>OZ010798.1:281126444-281508444 GCA_963932465.1 Maratus speciosus
ACAATAAAATTTCCATAACAAACACTCCCGAAAAACGGACACCTCTTTTTAGAGAACACTTTATCGAACACTTTACAAACATTATTTGCATGTTTTCACCTCTAAATTGCGGACACTTCTGAAAAAGGACAAATTTGCCGCTTCCGATGTGAGTTTTAAAAATAAACATAATATCGTGTTCCTATCGTCGAGTAGCACATAACATCGTGACATCGCATATATTTCATCATGTTGCAACATTGTTCCTTTGATATTTCCTTTTTGATATTTCCTTTCCTTTGTTTCTGTGATAATTCCTGTAGGCACTAAAACTATTCGAAGTTGAAGAGAGATACAGCATTTATGTAAAACTTCTTTCATATGTGTTTGAACATGCAAAACGACCGTCCTGGCCTATCTGTAAATTCGCAAAAAATAAACATGATATAGTCTTCTGATCGGCGAGTAGCACATAACATCGAATATGTTTCATTATGTTACAACATTGTTCCGGATAGAATAATTATTTAACCCCTTCGGGACGAGCGTCTTTTACAGGATTTTTAATCTTTTGTTACCGGGTTTTTCAAAACAGATAATTTTTCCCAATTGAATCGGGAAAATGCTCAGATTAAATAAGGCAAAATTTACAATAAAAATTTAGTGGTTAGAGTAATCACTGATTCTGAGTACCTTACGCGGCACGTATACCGATCGCTCATCCCCAAGAGGTTAAGGTACGAAAACTATCCGAAGTTAAGAGAGATACAGCATTTATGTATAGTGTAAAATTCTTATATTTTAAAACTTCTTACATGTGTATTTGAACATTCAAAACGACCGTCCCGTCCCATTTGAATATACAGTCATTCAGGGTATCTCTGATCCGCATTTTCCCTATTTTCATATGCCACACCCTTATTTTAAGAATATTGTTGCAACTAGGGACAGAAAAGAGAAGAAATGATCCTAAATTATTGTATGACTATCACAAATTAAGGAATAATAATGATAAAAGCAATAACAAATGAATTTTTAACCTGGTTCAAAGTTACCCAGCCATTTAAGGTAACTTTGCACCATATAATAAATATTATCTAAAAAAATTATTATAAAAAAAGTATTATAGTTAGGACAACTTTGAACCCCAAAAAAATGTTTTCAGATATGTAAAGATTCCGAATTTACATTTCCCAACATCACAAGGTTTGTATAATTTATGATATTACAGCAGATATTATGCATGAGAAAAGTGGAAGAAGAGAACCATGAATATTTAGATGTAAAAAAAACCTGTTTATTGTTCATATAAAGCATAAAAATGCAGTGAAAAACAATTTTTAATGTTTTAACTCAATAATATATCCATAGTTACAGTAATAGATACTAGTACTAGTATTATTCAAACAAGAATAAAATACGTCGAACGTATGAAATGTCAAATTTGAGTAGCTCCGCCTCGAATCATGCCTCTAAATGAATTTTATGTATTTTACACATATTTGTGAAAATATTTACATGTTATATCTAATGCACACTTTCGGCATTTATATAAAATATACGTGCAAATATGTGAAATTTTTGACAGTAGTATCTATAATTAGTAAATAAACATCAGTATAACTTTGAGCCGGCTCAAAGTTACCCTGAAAATGCGGTAAAATGTCAATGTCTTCTTATTTTACATTTTATTAACTATTAATAAATAAATAATCACAAAATATTAACACATTTACAACATTTAGATAATAATATGTCTGATAAATGAGTATATAGTTACTTACTATGATAATTTAATTGGATTACAACAACTTCAAAACAGCATTCAAAATTAACTTGAAAACAATACTTCAGAAAAATAGTTAGATGATGCAATTAATTGCGCATAATGTTGCTAATTTATTTTCTAAAATAAAGAGTAGAAATCCCAATTTAGAACCTTGCAACAGAAAACAGTTCTGTAGTTTATTTACTCTCTTGGAGTCAAAAATATTGAAAATTAGGAGGTGGTGCAAAGTTACACCCCATGGTTCAAAGTTACCCTGGATGACTGTAATCCCTTAACTCCTTCGGGACGAGCGTCTTTTACAGAATTTTTAATCTTTTATCGCCAGTTTTTCGAAACAGATATTTTTGCCTAATCGAATCTGGAAAATGCTCGGATTAAATAAGGCAAAATGTACAATAAAAATTTACAGGTGAGAATAATCACTGATTCTGAGCACCGTACTCGGCACGTATACCGGCCGCTCGTCTTCAAGAGGTTAAGGTACAAAAACTATCCGAAGTTAAGAGAGATACGCCATTTATGTAAAATGTAAAATCCTTATATTTCAAAACTTCTTACATATCAGTGGTGGAAAATTGGCGCAGAGGAGGAGCCTATTGACACCACTAATATTTTATGGTATTCTTCATCTTAATAAAAACTGTCATTAGATAAGACGAAAAATTCTACTAAAATTTAGTGATGTCAATAGGCTCCTCCTCTGCGCCAATTTTCCACCACTGTACATATGTATTTGAACATGCAAGACGACCGAGCCGGCATATCTGTAAATTCGTATAAAATAGACATGATATAATGTATACAATGGCGGCTTGTGACCGTTTTTTTGGGGGGGAGGGGGGCACTACATGCATGGTTATCAAATTCATATTTTTTATTACAACTATTATTTAATAGAAATCTTTGTCTTATATAATGACAGAAGTTCTGTCATTACAAAAGAAAAAAAAATAAAGATAGTGGTAACAAACAAGAGTAAATTTGGAAGCCAGTCAGAAGTCGCCACTGAGTGTACCTATCGTCAAATAACACGTAACATCGTGACTTGTCAAGTTTTTTATCATGTCTTAAGTTTTTAGGTAGATTTCGTAAGAAATACTACCTATTGCAGTCGTTACCATGGTGCGACTTTTGAAAAATTCCTTCATAACTTTTCATTATAGGACCCCAGGAACCCAAAACCACCCCCACCTAAAAAGTTTATATGTATATACATATATATATATATGTGTGTATGTGTATGTATGTATGTACTAAATTTTGTCCGCACGATAAAAGTCGCAATTATGCACGGATTGTCCTCAAACTCGCCAGCAACTTTGATATGGCTAATATCTCGGCGGGGATTGAAAATGGGCGAAATCGGCCCAAGAGGTGGAAATGGGGAAGGTTCAAAATTTTTAATACTGTCTTAACATGATTCTGATAAAACCAGCTCTTACACAACAATGGCAGGAAAAAATAAAAGTTTTTCGTTATAGCAGTTGCCAACAATTAAGAACAAAAAAACAATAAAATTCTCACCACAACAATTGTTTTTCTATTGCAAAATTTTCACGTGTAAAATTAAATAGTTTGACAAATTGAAAACAAATTGAATATTACGTCATAAGTTTTCTAAAGCAAGATTTCAGCATGAAAACTCAAAATAAAATAAATAGTTTGACGAATTAAAAAAATATGTACATTGCGTCCTATTGGAAATAAATGGACCTCAGCAGATGAATATGTAACGTCATGTGAGTTTGAAGAAACGTATTAAAACATGATAAAAACCCGACTATGGAAATATTAACATATTTTAACACTTTAAGGTTCTCTGAATCTTTTGTAGCCATTTTTTAAACCTATTCCATATACATGTGTGTGTGTATTCGTGTATATTATAAATTTCACAAAAAGTTTAGTTCCCTACAGCTCATTCTTAGTGAAGAAACTGGGTTTATCTCTAATCTTGATTTAAGTTTTGTTGGTGAATTTAGTACTTAACTTCGAAATCTACCTCCGCCTGTAGGCCGAGCCGGCAGGGATTTTTTTCCCATAAAATAATTCCTGAAGTCACGAAAAGTATTCAAAGTTAAAACGTAGTTATGAATACAGAGGAGGAGATGAATAGTGTACAGTCGTGGAAAAAAAAAGTAAACGCCCCCTACTAACTCTTAAACAAATTATTGTAGACGGAAGTTACTGGCACCGAACGATTGGAAATAAAGTCTACTTTTAAATAATGTATATAAAATTGGCTTAGGGGGCCATCTACATATTAAAACGAATCCAAACCTCATTTTTTTTTCAATGGCAATACCCAGTTTTAACAAGATATTTCAAATCTTCGGTTCAAACTATGCCTAGACCCCAAATTTCAAGTCATTTGAATGGTAAGTTTTTGAATTATAAACATTCAAACTTGAGTGCTTCTAATGTTAAATTACATTTTCATATTTTTATTTATATCTTCTGAAATTATGCTGCTAATGTGCTAATTTTTTGTGTAGCAATAATACTAATGTGCCCAAACATAAATACGCTGAATTTGCAATTTTTATAATTTTATGATATGAATAATGAATTTTGAAATTAATATTCGAAAAAATTATGAATTGCAACTTACAATTTTTTTGATGGATTTAGATTTATTAAGTCCTTCTTTATGAAAATCAAAAAATTTCACATTTCTCTTCCAAGTAGTTTTCAAATTATGCTTAAAAAACGACAAAATGATGGTTTAAGTCTATGATAGAAGTGAGTAGATATTTTGAAATTTATTCTGCTGTCTTGTCATCATTGACTCCTTGAGTGGCGCTTAAGGTGCCTTGATCAAGAAGGAGACTCTCTCGGTTAACAATGGAGTACGGAACTTCAATTTGGATACAGCCCTTAAAATACGCTCGTTATAAAATATTTAATTTTTCGGAAACTTATGGTACGAATTGCATAAAAAAATTTTTTAGGCTAATTGAAGGGTGTAGAGTTCATTTATGCTGCCAGAATTGGGTATTGCCATTGAAAAAAATGAAGTTATGGTTCGTTTTAATATGTAGATGGGCCCCTAAGCAAATTTTATATACATCATTCAAAAGTAGACTTTATTTACAATCGTTCAGTACCAATAACTTTCTTCTACGATAATTTGTTGAGGAGTTAGTAGGGGGTGTTTACTTTTTTTTTTCCACGACTGTACAATAGCTGCCAACCTTTACGCCTTTTTCTTATCACTAAAATTTAGAAGAGATTTTCGCTTTGTTTGATCGTGAGATTTTGACCATTAAAGAAGGCAATATTTATAAGAAAATTTTAGTGGTAGGAAGAAAGCGTAAAGGTTGGCAGCTATGATTGTACTGTCTACCATTTACGAGTGTAGTAACTGCGGAGGTTGTCACAAGATATCAACTTTTTTTTTTTTTTTTTTTTTTTTTTTTTTTTATAATCATCCCAATAGTTTCTTGTTACCGCTGGGGAAAACTTCCATCAGTAAGTTTGAATAGAAAATTTCGTCTTATTTAATCGCCTTATTCATGCAAATTTCTGTCACAAATATGATAAAAAATGTCTATTTTTGTTTCTTTCTGGTGGCAATTTTACCAGGTGTTATAATCTTTTTCATTGATACTGAGAGAAGATTGTTTAGGTTGACACAATAGGGCGAGAATTTAGGACCTGATTACAGCCGAAGAAAATTTTCACCACTAAAAAGAAATACCTGTTTTTGCCTTAATTTATGACTCTAATTCTGCATTAATAAGTCTTTTAAAAAAGGAGAAAATTTCTATTTAAATTTATTGGTAGATATTTGTCATAGCGGTAATCAGAAACTGTGAAAGCGGTTACAGTTGAAGCTTCACTATTTTAACCCCTTGAAGGGCACCGGTATATTATATATACCACTAAATTTTAATTCCCAAATCCCACATTGGCACCAGCATTTAAAAACTAAATTCTGATTCATACTATGTACTCGAGAAAACGTTTTTAGTTACTTTCATATAAATTTTCTTATAAATCTTGGTGCCAATCAGTCATTTTACCATTTTAACAACCGAAGTACTCTGCCCCTCAAGGGGTTAAGGGGACCGGGTAAGTTCTATCTCCGCCATGTTAAAATACACCAACTTTATGTACCTTCTTTTCAGAAATGGTAAAATATAGAAGACTAAAACTTTTAGAGTAGTTTGAGTAACATGCTTCACGTAAATTAACAGACCATTTTCTTTCTAAGTGGACCTGAAAATTAATTATTAATTTTTTATTGAAAGGCATTTTTAAATTAGTATTTTTGGTAAGATTTCACTGCCTAAAATAAATAATTCTCAACAAATCATTAAATCCCTGTGTTAAAGTATACAGTATAACATAATAAAAGTATTAAAACAATTGAGTTCTTAAGTTTTGCAAAATTTGTTTTTGGCACCAATAATAAAGGAAAATAAAATGTACCGTATTTAATCAGAGCATTTTTGAAATTGTGTACTTGACTGAAACTTTTTTAAAAAAAGTGGTGCCGATCGAATAAAATTTGTGTAAGAGGCGTCTAGCGCAAAGGGGTTAAAGATTTAAATGGTCATTAAGCTGAGAAGTACTCTTATAAAGAAATAATAATTCCAAGGCTTCTTTTCTTAATGTATAAACATGTGTGACACATTGTTGGAAAGGTAAAAGTTTAAACTATTTAATGATATAAAAAAGTAAAAATCGATTTTTTTTCCTAAATTTCGCTTACTTGGTCCCCTTAAGAATATATTAGTTCATTTTTATTCATAGTTCCATGGAAGTAAAGAGAGATACAACATTATGTACAAAGTAAAACCCTTTTCCTTTAATTCTTTTTACAAATGTATTTGAACATGCAAAATCTACTGATCCGGTAAGTCTCTAAATTCATAAAATATAAACATGATATATTACATTTTAAAGAAATTCAGTACTGTTTTATACACATGGATGATCAAAAATTCAATATATTTCCAAAGAAAGCTTTTTTATTGCCATAGAGCAGTCACATTGTTGATTTATATTGCATCAATATACTTTTCTCCGTCACGACAGATTTGCTGAAAGAACTTCACTCTTCAAAGCGTCTCGTAATATTACAGTAAGTATGAAAAGCCAGAATTTACTGCAGTCAAACTCCCTACCACTCACAGCCTTGGGGCAGAGATAGAATTCAGGATTAAACAGTTCTGTATCCATTCAGTTGTTGCGTTAGTCCTTCTCGAAAAACACATCAGATGAATTTTGAAATAAATGTACTTGGGAACATCTACCCAATGTAAATACTATAGCAATATGTCCTAAGATAAATTCGAAAATATTTCAACACATTTTTTTTTATTCTTTGAATGTATATTTTGAAGGCACAAAGAAATATATGTAAATGTCAGAATATTTTTTATCGTTATTGGAAACATATACGCTTTTTTCAATGTATAAGTTTAGAACATATTTTTAGTACAAAATATAAAATCGATAACTACTATAATTTTCGGGAAAATAACCCAATCTTTAACAGGGTTCGTACGCATCAGGGGATTCAGGGGATTTTAGGTGTTTTAGTGCCAGAAATTTCTTAAAGTACTGGTCGCTATATTTAAAGATATATTTTTTTTATTAAATATGGCAAATATTACGTTAAGAAAATTCTGGTAAAAGTCCTTGAAGCGTACGAACCCTGTTTAAATACATCATTTTTTAAATTTGTTCAACGTCATATTAACCCTCTGTCTACCAGAAGGGTCCAATGGACCCGACATGTACATTCAAAATATTTATTCAAACCAGAAATTTCTTCAAAACAAACTAAATGTATAAATCAGACAATAATAAGTTAAATAAACAAATTAAATAGTTTTAAGTAAAAATTCTGGTGTAGAATGTTTTTATAAAACTTGAGTAAAATTTCCGGTAGTTCTAGGGTTAAATGCTAAAGAAATGAAACAATAATTGTTGCTTGACAATGACGAAAGCTGCAAAACTTCCCTCAAAATACGTTATTTTTATTTCTGACTAAAGTGTCACCATGTTCGTATTGCTCCAATGCATAGCTCTTGTTGATATTTAATTTAATATAGATATTTTCTATATTCCAAGTATACATTCGCAATACATTTGAAAGGCCAAAAATTGGTTTTAATCTATCACGCTCTGCTTACATTACCACTTACAGCCTTGGGGCTGGGATAGAATTCAGGATTAAGCAGTTCTTTATCCATTCAGTTGTTGCGTTAGCCCTTCTCGAAAAACACATCAAATGAATTTTGCAATAAATGTGCTTGGAAATATTTACCCATTGTAAATACTATATCAATATATCCTAAGATAAATTCCAAAATATTTCAATACTTTTTTTATGCTATGAATGTCTTTTTGGAGGAAAAAAGAAATATATGTAAATGTCAGAACAGTTTTTATCGTTTCAGGACTCATAGACCCTTTTCTTATGTATAAATTTAGAACATATTTTCGGCATAAGGTATAAAAACTATAATTACTAATCTTTTGGGGAAAATACATTAATCTTTAAATACATCATTTTTTTAATTTGATTTACAGCATATTAAATGCTAAGGAATTGAAACTATTTTTGTTGCCTGGCAGTAACGAAAACTGCAAAACCTCCTTCAAAATATATGTTATTTTAAATTTTCAAATTATTGCAAGCGCATTTTAATGATGTTATAGCATTCCGAATTGTCTGAAATTTTAAATATATAATAGTTGCAAAATTTTGTCGAGCCATTTTAAATTTTATAAAAATCGGATGCATAGTTTAATTACAGGGGCTGTCAAAAGATTTCCGTTACATTACGGCCAATGGGAAAAAATTATTGCAAGTGCATTTTAATGATGTTACAGCCTTCCGAATAGTCTGAAATTTTAAATATATAATCGTTTCAAAATTTTGTCGAGCCATTTCAAATTTTATGAAAATCGGATGTATAGCTTAATTACAGGGACAGTCAAAATTTTTCCGTTACATTACGGGGAATGGGGGAAAAAATATTGCAAGTGCATTTTAATGATTTTACAGACTGTGCACTTATGAAGTTAAAAAATATATACATTCAGTACAATATGGGGTGCAAAAAATAATTATAAAACTAGTTATAGTACGAACGCACCTCATTTGCCACGTTTGACGAGCAATTTCCAACTTGTTTACTCTTAGTATCGTTTATTACTATTATTACCATCATTGCCCATATAATAATATATATTTCCTAATTTTTATTTTTTTTATTATGTTATAATTATATTATATTGATATATGTATATATATATATATATTATTTATATTTTATATATTAAGAATATTTTTATAGTAAAAAAATTTTTCATGACAAATCGAAATTGCTAAAAACAAGAATAAACTTGGGGAAAGCAAACATTTATATTTATCCCCTGACCAATACAATATTCAGGGTGGCGAGTGGTCAGGGAAAAACACAGTCAAAAAAAGAGGAAATTACCAATATTTACTTCTAGAAAATGCTAGGAATAATATAAAGGGATTAAAGAAAACGGATTTCTATTTAACAAAATACTGGTATTTAACACCTTTTTTGGCTGTGTTTTTTAGAATTGATGCCCGCTAAATCAAGAAAATTATAAAACACTTGTAGATGTCATCGTCTAGAACTTGCTTTTCTAGAATACTTCGTGCCATTTGGTCGAGCACGTCGACGACAAATTTTGTAGAATTACAGATCTTTACAGTTTCTGGTAAATGTTTATCACCAGTTTCAAATGTAACTGATGGATGTCGGGAACATAGAATTAAAACATGTTTATTTTTCTCCCCTTGATAAACTCAACGTAATATCATCTTTGGCAAGAATTTGGCTACTGTACACAGACTTTTTTTCACATTTTATGGCCGGTGGAATTTTGGTTTTCGTACACGATTGACTATGCCAACAATGCTTGTTTTAATTGACTTCAGCTTTTCTGCAAGGGGCAGTTAAGTAAAGAAGTTATCTGTGGTAATGCTGTAACCTTTGTTGAAGTATGGTTGTATGAAGTATGGACTGTTGCGACATCTACTACATGAAATGTGCATTAAAATTGACGGCGGTCATTTTGACTGTTTCAGCGGTTCTAGGTATACTACTGCAATACTTCATAAATTTTGGCTGATTGGAAAATTTATCACTGGCATATCTGAGCCTTTCGAATTATAGAAAAAGTCACGGAAACTGAAAGTTATACTCTAAATAGAAACAAATTGATATGGAATGAAAGTTTCGAAACGGTCAAAATGACCGCCTTGGCGGTTCTAGTGTTAATAAACTGAAAAATGATGTCTAAGTAAATAACTTGGAAAACGCATAACACGTTTGAAAACCCAATTTCAGGATTTACCATCAACAGTCGGGAAAATATGCGAATACTTTTAGGCTGCCCTATATATGATCTGTAGATTTGTATGTACTATACTACATTAAATAGTATGCTAAAATTTATATCAGTTAGGAAACGCATAGCTCAGTTGTAAATTCCCCTTCCGTCAAAAAACGGAACTCTATTCGGGATATTTTGTGCAGCTCTGTATATGATCTGCAGAATTTATACACATCAAGTAATAAGCAAAAAATTCGTTTAATTTAAAAACACGTCCCACAACTTAAAAAGTAAGAAAAGATCATGCGTCAAGCATAGATTATGAAACATTTTCCAACGCATTCAGAATAATGTAACAAAACTTACCGTTTAAAAAATTAAAATATTACGTCTAATTCAACACTATGGAAACGCATAATACATTTCTAAACCCAATTTCAGCTGTTCCCATCCACAATCGGAAAATTATGCGAATTTTTTCAGCAGCCTTGTATAGGATATATAGATTTGAATCTATTAATTACATGCATGCCAAAATTTAGTTCACTTAAGAGATGCATATACTTTAGTTGAAAATTTACCTGCAACAATTTCCTCGAATAAGTAGAGCTCTACGTGAATACTTTTGTGCATCCCTATATTAGAGATATATAATTTATATATAACGAGTAAGATGCAAAAAATTAATTAAATTTAAAAGCGCATACCGAATTTTAAATCGTACACTCCAGCAATTATTACTCAAAGACAGTACTGTACTGTAACCGATCTCTTTTGTGTGTCCCTGTAAATGAATAAAAAATGCTATGAATGCCCTGTTCTAACATGATCATAGTGAAATTCGGTGATTTATATCAGTTTCAATGCATTTGAAATAGCATAATGTCATTAAAATATTCCGCAAACGATTTTTCCCCATATACCATAATGTAAAAGAATACTTTTGAATGCCCCTGTAAATGAACGATTAATCCTACATGCTTCATATTCAATACCAAACATGCTTTGATGACCCTAAATAAGCTTTATCAATTTCATGAAAATCCGAGTCTATTTACGGAAGTTAGAGCGTAGACAGACGGACAGACAAACCGAATGCATAAACACTTTTCAACTTTGTTGGAAAGTGTTAAAGAGTACTTCTAGAAATTATTGTTAAAAGACAGTACTGTAACCGAATTCATTTGTGTATTAGTCGTTGAGCCAGGGGCTCGTGTGGTTTCATGTCAGCGGACTTGGTAAACTATATATTTTTGGAGTCACCACAACAACAGTACCTCATTTATCTATGATACTTTCGAAACCAGAGTAGCTTATGGGCGCCATATTGAAAAATGGCCGCCGTCGTTGAGTCAGGGGTTCGAGTGGTTTCGTGTCAGCGGACTTGGTAAACCATACATTTTTTTAATTCACCAAAATAACCGCAAGTCATTTATCCATGATACATTCAAAACCAGGGTAGCTTATGGGCGCCATATTGGAAAATGGCTGCCGTCGTTGAGCCAGGGGCTCGTGTGGTTTCATGCCAGCGGACTTGGTAAACCACACTTTTTTGAACTCACCACAACATCAGAATGACATTTATCCGTGATACATTCAAAAACAGAGTAGCTATTGGACGCCATATTGGAAAATGGCCGCCGATAAACAGGGTAATTGAAAGATTTTCTTGGTTCTGCATGCTATTAAATTAGTTGGGCAATTGAAGAGACAATAACTAAAGAAATGCAGGGGTCAAAAGGTACAGTCAAAGATCTGCCACAGTCGAGAGATACTTTTCATATCAGGGCAGCATTTCTTCACATGATTCGTGAAAGAACCAAAATTAGTTCTACACCCAGATCGGTCTTTGAGCAGGATCCAGAAAGACGAACGTGATATCTCATTTTTACATAACATGATTACCAATGAATGGATAAATCTAGACACGGTAATAGAATCAACTGGAGCAATGGCAAATCTAGAAATTGCCGAAGATATGGTCAAAGCTCATGAGATGGGTGAAGAAGCTTACCAAACTTTCAAAAGAGAATATCTGTCTGAAGACTCAAAGCCAGACGGATTTTCCAAACCTCTAAAAATAAAGAAGCTAAAGACATTTTCCGACTTTAAGAAGAAACAGAGTGCAAAATTTAATAAATCAGAGTTTGTTGCCTAGGCAGAAAGAAATATGTTTACTCAGATGGCAATCATTGCATAGCGAAGAAATTTCGATATGAGAACTGTCTTTTCCTACCACATAGGGCCTCTTCCATAGTCTTTAGCAACACTTGATGGTTTAATGAGAAAAACTGAAAAATCAAACTGATGGATGTTATGACAAAATTGCGACTGCTGAAAGAATGCAAATGATTGTAATGTTAATATCATTGATGAAATGTATTTTGTTCACTACCGCAGGAGCTACAATCATTTGGACAACTAGCAAAGAATCTGTTTTCTGAAATAATAAAAGATTCTACTTCCTCTCAAAGAATAGATGTTGTATTTGATACATACAGGCAGATGTCAAGTAAACGAAATGAACGAAAAATATGAATTATTGGTAATACGATAAAAGTTATATACTCCTGGACACCCAGTACGAAATTGGAAGCAGTTTCTATCTGATGAGGAGAACGAGAAAGAACTTATACATTTCATTTCTCAAGAATGAGAAAAGGAACATTATCTGAAATAGTTGAATATACGAATGATGTACGCTATCTACGGAGAAAAATGATATAAAATCATGATATAACTAGTTGAAGAATACATTAAATTGACCTGCTTCTAAGAAGAGGTTATACGCGACTTTTATTTCTCTCACACCATGCTTTAGCATCTGGATTTATAAATATTATTATTAACTCTATAGATACTGATGTAGCAGTTATCACACTGGGTTTTTTTTTTTTTTTTTTTTTAGAAAACGATTTGAAAAACTAGAAAGGGTTAATATTTGTAAAATGTGGATTCAATGACAGGATAAAATAAAGTACTACAACTTGAATGAGATGCATGGACTTCTAGGTAAAAGCGGTATGTAATGCATTACCTAAAATGCATTCCCTGTCGGGTGCGATACAGTAAGTGCTTTTGCAAGAGAAAATGATGATTCAGAACACTGAATTTCGAAATGCGCTTAAGGCGCTTGATATTGACGCTGATATAGCACACACTCAGAAATGAATACTCAGATTTCACGAAATTTTGTTTGTTTTTGACGAAACAGCTTCCTTGGAAATGCCCCGAGCGAATATTTCGTCAAATTGATGAAATTACTTTCTTCACTTGCTTGACGATATAAATTTCGTCAAAAGTTGGCTGGTGGTGCCATCTATTGAACAGATTGGAAGCTCCTGTATTTAGCGAGAAGAAAAAATTCACTTCTCGTTTTCCTCGGGGTAATTCGAACCCGCGACCTTCGGCGGGGAAGACCGTTACTCTTCCAACCTCGCTATTGGGGACTTGTACGGATTTGCTTTTAGATTGAAGTAATGAATTTTGCTGTGTATTTATGTTTTTATAAGGTAGATTGTAATTTTATCGGTGCTGCTATAATTTCTGAAAGTTTTAAGTAAGGCTAATTTATTATTATGGTTTTCTCATGGTTAATGAATAATTATAATATGGCTTGATTAAATAATTTATTAGTGAAATTTTCTTTGCACAATGAATGGTTAGAATATGGTCTGGTTAATTTGTTGCTGACAAATAACGAATTGTGAAGTGCATATTGCGTGAGATTTTATCACTTTGAGTAGAGGGATAAGATTTGAACACTTTACTGTTTATAAAGGGGAGAGGGATCAATTACGTTTATTTTTAATTTGATTGAAAACAAAATATACTTCTTAAATAAATTTTTAAAAAAGATATCCCGGAAGTTTGAAATTTTATTGACCAAATTTTCTTTTTGAATGGTTTTGAGAAAGACAGGAAATGTATTCTTTTCGACTTAAAACATAACGAAACAACATATACAGTGCTCAGCAAAAGTTTAGACAATGACCTATTATGCTTCTGTGCTGAGAAGTATGTAATGAATTGTGTAATTCAACTGTCATATATTACTGGGGACTTATCCTTCATACACAAACAATAAATTTTAATTTATACACTTTACATAATATATAATGAGAAAAAACGAATTTAACTTTGTTGCAAAAGTATAGACAATCTGTCTGTTAACAGAAAAATATTCATAAATTAAAATCGAACTGCACCTACATTGTCTGCTATTAATGCAAAAATGTGACTTTCCATCGAAGAAACTAAATCCTGCATCTCTTGGGGGTCTATTTCGTGCCAAACACGTTCAACATCTGATCGAAGTTCATTTACAGAGGAGTATTGTCAAAAAATTGCATAAACCGTATGAGATATGATGCCACAAAAGTTTTCGATTGGGTTCGGATCAGGGCTACACGCAGGCCAGTCGAAAATAGTAATATTTTGAGAGTTAAACCAATTTTTTTATTTCTATGCAACATGAATAGACGCATTATCTTGCTCAAATACATACTCTGGAAGAGATAAAATTTCACCAAATGGCTGTATATTGTTTTCCAATGTATGTATGTAGTCTTACGCAGCTTGGCGACCATTGAGAAAGTCCAGAGATACTTGAGAATTAAAACAAAGTGAGGCCCAAGTCATCAACCCTTTCGAGGGCAAAGGACACATAATTTTAATTCCCAATATGGCAAGAATATTTAATTAAAATTTTCCTTTTATAATATACGTGAAAATAAGCAATTTCATATTTTCTAATAACTTCGTTTATAAATTCTGGTATCAGTCCATTATTTCATAAGTTTATAAAAAGATTTATTCCGCGATAGGAAAGGGGTCAATTTGTTGTGAGATTTCAGGGCTGGTGGTTTTATCATTTTCATGTAAACTAATGCACATCTTTCTTTAATGCATCTACGAAATTATCCGTTGACACAGAAATCTCTGACTCACTTTTAATGCAATTAGCAGTCATCATTTGTCTAGATGCCAGTCTATGGATCCTTCTATAATCTCGTTTTCTGACCACACGAGTCCTTCCAGATCTATGTTTTGCTTTGAAAGAGTCACCCTTAGACAGTACTTAATAGACAGACTTCTTTGGCCGATTGAAAGTAGCTGAAATTTCCGCAACAGTCTTCCCTTTCGATTTCAGCTTCCATGCTTTAATTACTTCAACTGACTGAAAATTTCTTGCTCGCGCAACTTCACTAACCGATGCTATCTCGAGGTGCACTTAAATACTTCATGCATGTGACGTCATAAGTTTGAAATATGCGGTTTTCGGTGAACAATATCCAAAAAATCACAAAAGTGTCTAAACTTTTGCAATATGCAAATTTCACTTTTTTCAGTTAAATGAAATAATATCCTACATTAAAATCAATATTTCTGTCCTAAAACGTTTAAAATATATTTAAAAATAAGTACAGTCATTTGTATAACCCAACTGTTCGTATTTTTTATTTAAAGGTTAAAAATCACCAGTGTCTAAACTTTTGCTGAGGAGTGTAAATAAATAAAAATAATAATAAGCATTCCTAAAAATTTTAACAGCTAAAAAAATAACTAATGAAGAAACAATAACTACCTACATTTCAGTATTTTCTTAAAAGTACTAAAAAGTGCTGTTTTAAAATAAATTATTAGAGGAGTAACATAAACAAGCAAATATCTGCTTGCTAAAATCGCAGGATTTGAGCAGGTACAGCAACTGTTTCCTTAAAATGTATTGAGTCTGACCGTGATTGAGGCAACACTTTCGCCAAATAGTTGAGAGTTTACCTTTCGTTAAAAGTCACGTGAGGTTGATAGGAAATGATCGTCAAAAACGACGAAATACAGCTCAAGGATTTCTGAATCGTCAAAAGTGATTTTTTTTATTTCTGAGAGTGCAGAGGAAACAAATAAACAGCTTGAGTCGTAAGTTTGCCATCTCTATTATGGAAAGCACAAATACTCAGACATCAATGAATTGCGCTATATTCTATGTATTTTTTCTGTAAAAAAGGAGTCTGTGCAGTCTCATCGCCCTCTGCCATGTAGTATTACACTTCATCTATAGGTAATGCGAGCTAGTTACCACGGTCTTGTTTGGATGAAGTGCCCACAGGCTGATCCTGGTCTTCCATCCCCAGATAAATATGGTTGGATTTTTGGAACAGATAGTTAAGGAAAAAGCTATCTAAAGGTCCAGTGGAATGGCAGTCCTCCTGCTCCTGAAGCTATTGTGAACTGATGGCATGTTCTTGTTCAAGAACATGTGTATCACCATCATATGCGTATATTTTTAATAACCTCTGACATACAAGCATATGCAGAATGTAGAACTGTTCTATGACGATGGAAGTTATTTGGACACAGGAATGTCAACCGATTATGATGCTTTTACATGAAATTTATTCGGTTGACATCACTTTTTGTCAAACAATTAAATTTAGCTTAGCCATCAACAAAACTCTTAATTAAATAAGGAAAATTTTACTTTTCTTTTTTAGTGATATCAAAAGCAAAAGATGGAGACACGTTTCCGAAGGTGCATATATGCACCCGTGATCCCGAAGGGGTTAATTCTTAACAGACTAAGTACAATAGTTTCCTCACTATTAATGTTTTTTTTTTAATTGGTGTGTCTTACCACATGAAAATAATATGCATTAAAATACAAAACAAGTTGTTTATCCCATCGAAAATGTTAATAAACATAAAGTTAAATGCAAAGTTAAGCATCATATTAAAATAAATCTTAATAAATATATAATTTGTGTAACGTTTTATGCTTAACAATATTTGTTCTTTCCATTTTTTCATTGAAATCCATTTAATTATGTGACACTGGCAAAAAAATCATATGTATCTATGTGCGATAGCGGCGCTAATTTTTTGAATATGGCGTCTATAAGCTACCACGAATTTCATAGTATCATCATAAAATAAACTCCTTGAACCATTGTGAATCCAAAAAAGTATATATCATCAAGTCCTCAAAGATGAAACCAAAATCACTAATTTTGCCTTCTGGCTCAACGACTATATCCTTGAAAACAAACGATAAACGCTATGCACACCCTATTTTATCGTAATCCTCTTGTAGTGCGCTTCAGTTATTATATATATCAATTTCGGTATGTTTGAAATAGCTTAACATCATCAAAATAGGCTGCAAACGATTTCCCCCCATAGACAGCAATGTAACGGAATTCTTTTGAATGTCTTTGTAAATGAAGTATAAATGCTATACACATCATTTCAATACCCAACATTCTGAAATAACCCTCATTAAGGGAACCGTGGATCTTTATTTATGCAAAAATCGACCCCAAAATCGACATTTCTTTTTGCATGTTTTATTATTCTCCAATTTGTACTACGTCATTCATGGAAAACCGCATGCAGATGGATTATTTTACGCCAAGCTACAAATGTTTTAATTTTGTTCAGAAACAATTTTTTGGCCTTTTACTATACTTTAAAACTGTTTTTCTCGAAACTGATGTTTCAGCTTTTTTGAAAATTTTGAAATGCTCCTTGTAACTTAATTTTTGGTCAAAATTCACGAAACTAGTAAGGAAGAATCCTGATATTGCTTAAAAGAAACGGTGTATGCATTTTAAAGTTCGACTTCATTAAGGCAATTAAATTTGATTTTTAACTTATTATAAGGCAGAATTTTGATGAAAATCGATATGGAATTAAGAAAATGATCTCTAAAAAGTCAACTCCGTCATAGCATGCATGGTCACAGTTACGTCATTGTGATGTCACTGTAAGTCACTATGGTCACGTCACAACTGTGACCAAAATGCTACAACTCAGTGATGTCACATTCTGACTGATATGTGAACTTCTTAGAAAACTTTAAAAAATTACAAAAATTCTCCAAAACATGTTATTTAGTGTAAAAAATATTTTTCTGGCAATTAAAAAAAATTTGTGACATCACTGTTATGTCACTACATGTAACATACGTCTCATTATGTGACAAAAAACCCTACCATATTGTAAACTCACAGTGTGACAAAACATATGTTAAGATTAAAACTTTGCACTTCAACATTAAAAATAATTAAGTGTTTCTTTCCGTCTAATATTTCACAACAAAATTAAACACTTCAGCAAAAATGAACATAAATAAAACACAAATTTAATAGACGTGTAATCGAACTGCTCGCTTAGACTATTAAAACTATTTCAATTTAAAAAACTGCTGTAGGTAGTAAAATATTTGGCGATTCTTTCGACTATTAACTCTTGGAATGTTGCTAATATGAAAGTATCGCTATTGAATTTTAAAACTTTATTTGAATACATAATTGATATATTTCATATAAAAATGTTTTTTGGTGTTATTAGTGGTCAATCTAGAAAAATGTATTAACTGTAAATATATATTAGATATTTGAATAATAAGAAAATGTTTTCCTCCTGTATTCTATAATCGGAGAAGTTGGTTTTTTATTTATAAACTATTCTTATCAGTGGAAATGGCAGAAATTAATACACAGGTGAAGAAAGTAAAGATTTGTTTGTGTGTAGGCATAGGAAGGGACGGAGTTTTGTAATAAAGCAATGCTTTATTATGCTATTTTTTTTTTTGTTTCTAGAAATTTATTTCGATAAATACTGTTAGTTTACAAGCTATTTTACTCTAGAGGAAATTAAAATAGAAAAAAAAAGAGTAATGAGAGCCTGATTCTCCCTCCTTCCCCACTAAAAACATTATTTCGCCAGTTATTTTATTTCTTTTTTATGAACATATTTACATTTACTACGCATAATATAAACTTTGCTTTTATATTTTCAAAAGATCTTGCATTATTGCATATTAAAATGAATTTTAAATACTCTGAAAATGTAAACATTGTTTACTTTGTTATACTCCCAGTAATACTATAATTATTGTCATATTTGACAAAAAAGTAGCTTTACAAAACTTAAAACGTGAACTATTTTGAAACATATCGAAAAAAAGTTAAATGCATCAAAAAATTCTTGAAACAAGAAATTTGAATTGGAACTATGCTTATAAAAATATTACGTCATATAAATGTATAAGAACGAAAAAGACATCTGTTTTTTTTTTTTTTTTTTTTTTTTTTTTTTTGCCTTGATAAAAAAAAAGAGCGCGAAATACCGCAGATGATAAAAACTATTAAAGACAACATATTGCGTTTAATCTTTGGAATAGACGGAGGGAGTTTTTTTCCTGGACAATAGTTAGTATTGCGATATAGTGTTGTCTGTCAGATATAGACATTTAACCTGAAAAAATTACTAGGAATAATCATTCCAAGAACTTTAAACAAAAATATCACTTCGAGATAAGTACACTAGCTTTGGTGTGGTTTAAAATGATTCCCATCATTGCTATTGCATTTATTATTGGAGATATTTTCAACTTCCAAAATTCGTTCTTTCTAAAACATGGATTACATCGGAATTTAAAGAACGGCGTTAAGGAAAGAAAAAGGTATGAAAAAATATTTTATTTCAGAGTTTGCTTTTCTTTAAATTATAACGATTTTAGTATTTTCTTATAAACATTTCATTAACCTAATAAAGTTTAGTAGATTTATTATTTAATTTATTGATATAAATAACTGTCTATCAACAATTTTAATCAGATGATTAAAATCAATTATATAAATTTAATTTACTCAGATTTGTTTTCTTTTAATATATTATAGGTTAAAATCATATGTTTTCTCAAACTTTAAAATGACGCGGAAAAATATTATAATCAAAGTTTAACATAATTAGCAAATATTTAAATGTCTTTAACGTACTAAATAAAAATGCCTTTTTATAGAATAAAATTTTTTGTTGGTCTGAAACAATTTGCGTTGCACATTATTTAAAAATTAATATCTGTTCAGAAAATATATTTAGAAGAAATAAGATTTTTTATATATATATATATAATGGAGAAGTACTATTTAAAGGATATCATGCACTTGTAGTATTAAGGGGCGAAAAATCAGTGTCAATGAGTATTATTCGATGTGAGAAAAGTTATAAAAATTTATAAAGATATATCCTTAGCTGCTAAGAACTTTTCCGTTAAACATTATGAACGAAAAGTTTTCAAAGTAAACCGGTGTTTCAATTTGTTGACAAATATAGAAATTATGCAACCCAGTGAGAATTTAAATATGGTTTTATTGAAAGATTTTGATTATTAAAAAACATATCCATGTACTTGAATGAGTGAAGCTAAAATGTAAAATATTTTTCAGTATTATTTTTTTTAATTCTGGATACTTTTAATATTTTATTTCCTGAATGGTTTTATACGCATAAACTTCAAAATATCTGTACTATACACTCTATTAGAAAACATGATTAAAGGGGGCTTGTTATTTATAATTATCATCTAATCCTCTAAATAAAATAATTATAATAATAATGAACCAATGTGTGTTCCTATTTTGCGCTTATGGTTTGAATTTTTATACTTTATTCACATAAAAATGGCTAACTATTTTATATTATTTTCCTTATTTTTTATTTTACTGTGTCATATAAAAGTAAATATGATTACCTGCATTTGTAACAGACTGTATATATAAAATTTTCACCACACGTTATTCTAAAACCTTTATAGTAAATTAAAAACTTCATCAAAAAATGTACATAAATTAAACAAGAATTTTATAAACATGTAATTGAACTGCTCGCTTAAACTACTAAAACTATTGGAATTTAAAAAAAAACTGCTGTAGGTAGTAAATCTTTGGCGATTTCTTCGACTAATAAGTCTTGGAATGTTTCTAATATGAAAGTATTGCTATTGAATTTCAAAACTTTATTTGAATACATAATTGATATTTTTCATATAAAAACGCTTTTTGGTGTTATTAGTCAAATGTATTAATTGTAAATATATAATAGAGATTTCAATAATAAAATAAACGTTTTTCTCCTGCATTCTATAATCCAGGAACTTGTACTGTTCTTGATAATATCAGAGCTATAGTGGTCTTGGCAATGGACATCCAGCCAGATAGATCCTCCACGAATTGTATACAAATTTTCACTTTAGACTCCGAATAGAGTAGCTGCAATGCATAAACATTTAAGGATTGTTGTTTCTTAAAAATCTTAGACACTAAGAGTTGTTATTATTGTTATTATATAATTTCATAAATAAAAATGTAATTTTGGAAATCAATTTTTAAAGTTATTTTTTAATAACCAAAAGATGTTTTTAAATATGTGTTTTACTGCAAGCAGACTTTGATATGAAATGAATTAACCTTTTGCATCACCTCATCGTGCTGCATATTTGCAATATACCCCAAAGTCAAGGTGAATTATACATTTAGTGTAAAAAAAAAAATCATAATAAAAAAAAAAAAAAAATAAAATCGGATTTTTTTTTATTTAAATCAGATTTTTTAAAATTTAAATCGGATTTTTATGATTTTTTCCCTGCATTAAAACACGGACTAGCTTTCAATACTTTGGGGTTTCTAAAACAATTAAACCTCTAATTGCTAAGATAATCATTGCATTAAGCTTTAATTATAATTATTAGTTAGTGTAATTAGAGTGATTATAAAACACCATTAATTTTCATTAGTAGTATGCAATAATGTTACATACATTGATAAAGTGTAATAATTATCTAAAACTGTGTTAAATACTATTGATATTTACAGTTATTAGAATTATTAATCTCTGCACTTAATATCAAATTGTTGGCAATGTTTGAAATTAATAATTTTTCCAACAATTAACTTTCTAATTAGGAAAAAAAAATATTTCTATGCTTTAATTCCTAAATGATAATTTAATATTCATTACAGAAAAAAAGGGGTGCTAGTTCAGTTAAAACAAAGCATTACTTCATGAGTAAATGTATCAGTAATGTGTTTAGTAATAATATAAGAAAAAAGTATATAATTTGTTAATATGATGATATGATGTTTGGTTTGTGTTTATGACGGCCAATTATCAACACATGGGACATAGGCCCTAGGGCGGGGTGCCCTTCGTGGGGGTCTTTTTAAGGGAACCTAACCCGTATTTACGCATGGGAATCCACGGTTTCGAAGAAAACCACGAAAACTCCGAAGCGGTTAGACCGACGGGCGCGATTGGGTTCGAACCCAGCACCTCCCGTCTACCAGCTTCGAGGACAGAACCTCTTAGCCACTGGCGGGGCTTGTTAATATGATGAATAAAGTGACATTAATTTTCAAGGTTTTTATGAATTACAAATTGACAAATACAATTAAATAACGACATGATTTAACAATAGCTTGTATTTTCTAAAGAAATAAAGTTCTATAATTTTTGCAAGGTCTTGGGCACACCGGTTTAAAAATACCGTAATATGGGGAAGTTTTTTACAAGAAATCTCTGATTGCAACTAAAGGTGAATTTCACCAATTTTTTTTTTTTTTTTTAAGGGTGTATTTCGCCTATGTTAAAAAAAAAGCAGGGTGCTGCAACTTTAAAAAATGGCCTAGAGGGAACAGTAATTGCAGAATTAATAAAAACTGCAAATAAGCATCATTTAGTTAGTGGCACAAATAAGCATATATGTATATCCCTGTATATGGCATAATAAAACATGTGTATATGATATATATGGGGCCGTCAACTGTTCAGGGCTCGCATTTCCCCAAAAATTCCTAAATTTCCTAACTGTTATTTTACTCCCTAAAATTCCCAAAAATATCCTAAAATTTTCTTCTTGTTCCTAAAAATACACATTAGCTTGTTAACTCCGTAAATCGCAAAGTATTTCGAGATCGCCAAAATCTGACCGAAAAACATCGCGAATTTCGGCAAATAGTAACCGAAAAAGACGCGTATTTCGTCAAAAGGTCGCTAAAAAGACGAATTTTGTCAAACGATCGTGATATAAACACGAATTTAGTCAAAAGATCGCGGAATAAAGCGAATTTCCACAAAGAATTGGGGGAAAAACTCAAATTTCGTCTAAGGATCACACTGGGGGAAAAAGCGAATTTCGACAAAGAATCTAAAAAAACACTCAAATTTCGTCTAAGGATCACGGGATAAAAAAAACTAATTTCTTCAAGGGATCGTGAATTTTGCCAGAAGATTTCGAAAAAAAACGCGAATTTCTTCAAAAGATCGCGGAATAAACGTGAATTTCGATAAAGAATCGCGAAAAAAAAAACCTTACATTTCGTCAAAAAATCACGGAGAAAAAAAAGAATTTCATCTAATAATCGCGGGAAAAAAGTGAATTTCGTCAAAAGATCATGGGAAAAAACGCGAATTTGATCCAAGAATCGCAAATTTTGTCAAAAGATTGAAGAAAAAACGCGAATTTTGTCAAAAGATCGCGAATAACACGCGAATTTTGTCAAAGGATAGCGAAAGAAACGTGAAATTGTGTCAATAAAATCGTGCAAATACGACGAATTTCGATTTAAGAATCGCAGAAAAAACTTGAATTTCGTCAAAGGACCTAGACAAACGCAAAATTTAATAAATCTCGCATTTAAGGTGAATTTCGTCAAAGGATTACGAAAAAATGCGAATTTCGTCAAAAGATCGTGGGAAAAAGCGAATTCTATCAAAAAATAGCAAATTTTGTCAAAAGATTGTTCAAAAAACGCGAATTTCGTCTATGGACCGCAACAAAGACGAAATTTTGTAAATAAATCGCGAGTAAGGCGAATTTTGTCAAAAGATCGTGAAAACAATTTTAATTTCTTCAAAAGCTCGTGAAAAAAAGGTGACTTTCTTCTAAGAATCGCAATTTTGTCAAAAGATTGAAGAAAAAACGTGAATTTCGTCAAAGGATCGCGAAAGAAGCGAATTCGTCAAAGCATAGCGAAAAAAAGCGAATTTCGTCAAAGGATAGCGAAGAAACGTGAAATTTTGTCAATAAATCGAGCAAATAAGACGAATTTCGCCGAAGGATCACGAAAAACACGCAAATTTCGACAAAGGATCGTGAAAAAAACATTCTGAAATTTTTCTGTGAACTTCAGAATTTTCTTTTACTCATAATTACTCCTGCCTCCATTGTCGAGGTTCATTGATTGGACTCGAATAGCGATTTCATTTTTCAATAAATATCTTATATCTTAACGCTGTCACAACATTGTCATTGTAGTCACATATTCGTCACAAAGTTAATGACAAAATCGTCACAAATCACACAATTTTCACAAAATTGTCACAATGTGACTTCATAACATTGTCACTGTCGTCACAGAATCATCACAGTGTTAATGACAATTTCATCACAAATGGCATATATTTCACGAATTGGTCTCATCGTGACTTCACAAATTGGTCACAATGTGACGTCACAAATGAGCTCTAAAACGGCCATAACGACTTCACATTCTAGTCACTATGACTTCACATCGACGTCACGTGACGTCACAAAGTCACAGCGTGACTTCACAACGACGTCCCCGTAACGCCACCATGCCTTACGGGCTATTTAAGGGATTAAAAAATTGATACACAGATTTGTTTGTAATGGAGTTTTACGTGGTTAAAATCCAAAATCGAGGAAATATCTAAAAAATTAAAAAGCAAGGAGTATTTTAAAATTTCGTTTTAAAATTTAATTTTTTTAAAAAGATCTTAAAATTATAATAAAACTGAAAATTTATTTTAAGGTGTTCTATATACTTATGGTGAAATGTATTATTAGCACCTCTCTCTGTTATAAATCTCTGTTATGAAAATTAAAAGATTTTTTTTTAAATGTCCACCGTACCCTTAACCATTAGCGGTGCGGAATAATTCTGTTTATAAACTGATGAAATAATGGGCTCACACCGCAATTTATAAACGAATTTATTAGAAAATACGAACTTGCTTATTTTCATGTACATTATAATAGGAAATTTTTAGTAAAATATTCTTGGTGCCGTTTGTCAGTTTTGGAATTAAAATTAGATGTCCTTTTTTAAGGACACCGGAAGGGGTTAACATATAACGCCGGAAAGTGTAAACATGTATCAATTGCATAGCAATCGCATTATATTTACGCGAGTTAGAGCACGGGCAGACAGATAAACCTAATTCATAAACACTTTCCAGCTATGTTGGAAAGTGTTAAAAATTTATGCATGCTTATATTTTTCATATAATTTTAACTCAAATGTTTCCGTAAAAGAAAAAAAAAAAAAAAAAGTGAAACTTCCATCACTTTTAAAGAATAGGATTTTTTCCCCCTTATTCCTGCAGATTTTCTGTCACAAATAAGTCCAAAATTTCTATTCGTTATTTCTAGTGTAAGTTTGCAACTGCGGCAATCAGGCCTTAGATGAAAGTAAAAGCATTTATGGAGCTCCGAGGGTGTAATTGCAATTAAAAACCACCAATAATGGAGTTATGAATAAAGAATAGGAGGCATATAGTGTACTGTCTATAAGTTGCGAGTGAAGTAACTGAGGGGGTTGTCACAAGATGACAGCTGCTTTTTTTAAATAGGATCTCCAGTTTCTGATTATCGCCAGGGCAAACATCCCACCAGTAAAATTGAATAGAAAATTTCGTCTTATTTAAGCATCTTATTTATGGAAATTTTTCTAAAAATGTCGTAAAAACTTCTATTTGTTTTTGCTTGTTTCAGTATGCTTTGTAAAACTGTCAGTTTGTTTCCCTGGTTATCACAATATGGTGGAAACACAGGGCCTAACTACCGCCAAAGCAACTCCGACCAGTAAAAATGAAAATCTTTTTTTACCGTTATTTTATGACTAAAATTTTGTAATAATAAGACGTTTAAATAAGTTGAAAATTTCTATATAAATTTACTGGTGGTAGATTCCACTGGCGGTAAACAACGCCTGCGATAACGGTTATAGTTGAAACTTCACTATTTTAACCCTTTAATTCTCGCTCCCGTCATATTCACGGGCTGAGTCTTTTACTCAGATTGTATGATTCCCACCAGTTTTATAAAATAGCGACATTGGTTATATTTTAGTATCGTTTTACCTGTCATTAAATAAGGTGAATATTTCTTTTTCATAAAAGTGGCGCCAATAAGCAATGAATTTTTTAACCGTAATTTATTTCGGGCGTTAAGGGGTTAAGGATATGTCAGTTCCTCTTCATTAATAGTTACATACCACCAATAAACAAAATCCTAAATTTTACAGGAGGACATTTTGAAGTGTTAAAATTCAAAGTTCCTCCACCCCCGAGATATCCTGAATTCATCATTTCCTGTTTAGATTTCTAGATCTGAAGGAATTCTTCGGATTATAGAAGAGTCTGATTACCATGGTCACAAACTTCCATTAGTTTCATTCAATAGCAATTTTTGCCTAATTCAAACGCGTTATTCCTGAAAATTTTCTATTCGTTATTTCAGCTAGCAGTTTGCACATGCAGTTACAAAGACCTGGATTACAGGAAGGACATTTTGTATATCCGGGATAAAATTGTATTTGTAAACCATTAATAAGCAAAAATACGAAGTTTACCATCAGGTTATTTTTATAAGCTGAAATTCTCAGTCCTTGCCTCCCTCTCCCTTCCTCCAAGATAACACTTGAATTCATAATTTTCTGTTTAGCTCTCTGCATCTGTAGGGAATTCTTCAGAACAGAGTTGGATCATAAACTACCGCAGGCGCAAACTTCCAATAGTTTCATTCAACAGAAAATTTTGCCTAATTCAAACGGCTTATTCCGGCAGAATCTGTGTCATATGTAATGCGAAATTTTCTATTCGTTATTTGTAGTAGAAATCTGCACCTGAGGAAATCAAGGCCTGGATGAGAGGAATGTCATTATGGAACTTATGGGTGAAATTCCACTTCTAAACGATTAACCTCTTCAGTTCCGAAGCTAAAATAATAATACAAATGCTTTTTCATTGGTTTTTTCCAAACAGAATGACATCGTAAAGGACAGAAAAAATATCTTTTCTGAAATTGATCCTTTAGGCGCTTAGTAATTTACGTTCAAAAATATGGATCTAAAACTGCAAACTCTCTCAACTCTTTTAGTGCGGGAATCGCAATAATCCTCCAATAACTTTTTAAATGGAGCCCAAAGTAAAAGTTCCCCTGAGATACGCTTGAATTCCTCAATTCCTTTCTACGATTCCCCTTGGAAGGTCAAAATGTTTTCAAATTCAGATTTAGATTTTCTATTATATTGGTGGCTTCACAGAAAATTTCTCCTCGTAACTCCAAAATGTTTACTCGGATAAAAAATAAAATACTCTTGAGAAAAAAGGACTAAACTTAACACCGTCTGAATCTTTTTTCGTGATAGACTGGGACGCATAGACAATCACTTCATCGAGTTTACGGTTGAAATTCCAGAATTGGTTGAAACTAGATTCGCATATTAAAACGCAATCGACCTGCCAAGTTATATCTTGGTGAAAAACACCTGAAAACCCAATTTTAGTGGTTGATTCGTAGGTTTACCATTGTGTTTTCTTGCACCCAAACGTATGAAAGCATGGAGGATATGGAACGGAAAAACACAATGGTAAACCTACGAGTCAATCCCTAAAATCGGGTTTTCTGGTGTTTTCCACCAAGATATGACTTGGCAGACCGATTGCGTTTTAATCTGCGAATCGAGTTATATTCGAGATGTATTTAAGCGTTAATTCTCGCTCCCGTAATATTCACGGGCTGTGTTTTTTATTCAGATTATTTGATTCCCACCAGTTTTATAAACTG
Source organism: Maratus speciosus (assembly GCA_963932465.1). Taxonomy (NCBI): domain Eukaryota; kingdom Metazoa; phylum Arthropoda; class Arachnida; order Araneae; family Salticidae; genus Maratus; species Maratus speciosus. Next base: position 281,154,200 of record OZ010798.1, read on the forward strand.
GAGAAATTGGCATTATTATGGTATCATTTGATCTGTCATTAAATAATGTGAATATTTCTTTCCCAAAAAAAGTGGTGGCAATAAGCAATTTGAATGTGTAACCCGTAATTTAATACGACCGTTAACCCCTTGAGGGGCAGAGTCAAAGCGTTATAAGTAAGAGAACAAACTTAATGCTGGAATCAGGCGTAAATTAACACAGTTGCGCCACCTTGTGGACGGAGTGATAATTCACATACGCGGGCTTTTAGTGTGACGCGTATTTTCTAAATCCTTAGTCACTTATGAAAATGAATTTTGTTTATCGCATTTGTTGCAAAATAATGGCGTAGCGAGAGAGGCATCCGGATACAATTGACACCACGAAGTTTTTCCGCCTTATCAAAATCACTTCAGTTATTAATCAAGATGAAAAAAACTTTACAATTTTAGTGGTGTGAGTAAGAAAACAGTTAGGTATCTACCTGTAGTTCACACTCCATTCGCTACGTGGCGCATGACCTTGATTGATGTGACCTCGCTTTTAATCTTGCGGTTATTTCTCCCATTTAAGATAGGACGCTTACTTATATCGCTTTGGGCAGAGTACTTCGGTTGCTAAAATGGTAAAATGACTGATTGGCACCAAGATTTATAAGAAAATTTATATGAAAGTAACTAAAAACGTTTTCTCGAGTACATAGTATGAATCAGAATTTAGTTTTTAAATGCTGGTGCCAATGTGGGATTTGGGAATTAAAATTAAGTGGTATATATAATATACCGGTGCCCTTCAAGGGGTTAAGGGATTAAAATTAACTCATATCGTATATTAAGCTTATAGTATTATATTCAAGTATGAGACCGCTCCGGCCCAAACGACTGTTTGCTACTATTAAACTTTAATTGTATTTCTTGCCTTATTTGATGACAGAATTTCTGAGATTTGATGAAGCAAAGAATACTATTAAAATGCAGTGGTGAAAATCATCCATTTGGGTTAGAGCCCACCCCTGATTATATTGTATATTGTTTTATGGAGTTAAGTCCTTTATTCTAGAAACTTCACAAGAATTTTAAATAAAGCGTCTCTAGAAAACTGCATTCCATATAAATGTCAAAATACATGAAATATATCAAATTCGAAAACATTTAGAAATGTTTCAGCTTACTGTCAGTCTTGGAAACAGAAATACAATAGAAATAGATAGACTTTGAAATATTTGCATGTTTTAAACTTGCGTCACACAGTTAGAAGGATTTGACATTTTTTCTCCGTGTTTGTTATATGTTTAACAAAACATTTGGAAAGAAACAAAGGTAGAATATCTGAATACATATAGAATAAGAATATAAGAGAAATGTATCTAGGTTTTGTAACATTACACATTTTGTTTATGTAACATTCTGTAAAAACATTTTTTTCTTTCAGAATTGATATTGTTTTGCATCATTATGTATTTGTGCACACTCTATTGAGAAATTTCTTGAATTTCCTTAGTATCAATAAGTATCTTAAATTTAAAAAAAACAAACAAAAAAACACACAATTTTAGTTGGTTTCTTCTCGCAGTGAAATAAATTTTAACTTCGATCGTTAAAGAATGTTCTTTGAAAAAAGTTTACTTGCAACTTCTTCATAGATAAATTTTACGGATGATGCCCAGATACTTTAACTTTCTTGATATGATTTGTTATCACCATATCCGAATTTACGATATATTCTTAGACATACAGAATTTGTGGATACAATATTAGAATGATTTTAGGTAATAAATGATAAATGGTGCTATTTCAACCCATAATTCATTATGCTCTATGCAAAATAGATGCTAAGTACAAAAACACAGTCATATTTTAATACAGTAGATATTTATGATATAAGTCATTAAGGAGGTCCGGGACACAAAAATCTTCATTTATTCAAAAAATATTTTATTAAATTAAAATTTTCTCTCTGTTTTCTGCTCGAAATGACGCTTAAATCATGTTTCTATATTAATTAGAACAGGAAATATTATTTCTTACGTTGTGGTTTGTTTTTAAAATCTAGCTTTGAAGCAATAGTTGTCATGGAAACGGCTTCTTGTGAAAATGAGTTTTTCTTCATGGTGTTTTTTTTTCGCCATTTCTTGTATTTAAATTGTTATAAGTCAAGAACTGTTAAAGATAAATATTTCAAACTTGGAATATGCCTTTTTCAATTCTTTTATTTAAATTTTTATTCACCAAATTTGATTTTTTTTTTTTTTTTTTTTTTTTTTTTTTTTTTTTTTTTACTTTTGAAAATATGATTTAAAAAAAAGTCGCATCAATTTTTTTTAAATTTTTATTTAAATATTTTTAATATTTTTTAAAATGTTGCATCAAAATTAAATCTTATATATTTGTGTTTATTTAAATGAAAAAAAACTTAAATTCTACAAATAATATTTTGAGTTATAACGATTTTAAATTACACCACATTTTAATAAATTTTAAATATATATTTTTTTTAATTATGAGAAATTTTATCGCATGATTTTGTTTACAAATGATATGGTTAACCATCACAAAAAAATTCAAAATTTTAACTCAATAAATCAAAATTCTTACAAAATGTGTCCCTCTTAAATATGAATCTGACATTATTTATTGTATATGTCACATTTTGCTGACTTAAATAAGAAGATAACTTTATTCTCAATATACAGCCGTGAGGACATGGCATAGTGAATATTTTACTATCCATAACACATACTGGACAATTGCACCATAAAATATAATAAATAGAGACACAATCTTGCTTAATGGTACACAAAACACGAACTTTAACACGTTAAATGCCACGGTGACTGACACTGAAGCGCTGAAAAGTTTACAACGTTTTAAGTAATTTTTAAGAAAGTATAATCCTGTAATAAATAAAAGGTAAGTAAATTTTAAATAAATGTTCAGTAATTACTGAAAACAATGTATATATTTTTAGTTTTATATCACATTTTAGACGTCAGTCATCGGTGAATGGCGCGTTTTAAACGGAAAGCTCACTGTCAGTCACCGGTGACTGAGGTGGCGTTAATAACCTAAAAGTTAAGTTCTACGTTTCGACCTCTTTCTACAGCCGTCTTCAGGAAAAATATGATGGTTAAATGGCTAAAAAGCTCAGAGGTGAAGGTTTCCTGTGCACAGGAAACATCTCTGAGCTTTTTATGTCATCATATTTTTTCTGAAGACAGATGTAGAAACAGCTCGAAACGTAGAACTTAACTTTCAGTTTATTAAAGTTTATGTTTTGTGCACCATTGAGCAAGATTGTGTCTATTTATTTTACTATCCGTTATGCGGTTGTGATTACTATCTTTGGCGCGTTTTACGATATCTTTCTTTAACCCTTAAATGCGCGATTTTTTATTTTGTTTCGAAAAAATTATATATGATTCTCTAAAAGGTATATCACACAGGAAAAATAATGAAAAAAATCCGAGATACATTTTTTCATATGGTACGTCAATCTTTTCTTCTGTTGCTCATCTGCAATACAAGTAAAAGTACTCCCATGTGGCTGTTTTACGCTAAAATAATGCAAATTAATAAATAATTTAACCCATTAAAGACTGACGTTGCGTTTTCGCAACATTATGTTTGTGATTTTTGCACCTTTTTTGATACCAGTAAAAGAGAAAAGTAAAATTTGCCTTATTTAATTAACACATTTCAGTGATTCTTAAAGTAAGTGTTTAACAAAAAGTGGTGTCAACTGAATAAAATTCATGTAAAACATGCTGGTCCTTAATGGGTTAATAAGTATATCTCCAAATACCTTATTTTTTATTATTTTTTATTTTATAAAACTTAATCTTTAACCCGGGAATGCTCGCGCATATCCAAGATATGAAAGATTAACACTTTGCCACCAATAAATTCAAACAAAAATCGCCATTTTCTTTTTATCGCTGACATTGCTCACAAAAATAATTTGACGATTACTTTTCGAAAATTAGTGGTGAGCAATGTAATAACCGTGCCCAGCCTGGGTATGACATACCCTGCGCTAGCAATCTCGGGTTAACCCTTTAATTCCCATGATAGAATAAGTTCTAGAAATTACGTAGTTCAGAGAATCTGAATTTACACCAGAAAGTTTCAATGGTTAATTTCGCTTTATTTAAAAAAATGAATGTCTGTTATTTAAAAAAAGTATTGCTATTTTAATTTTCTGGTGTGAATTAAGTATATACGAATTAAAAGACCTATTAAATTTAAAACACTGTTGTTTGCATATATGCAAAGCTGCGCACAAAAGGGTTAAAATGAACTCATAGCTTATATTACGCTATGTATTGTTTTACGGAGTTAAGTATTTTATTCTGAAAACTTCACAAAAATTTCAAATAAAGCGTCTCCAGAGAACTACATTCTATATAACTTTCAAAATACATGAAATATATCAAATTCGAAAGCATTTAGAAATATTTCAGCTTTCTGTCAGTTTTAGAAACAGAAATAGAATAGAAATACATAGAACTTGAAATATTTGCATGTTTTAAACTTGTGTCACCCCGTTAGATGGACTTGATAATTTTTCTCCATGTTTCTTATGTTTTTAACAAAACATTTGGAAAGAAACAAAGCCAAAATACCTTAATACAAACAGATTAAAAATATAAAAGAAATGTATCTAGGATATATGCATATGTAACATTCTGTAAAAACAAATATTTTTTTTAAGTTGGTTTTGTCTTGTATCATTATATATTTGACCTCTCTATTGAGAAATTTCTTGAATTTTCTTAATATCAATAAATATCTTAAATAATAATAAAAAGAAACACAAATTTTAGTTGGTTTCTTTCGTAGTGAAATAAATTAAGTTCTATTGTTAAAGAATTTTCTTAGATAAAACTTTTTTGCAACTTCTCCATAGATATATTTTACGGATGCCGCACGGTCCAGATACTTTAATATTTATGTTATGATTTGTTATCACCATATACGAATTTACTATATATTCTTAGACATATAGAATGGGTTCATACAATTTTGGAATGATTTTAGGTACCGTATTCCCAGCATTAGCCTGCATGCCGGAAAAAATCGAGGTTCACCAGCATGCCGGAAAATATGAGGTTTCGCTACTGGAGGACGGGCGGCTGATTTATTTTGGTTTTTCTAATAACATTTTTCATTTTAAGGAAAAAAAAAATCGTTACTTATTTTTCTCTCTGTCTCTCTCTCTATATATATATATATTTCTTTATATTTTTGGGATTATTAGATTTTATTTATCGTACTATCTGAGCCATCCGGCGTTGTCCGGGCCCGCAATAATATTCTAAAATGAACCCGAAATTTGAACAGCAAAATTTCATAAAAAGACCCAATCTCGAACCTTGTCCCCGATGCCTACAGTACCGTTTAGCAGGTGTGCTGTGCACGCACTGCAAAATCTTACAAAAAAAAAAAAAAAAACTCGAATCTTTTAGTTCCACATTCCGCTACCAGGGGCGGACTATATTCTTAATAAATCTGTTTTTGAACGAAACTCCGTTAAACAACCTACCTGTAGATGTATTACTCAAGGGGGTGGCGTACTTAAGCAAGAATTTCAGATATTTGTTGAAATTACTATTCGAAAATAGTGGTATGTACGCTTTTGAAATTTTATATTATTTAAGTATTTTTTATCCCAGGACTCTTACAAAAATCCGCATCTAAAACGGTAGAAAACGGAAAGGAATTAAATATTTGTTCGCGCCCCCTAAAAAAAATTTATTAGCAATGTTTTCAGATATTTGTCGAAATTACTATCCTCGCTTTTGGCGGCATGCCGGGAAAGACCAGGGACTAATTTTCAAAAATACTGTTGTTTGCATATATGCAAAGCTGCGCACTAAAGGGTTAAAATTAACTCATAGCTTATATTACGCTATGTATTGTTTTACGGAGTAAAGTCTTTTATTCTGAAAACTTCACAAAAATTTCAAATAAAGCGTCTCCAGAGAATTACATTCTATATAACTTTCAAAATACATGAAATATATCAAATTCCTGATACATTTAGAAATACATTACTGGTCTCCCTCGAATTTTGCGGCATGCCAACTAATGCGGGGGAATACGGTAATAAATGATAAATGGTACTAATTTCAACCCATAATTCACCATGCTCAAAGCAAAATAGATTCGAAATACAAATACACAGTCGTATTTTAATATAGTAGTTATTTATGTTATAAGTCATTAAATATATATCTAACATTATTTGTTGGTTATGTAATATTTTACTGACTTACATCAGAACAATATCACTGTTATCACAATAAATTGCCGTGAATACCTGGTATATTGAATATTTTACTACCCGTTATGCGGTTGTGATTACCATCTCTAGCCCATTTTATGATATCTTTCTTTAAAATGAAATCATAGCTTATATTACGCAATGTATTGTTTTAAGGAGTTAAGTCCTTTGTTCTGAACCCTTCAAAAGAATTTTAAGTAAAGCGTCTCCAGAGAACTATGTCAAAATACGTGAAATATTACAAATTCAAAAACATTTAGAAATGTTTCAGCTTTCTGTCAGCCTAGGAAACAGAAATACAATAGAAATACGTGGACTTTGAAATATTTGCATGTTTTAAATTTGTACTATACAGTTGGAAGGATTTGACCTTTTTTTCTCCGTGTTCACTATATGTTTAGGAAATCGTTTAGATAAAAACAAAGGGAGAATACCTCCATACATACAGATTAAGAATATAAACGAAATACAAACACACAGTTATATTTTAATAAGTAGACATTTACGTTATAAGTCACTAGTTTATGTCATATTTTTCTGACTTACATCAACATAGCTGCCAATTTTTACGCTTTTTCGCTTACCACTGAAATTTAACATTGAATTTTGTTTTATTTAATCGTCGAAATTTGAGTTTAAGAAAGTGAAATATTTCTATTAAATTTTAGTGATAACAAAAAAGCATAAAATTCGGCAGCTATGCATCTGAACAACATCCCTTTTTTCTCAATATATTGCCATGAACATATATTGAATATCTTACTATCCGTTATGCGTTTGTGATTACTAACTTTAGCGCGTTTTATGATACATATCTTTAAAATGAACTCATAGCTTATATTACACAATGAATTGTTTTATGGAGTTAAGTCCTTTACTCCGAAAGCCTCACAGGAATTTTAAATAAAGCGTCTCCCAAGAACTATGTCAAAATACATGAAATATATCAAATTCGAAAACATTTAGAAATGTTTCAGCGTTCTGTCAGCCTAAGAAACATAAATACAATAGAAATACATAGATTTTGAAATATTTGCATGTTTTAATCCTTTGAAAGGCAGGCAATTCCTTTTGTGAAATGCTGAATTCCCACCGGAAAATTTGAAAAAAATTATTTCTAAATAAGGAAAAGCAATTTTTCAACTATTTTCCCTCAAAGTTATAAAAGCAAAATTTTGTTAAAAGTTTCTCTTGCAAATATTAATTAAACTTAGTTGGGATAAAATATATCCCACCGCCCCTAAAGGGGTTAAATTTGAGTCATCCAGTTGGATGGATTTTGACTTTTTTTCTCCCTGTTCACTATATGTTTAGGAAATCATTTAGAAAGAAACAAAGCGAGAATACCTCCAAACATACAGATTAAGAATATGGTAACTATGCCTCTGAACAATATCACTTTTTTCTCAATATACTGCCGTGAACATATAATATATATAGTGAATATTTTAATATCCGCTACGTGTTTGTGATTACCATCTTTAGCGCCTTTTGTGATATCTTTCTTTAAAATGAACTCATATCTTATATTACGCTATCCATTATTTTATCAAGTTAAGTCCTTTAATCTGAAAACTTCACAAGAATTTCAAATAAAGCGTCTCCAAAGAACTGCATTCTATATAACTTTCAAAATACATGAAATATATCAAATTCGAAAGCATTTAGAAATGTTTCAGCTTTCTGTCAGTCTTAGAAATAGAAATAGAATAGAAATAGATAGAACTTGAAATATTTGCATGTTTTAAACTTATGTCACCCGGTTAGATGGATTTGACATTTTTTCTCCGTGTTTCCTGTGTTTTTAACAAAACATTTCGGGAGAAACAAAGGCAAAATACCTTAATACAAACAGATTAAGAAGATAAAAGAAATGTATCTAGATTTTATGCAGATGTAACATTCTGTAAAAACAAATATTTTTTAAGAATTGGTTTTGTTTTGTATCATTATATATTTGTGCTTTGTACTGAAAATTTCTTAACACCAATAAATATCTTAAATTAAAAAAACAGAATTTTTAGTTGGTTTATTTCGTAGTGAAATAATGTTAACTTCTATTGTTAAAGAATTTTCTTTGAGAAATGTTTTTTGCAACTTCTCCACAGATATATTTTACGGACGCCGCACTGTCCAGATACTTTAATTTTTATGTTATGATTTGTTATCACCGTACCCGAATTTACTGTATATTCTTAGACATACTGAATGCAATCATACAATTTTAGAATGATCTTAGGTGTACTAATTTCAACCCATTATGCACCATGCTCTAAGCAATGTAGATGCGAAAAACGAACACACAGTCGTATATTAATGCAGCAGATATTTATGTTATAAGTCAAATATAAATATAAGATTAAGTTGTTTATGTAATATTTTACTGACTTACATCAGAACAATATCACTGTTATCTCAATAAATTGCCGTGAATACCTGTTATATCGAATATTTTACTATCCATTATGCGTTTATGATTACCAATTTCAGCGCGTTTTATGATATACAGTCGAACCTCTATTTTGCGAATTTCTCTATTTTGCGAACTTTTCCTTAGAACCAAGCACATTTTGCGAATTTCTTCGTAAAATAACCTCCAAATAGCGAAGGGCATTCTCTATTTAACGAACTTTTTTTTGTGATCAATTTTTTTTCTCCCCATTTCTCAAAATATTTCTGGTCATTTCAGACTTAATCTTTCTTTAAACACATTTTATGATGTTCAATGGCCTTGAACTGGTTTTACCAGGCGCCTTCTTTGTCAGGAGTGAGAATTCGGTAAGTGCGGACGACGCAAATGATAATCCCTTAGAGTAACTTAAAAAAAATATGGATACAGTGAGAAAAAAAGAAGAAATTAACCATGATGTGCTGATTGATGATTGTATTTCACTTAATTCTGACATTGAGATTTCGGAAACACTATCCGAATTGGATATTTTCGACAGTGTGAAATAAAAAACAATGCAGAAATGAATTGCGATAAAGACGAATATGATGATGATGGAAATGATCATTATGCAGGAATTAACAAAACTTCGTATGATGAAATGCTAAAATCACTTGAAACAGTCCGACGCGGATTATAGTTAGAAGGAAAAACGCATGAAGGGGTTTTTGGTGCATTGCAAAGATGCGAGACGTATTATGAGAGAAAGCACTTTTTTAAATAAAAAACTTAGGCAAAACTAACAGAGTTTTTCAGAAATTAAGGTTAAGGGCGCATATGTTAATGTATGGTTAAAATTATTTGTTGCAATAATAATAATAATAAATACGATAATGTCATTAAAATTCGTTAATTTTAATGCAAAACTATTTACTTTAAACAGAAAATACAGTGTATTCCCGGACAATGTTTTGTTTTCCCTGTAGATTTCAAAGATTTAAACACATAGAAAAAATGAATTGCTGATGAATATTGGTGGGTAGAATAAATAAATCAAATCGATATAATTTATTTAAAAAAATGTGATTTATTACTTTTAATAAAAATATTTAGTGTTTATGAATTTAAAATATGTTTTATGTAGTTTAAAGTATTTTAAAAGGTGAATCTCTATTTAACGAATTTTCCATATAACGAACTTTTTTCCGGGATTTAGCGACTTCGTTAAACAGAGGTTCGACTGTATTTCTTTAACCCCTTGCGGACGAGCGACACGTATACGTGCCGCATGAAGCGCTCAGAATCTTTCTTTATTCTCACCAGTAAAATTTTACTGAAAAATTTGCCTTATTTAATCAGAGCATTTTTCTCGATTTAAAAAGACACAAATTTCTGTATTAAAAAAACGGTGACAAAAGATTAAAAATTTCGCAAAAGGCTCCCGTCCCGAAGGGGTTAAAATGAACTCATAGTTTATATTACGCAATCTATTGTTTTATGGAGCTAAGTCATTTATTCTGAAAGCTTCACAGGAATTTTAAATAAAGCGTCTCCCGAGAACTATGTCAAAATACATGAAATATATCAAATTCGAAAGCATTTAGAAATGTTTCAGCTTTCTGTCAGCCTAAGAAGCATAAATACAATAGAAATACATAGACTTTGACATATTTGCATCTTTTAGCCCTTTCAGGGGCAAGAAATTCCGTTTGTGAAATGCTGAATTCCCACCGGAAAATTTGAAAAGAATTATTTCTAAATAAGGAAAAGCAAATTTTCAACTATTTTCCCTCAAAATTATAAAAGCAAAATTTAGTTAAAAGTTTCTGGTGCAAATATTAATTAAACTTAGGTGGGATAAAATATATCCCATTGTCCCTCAAGGTGTTAAATTTGTCATCCAGTTGGATGGATTTGAACTTTTTTTTTCCCTGTTCACTATATGTTTAGAAAATCGTTTAGAAAGAAATAAAGGGAGAATACCTCCATACATACAGTTTAAGAATAAAACAAAATACAAACACACAGTTATATTTTAACAAGAAGTTATTTATGTTATAAGTTACTAATTTATGTCATATTTTTCTGACTTACATCAGCATAGCTGCCAATTTTTACGCTTTTCCTTACCACTGAAATTTAAAACTGAATTTTGTTTTATTTAATCGTCGAAATTTGAGTTTAAGTAAGTGAAATATTTCTATTAAATTTTAGCGGTAACAAAAAAGCGTTATTTGGTAGCTATGCCTCTGAACAATATCACTTTTTTCTCAATATACCCCCGTGAACATATAATATATTGAATGTTTTACTATTCGTTATGCATTTGTGATTACCACCTTTAGCGCGTTTTGTGATATCTTTCTTTAAAATGAACTCATAGCTTATATTATTATGCAATGTATTGTTTTATGGAGTTAAGTCCTTTATTCTGAAAACTTCACAAGAATTTAAAATAAAGAGTCTCCAGAGAACTGCATTCTATATAAATGTCAAAATAGATGAAATATATCGAATTCGAAAATATTTAGAAATGTTTCACTTTCTGTCAGTCTTAGAAGCGGAAATACAATAGAAATACATAGACTTTGAAATATTTGCATGTTTTAAACTTGTGCCACACATTTTTTTTTCTCCGTGTTTGCTATATGTTTAAAAAACATTTAGAAAAAAACAAAGGGAAAATACTTCCATACATACAGATTAAGAATATAAAATAAATGCATCTATGTTTTATGCAAATGTAGCATTCTATAAAAACGAGTATTTTCTTCGAATTTTCTATGTTAATGCTTTAAAGAATGTTATGTTTTATTAACATTTTTACTTTCTTTTATCTTCAATAGAAGAAAGTATTATAATCGAAATTTTTTTCGATTCCCGGATTTCGACGGATTTATACATTTTAGGGTTCAGGCATCCAAAAAACATGTTTGTACGAAATGTCCGTGTGTCGCCATTGTATTATCGAAAAGTGTATGAAGTTATGCATAGGATTGAACCAAATTGTTTATGTATGTTTTATTCGCAAACAGCTGATGGACAACAAAATAACGAAAACTATTGATTTTAATATATATCATGATCGATATTAACTCTTTTTCACTCCGATTAATTGATTGAAGCAGAAATTTAAAAAGAAAATCAAAGTTGGTATAGTATTGAACTAATAATTTTGAAGTATTAACATTTGTAACTACTTTTTGAAATATTAAGATGTATGAGATAGAAGAAAGTTTTAGGATTGGTACATTCCAACTAGCTATTAACTGCAAAAATATCTCAAAATCAGGGACATTTAATTCAGACTCCCTGCAAAAGTGTTGGGGGGGCGAAATAATATTTGCTAAGTAAAGGCTTGCACACACTTCTGTGGCATTTTTGAACATAAAATACATGTTCCACCTGAGAAATGCATATGAATTTCATAACGTTTGTATTATTGCAACTGCTGATGAGTTATAGGCAAAACAATTAAAATACTTTCACCAAACCAATTATATTAACTACTGACAAGAGGCTAATGAGGAAAGTTGTAAGTCTTCGCCCTAACCTTTCGGATGTCGATTAAACAGGGCATCAAAATGAAATAATCTTGAACGTGTCTCCTAATCAATGGGGGGAAATAGAGCAATTAAAATAATTGATAAAATTAACTCTGTAAATAAAAGTATTAAAAATCGTTTGCGCTGTGATTTTTTAAAACCTTCGACTTCAAAAATGACTTCTTTCTTCAACAAAGAGCCTGTAACAGAAATTGATAGGAAATAAAAGCCAGCCCGTCAGCTATAAACAACTAAATAAAAAAATTATGTCTACTCGATGCATAGACGGATGTTTGCCCCATAGAGTAAAGAGAAAGAATAGCGATGAAGTGTGGTGGCTGGAGGTGGCGCCAAAAATATAACCCTAAAATCTGCTACGTTCCACCCAAACACAATCACGTGCTTTCGCAAAAAAGAAGAAAACTTCTGGTAATACAGTTTTTAATTCATGATACAATGAAATCCTACTTATTCTTAAATATAAGCTGATCGTTTTCATTTAGAGAAAAAAAATGCGCGGGGGATGTCAAAGAATTCGGTCCTTGTTCCACGTGCGTGTTTTGTCTGGGCCGAATGAGGTCATTTAAATTTCAGCGATAACTCGCATCATATTACAAACCGTTTTTACGGCATACTGCATCGCCATCTATCTCTTTCCTCCACCTAGATAGCATGAACATCAGCAGCAAGTTTGATTTTTTCTGATATTATCTTGCCGTAACAAATTTGAATTGAGAAATTCGCAGCAAATCTCCCGCAAGGTGTACCATCACCCACTTGCATGACTAGCTTGTTGTGAAACTGATGGCAAGATTGTCTTCAATTCACGAAAGTGACGAAAGCAAAAAATCCCTCTGTTGAGAGAATAGACAATCAGCAGATACTCAGAAATTTTATTCGGCTGCCACCGCTTTTTTTAAACGCTATACTTATGAAATACCAAAAAAGTATGGAATTGAACAGCACAAATATTAACCCTTTGTTTATGGTGGTAAAAACGATGCATGCACCTGATCAGGTCTATGGATCCCTTCGAAGGGATTAAACTTACCCAGAGAGCATGAACATTTGCAGCAAGTTTGATTTTTTCTGATATTACCTTGCCGTGACAAATTTGAATTGAGAAATTCGCAGCAAATCTCCCTCAAGGTATTCCATCACCCACTTGCATGAGTAGTTTGATGTCAAACTGGTGACGAGACTGTCTTTAATTCACGAAAGTGACGAAAGAAAAAATTCCCTCTGTTGAGAGAATAGACAATCAGCAGATACAGAGAAATTGCAGACGTTTTATTAGGCTGGCATCGCTTTTTAGGTAGATTTCGTAAGAAATACTACCTATTGCAGTCGTTACCATGGTGCGACTTTTGAAAAATTCCTTCATAACTTTTCATTACATGACCCCAGGAACCCAAAACCACCCCCACCTAAAAAGTTTATATATATATATATATATATATATATATATATATGTGTGTGTGTGTATGTATGTACTAAATTTTGTCCGCACGATAAAAGTCGCAATTATCAACGGAACGTCTTCAAACTCGCCTTCAACTTTAAGATGGTTAATTTCTCGGCGGGGATTGAAAATGAGCAAAATCGGTCCAAGGGAATGGGAATGGGGAAGATTACAAATTTTGAATACCGTCTTAACATGATTCTGATAAAACCAGCTTTTACACAACAATGGCAGGAAAAAATAAATATTTTTCGTTATAGCTGTTGCCAACAATTAAAAAAAGCAATAAAAATTGTCACCACAAGAATTGCTTTTGTAATGCAATGTTTTCACGTGAAAAATTAAATTAGATAAACAATTTGACGAATTGAAAACAAATTGGATATTACGTCATAAGTTTTCTAGAGCAAGATTTCTGCATGAAAATTCAAAATGAAATAAATAGTTTGACGAATTGAAAACAAATTGAATATTACGTCATAAGTTTTCTAGAGCAAGATTTCTGCATGAAAATTCAAAATGAAATAAATAGTTTGACGAATTAAAAAACAACAACAAAATATTGCGTCATATAGAAAATATAATGGACCACAGCAGGTGAACATGTAACGTCATGTGAGTTTGAAGAAACGTATTAAAACATGATAAAAACCCGAGTATGGAAATATTAACATGTTTTAACACTTTGAGGTTCTCTGAATTTGATTTAACAATTTTTAAACCTATTCCATATACATGCGTGTGTGTATTTGTGTATATTAGAATTTTCACAAAATGTTTAGCTCCCTAGAGCTCATTCTTAGCGAAGGAACTGGGTTTATCTTTAATCTTGATTTAAGTTTTGTTGGTGAATTTAGTACTTAACTTCGAAATCTACCTCCGCCTGTAGGCCCGAGCCGGCAGGGATTTTTTTAAATGTTATACTTGTCAAATACCAAAAAAGTATCGAACTGAAACGTACAAATACTACCGTAACTTGTAACTTGTTTATGGTGGTAAAAGCGATGCATGCACCTTAATGGTGCGTAAAGCATCAATAGACCTGCTCAGGTCTGTGGATTCCTTCGAAGGGGTTAAACTTACAGTGTAACAGTTGTAAACAGTTAGTGTGGTTTGGAAAGATTACTACTTTGCAGTATTTTTGATTTCTCGTTTGCCGTTAATTCGCAATAAATTTGATACAGCATGAATTTAACTTGCACGCCATATTTGCTGCATGATCAAAGTGTGGTGGCTTCGGCATTTGCGTTATCTTTCTGCAGTCTTGTTATGAACTTTCAGTCTTGTCATGCTGAGCTTGCTGCAACTTTGCAGGTTTTCAAAGCAAGACTTCTGCAAATTTTCTGCAACTAAAAATGCTATCTGGGTATAGTGTAACAGTTGTAAACAGTTAACGTGACATGGAAAGATTACTACTTTGCCGTAGGTTTGCAGTATTTTTGTTTACTTCTTTGCCATTAATTTGCAATGAATTTGATACAGCATGAATTTAAGTTGCACGACAAGTTAGCTTAAAGTTCAAAGTGTGGTGACTTCGGCGTTTACGTTATCTTGCTGCCGTCTAATTATGAACTTTTAGTCTTGTCCTGCTGAGCTTGCTGCAACTTTTGCAGATTTTCAAAGCAAGACTTCTGAAAATTTTCTGCAAACTAAAAATGCTATGTGGGCATGTGTTAGCCCATTAAAAATAAAACGGAAAAGAAATTGTCAAACAACGTGAATTTATTTACAGTTACAAAAAAAAAGGAAACAAATAATTGATTATTAAAAATTAGTATAAACGATTGCATGTTATGGTTGAAAATTATGTTACAATACACACTAGCTGTTTGCACGCTATGTTTGTGCGTAAAATTATGCATTACTTACATAAAAGTAAACTAGAAAAAGGATCAAGAATTCTCACCAGCAAAGAGATGACTAACCATTTTTTCCTCATGGTCCTTAATGTAACAAATTATTTTGGGTGTCCCTTTAGATAAATACTACAACCCAGTTTTAATAGCGAACATGCTATAGTAATAATTATCAATTACATGAAAATTTGAGTAAATCTACGAGAGTTGGAGCAGAGACAGGAAGACGGCCAACTAGCAAACCGAAGTCATAAACACATTTCAACTATGTTAAAAGCGCTAAAAATGGATTATTTTAATCAAATTATATAATGAACTGTTTTCATAAAAAATATGCTCTTTAAAAATATGATCAAAGAGATGAAAGAACAAATCGATCCTCTGAATACGTTATTTGCAGTGTCAAAAGCAGACGATTTCTTCGAATAATCTTGTCGCAACAGCCAGTTCAAAACCACTCAACCGAATATTTCGAGTTCATTGAGGAAGGAGAAAAGTAACTCTTTCTGAATACAAGCCAAGAAAGAAATTTGAGAGAAGGAAAAACAGTTTAAATCGAACAGCATTTGTACATGATATTGATGAAAAGGATTAGTGTAAAAAAAAATATTTCAAATAATATTTATAAGGAATTAATGCAACAAATCATGAAATTTCAAGTAAAGAAAATGATTTATCGATTTCAAGAATTTATGAGATGACAAAAACATTTTCTGGAATTAGCAAAGTATTTCCTTTCATAAAATCGTTCTTTTTTTGTAATAACAACTAAACTTTCTCTGTTCATACAATTCTTTAAAAAATTCATTTGTAAACAATACGTGCTGTACAATTGCTGAAAGCAATTTCTAAAGCTTCTTTTTAAAATAGTAAAATGGTTTTAAAATAACCAGACCAGAAGGGAAAAGAAAATGCTCAAATGCATTGTCATTTAAATTAGTATTGCACTATAAGGGCATTTCTCTGGTCAGAAACTATATTCAGTAGAAAAAAATTTGCAAATTTCATAACATTATAAAAATCAATGTTAATAACAATAGCATAAAAAATTCAGTTCAAAAGAAAAAAATCCCTGCCGGCCCGGCCTACAGGCGGAGATAGATTTCGAAGTTAAGTACACTAATTTCACAAACCAAAACCAAATCAGGATTAGAGATAAACCCACTTTAACAATTTTATCTGGCCGCTTTTTACGAGTTTTTATTTCAATTTTATATAATAACTGGTTTTATCAGAATCATGTTAGGGCAGTATTCAAAAAAATACTTTTCCATGCTCAACAACTCGAAATTTTCTGGCATGACTCCAGATTCATTTTTAATAGGAAAAACATGAAACTTGTTGACATGATTTTTGAAGAGACTTATAAGCGACCTGTGTTTTTAATTTTCGTTCAATTAATTAAAACTTGATATATAAACAATTATTTTCTCAGTAAGACAATATTTTTCGTTTCTAACACAATCGCTTCGGGAAATTCCGTTCAAAATGCCCACTTTGACATCATTTTTTGAAATATATTCTGCCTCTGTCAAAAATTCGATCATTACGGTACATTATATAGTTTCTGAATAAGCGAATCTATCAATTGGATGCGTTTGAGAGGAAAAATTAATTTAAAAATGAGTCAGAAAATAAGCAGTTTGGATTTGAATACTCCCTTAATACGATCATTTTTCCAACACAATCCGCTTCGGGAAATTCGGTTCAAAAGGCCCACTTTGACAGCATGTTTTAAAATATATTCTGCCTCTATCAAAAAATTGACCATTACGATACATTATATAGTTTCTGAGTAAGAAAAAGTACCAATTGGAAGCCTTTGAGAGTAAAAATGAAGAGTCAGAAAATAAGCAGTTTGGATTTGAATACACCCTTACTAAGATGATTTTTTTCTTCAACCGCTATGTATTTTTAATTTGTTTTTGCTGTAAGAATTGGTCTATTCAAAACTTGTCTATTTAGATGTTGTAGACAATATTAAGAAGATATATGATAAATTCATGGGGATTTTATATCTTTTGAATTGACGGAGTTGTGGATTTTTAGATAGATTTCTTTACAAAAAGCTACCTATTGCAGCCGTTCGGAGGAAAGCGATTTCAAAAAATTTTGGTATATTTTCATCGATCATGACCCCCAGACCCCGAAACCACCCTCCGTTCAAAATTGATATATATATATATATATATATATATATATATATATATATATATATATATATATATATATATATCTGACCTATGTCACACTGTAACTCCCGTAATTATGAACCGATTTCGATGTAATTCGGTGTGTACATAGTACATGCCAATGCCTCGACCGAGTTCGTTGGCCAGCTTCATCCGTCGTTTTGTTTCAAAATGGCGGCCATTTAAAAATTTAAAAAAAATTTAAAACTTGAAATGTGGTACCAAAAAACTCAAAATGGAAAAATATTTTTTCTTATGTATTTGACCTTTATACAAAGATTTCGGAGCAGTTTTTGTTTCGTCTATATCTTAAAAAATGGCTGAGTTATAGCATTTTGAATTTCTAGCGTGGCTGACATTTTGAAACGTCCTGAATTTTGTCACGCGATAAAAGGCGTATTTATGAAACGATTTGGATGTAATTCGGTGTGTACATAGTACATTCCAATCTCTCGACCGAGTTCGTTGGCCAGCTTCATCCGCCATTTTGTTTCAAAATGGCGGCCATTTAAATTTTTTTTTTAATTTAAAATTTGAAATGTGGTACCAAAAAATTGAAAATGGAAAAATATTTTTTTTCTTATGTATTTGACCTTTATATAAAGATTTAGGAGCAGTTTTTGTTTCGTCTATATCTTAAAAAATGGCTGAGTTATAGCATTTTGAATTTCTAGCGTGGCTGACATTTTGAAACGTCCTGAATTTTGTCACGCGATAAAAGGGCGTATTTGTGAACCGATTTGGGTGTAACTTCGTTTATACATAGTACATACCAATGTCTCGACCGGGTTCGTTGGCCAGCTTCATCCGCCATCTTGTTTAAAAATGGCGGCCATTTAAATTTTTAAGAAAAATTTAAATTTGAAATGTGGTACCAAAAAATTGAAAATTGAAAAAATATTTTCTTCTTATGTGTTTGACCTTGATAAAAAGATTCGGGAGCAGTTTTTGTTTCGTCTATATCTTAAGAAATGGCTGAGTTATAGCATTTTGAATTTCTAGCGTGGCTGACATTTTGAAACGTCCTGATTTTTCTCACGTAATAACAGGAGTATTTATGAACCGATTTGGATGTACCTTGATGTGTACATAGTACATACAAATATGTCGACCGAGTTCGTTGGCCAGCTTCATCCGCCATTTTGTTTCAAAATGGCGGCCATTTAAAAAAATTAAAAAATTAAAAAATTTAAATGAGATACCAAAAAATTGGAAAATGAAAAAGATTTTTTTTGTATGTGTTTGACCTTAATACAAAGATTCCGGAACAGTTTTTCTTTCGTCTATATCTAAAAAAAATGGTTGAGTAATAGCATTTTGAATTTCTCTTGTGGCTGACATTTTAAAACGACCTGATTTTTGTCACGCGATAACAGGCGTATTTATGAGCCGATTTGGATGTAACTTGGTCTGTACATAGTACATACCAATGTCTCGACCGAGTTCGTTGGCCAGCTTCATTCGCCATCTTGTTTCAAAAGGGTTGCCATTAAAAAAAATTAAATTTAAAATTCAAAATGGGGTATTAAAAAATTGGAAAATGAAAAAGATTTTTTTTATGCGTTTGGCCTTGATACAAAGATTCCGGAGCAGTTTTTGTTTCTGAAAATTTGTTCTTTTGTTTATATCTTAAAAAATGGTTGATTTATAGCACTTTGAATTTCTAGCATGGCTAACATTTTGAAACGATCTTGTATTTGTCACGCGATAACACACGTATTCGCCTATTTCGATGTAAGAAGGCATGTGGATAGTATACATCAACACCTCGACCAAGTTCGCTGGCCAGATTCATCAGCCATCTTGTTTCAAAATGGCGGCCGTTAAATGAAAAGATATATATATATATATTTAAAGTGAGGTGCAAAAATATTAGAAATTGAAAAAGGTTTCTTTCTTAAGTATTTGACCTTGATATAAGGATTCAGGAGCATTTTTTGTTTGTCTTTTCCTTAAAAAATGGCTCAGATATAGCAGTTTCAATTTCTATTGTGGGTGACATTTTGAAAAATCTGATTTTTTGCATGCGACAGCACTCCTATATATTAACCGATTCCGATGTGAGTGAGCATGTGCACAGCAATTACTAAGGTCTCGACCAAGTTCACTGCTTAGCCTCATCCACCATGTTGTCTTAAATTGACCGGCACTTTAAGAAATTGCCGAATTTGGCAGCCAAATATAAGTTACTTTAAAGAAAAGCAGCTTGGATAAAGCTGACTAATTTCGCGAAATTCTCATTCATTATATTGATAAAAATTAGTATTGAATCTCCTATATTCGGTTTCCACTAAATTGAGCTTCGTGTGTTTGAATGATATAAGTTGGCTTTTTTAAAATAAGGATTATGAAAGCTACCTCTTCCTCCCGGCACTGGCCGGAAGGAAGTCTTCTTCAAACGCCCTTTTTGTTTTCGTTTTTAATTTTTTTTTTTTGCGGTACGAATTGGTCCTATCAAAAACTTGTGAATATAAAAGTTGTAGATAATGTTAAGGAGATTCATGATAAAATTAATTGGATTTGATATCTTGAGAATTGACAAAGTTATGAATTTTTTTCTCCCAAAAACCATATTTTTGCGCCCCTTGAGCCCATTTTTAACTTTATCAAAAATCTGTGATACATAAATTTTTGCCCCTATTTTTAGAAGTAATAAAAAATTAAAACTGATTCGATATGTACAAAATTTAAGAAGATATGGGGTTTTTTCGGTTTTCACAAAACCCCTCTCTATTTCCATCCCCTTGATCCGATTTTGCCCATTAACGAACTTGATGGCGATTTCATGCGCCTTGATTTTATGTATCAGTTTGGAAGAGATTGGTGCAGAATTGTGGAAGTTATCGTGTCCAGAAGAAAGTGATATATATAGATAGATACATACATAGATAGATAGATAGATAGATAGATGTATAAAGTTTTTTACTGGGGGTGGTTTTGGGCTCTAGGGGTCATGATCGGTGTAGATCTTCAAAAATTTTTCAGAAATTCCAACATAGGAACGACGCCAATAGGTAGTATTTCATACGAAATCTACCTAAAAGAAACAGCTGAATATTTTTAGAAATTTCATTCGCAATTCATGACTTGTCAAAACTAATTTGACTAATGTCAAAAACAGATCATTTCTTTCAGATAATCATTCCAAATAGCAATTTCAGTTTGCAGAAAATTTGTAGCAGTCTTACTTTGCGAACTTGCAAAGTTGCGGCAAGTTCAGCATGACAAGACTGAAACTTTATAACAAGACTGCAGCAAGATAACACAAACGCCGAAGTCACCACACTTTTAACTTGCAGCTAACGTGTCATGCAAGTTAAACTCTTGCTGTCCCAAATTTATTGCAAATTAACGGCAAACAAGTTGAAAATTTAGTTCTGTATGAGTAAAATGCTGCAAATTATTTACAAGCTAGTAGAAAATTTAGTTTTGCCTTGTCAAAAATAGTGCAAACTTATTGCAAAGTAGTAACTTGTCATGCCACACTATCTGTTTACAGCTGTCGCACTATAAGTTTAACCCCCTCAGGTCTACTGATGCATACGCATTGATGTATACGTACAGGAGGAGGATGCATCCTTTTTATCACCTTTTTATCATCCTTTTGAAATAAAGGTAATGCCTTTAAATAACTTTTTGGCATTTGGCAAGTAAAGTGTTTAAAAAAACGCTGCAAACCGAATAAAATTTGTGTAAGGGATGCAGTCCCGAAAAGGTTAAAAATCATAGACTGGAATAAGATTAAAGGCAAATATAAATAAATAAATATCAATTAAAACAATATTTTAGAACAATGCAATAATTTTGAAAAAAAAATCATTTAAAAATTAAAATTTTCAATATAAATTTAAAATGACGAAGACGTAAACATATCTTAATAAATTAATTTGGCCTTTTAATTTGTAAAATTTTTATATGAAATAAGTTGTAGATTATAGATAACATGTTGTTTACAAAAAATAACTACATTTGAACAGTTAAAATTATAAATACATTTTCTGGGTTCCTTACCTTAATCAATCAATAAAAAGGAGATTTCATAAAGGAAGGAATAATGTGCGGGTCTTGCCTTTAAGTAACATCCAATTTCTGCAATTTCTCCGCATGTACTGACTCTCCATTCTCTCAAGATTTCCCAGATAGCATGCACGCAGTGGTGGAAAATTGGCGCAGGGGTGGAGCCTATTGACACCACTAAATTATTATGGTATTATTCAGTTTAATAAAAACTGAGAAGTTTGATCATTAGATAAGAGGCAAAATACTGCTATAATTTTGTGGTGTCAATAGGCTCCGCCTCTGCGCCAATTTTCCACCACTGATGCACGTTAGCAGTAAGTTTGATTTTTTTTTCTGATATAATCTTGCCGTGACAAGTTTGTCTTTGCAAATTCGCAGCGAATCTCCCACAAGGTAGACCATCACCCACTTGCATGAGTAGTTTGTTGTTAAACTGGTGCAAGACTCTCTTTAATGCAAGAAAGTAACGAAAGCAAAAATTCCCTTCGTTGAGAGAATAGACAATCAGCACAAGCGCAGAAATTGCAGGCTACTCAAAGCATGAGACTATTAATAAAGATGAACTGACATATCCTTAAAATAGTGAAGCTTCAACTGTAACCGCTTTCGCAGGGGCTGATTACCCTCGGGGCAAACTTCCACCAGCATAGTTAATTGGAAATGTTTGCCCTATTTAAACGCCTCATTAATGCGAAATTTCTGCCATAAATAATGTCAAAAACTGATTTTCATTTTTACTGGAGGCAGCTTAATTTAGCGATAGTCAGGCCCTGTTTTTCCGACATATTGTGACAATCTGAACAACCTCCTGTTAATGTCAGAGAAAAAAATTATTATACCTGGTCAAACTGCCACCAGTAAAAAGAAATAGAAATTTTAATAATATTTGTGATAAAAATTTTCATGAAAAAGGTCGCTCAAATAAGGCAAAATTTTCAATTTAAAATTTACTGGTGGAAGTTTGCTCCGGCGGTAATCAGAAACTGCTGATCCGATATAAAAAATCAGCCGCCATCTTGTGACAACTACTCCAGTTACTTCACTGGCAACTGGTAGACAATACGCTATATGTCTCCTCCTCATTATTCATAACTCCATTACTGAAAGGCAAGATAACCACTATTTCTTTATTATTATTCCTTATTATTTACGTATCACCAGTATTTACTTAAGAAAATTTTCATTTCAGATTTATCTTGAAAATATCGCAGAAACCCGCTTCGTGGTGAGTTTGTTATTGTAATTCTTGCAGTAATCTGCCATAAAAATAATTTTTAAAAATTAACCCTTTCTGGCTAGGAGTAATTCTGTTTGTGAAATTATGAAATGATGGATAGACACCAGAATTTAAAAACGAGTTTATTAGAAAAGAAAAACTTTCAATTTTCCCGTATTTCATAAAAATAAAATTTTAATTAAATATTCTTGGTGCCAGTACGCTTAAAATCAGATGTCTTTTTGTGGACACCGCCCGCTAAAGAGTTAATGGTCGCCAAAAATGTAACTGCTTCGAAGCCTTCCTACACACGAATTCATATCCACTGAGATTTAACTGAAAATTCCCAAAAGTTTGCAGCGTCACCTATATAAATGATATAATATAATATAGAAGATGCTGACTTGATTACACAGTAAATAAATAATAAGCGGTACTTTCTATATTCTCCTATGTAATATGAGAAATTCTTTTCGTTAGCAGACTGCTTATATAAAGTACAATATTAGGAAAGTTTTTTTTTTCCTTTAAGACTGTTCTCTATTGAAAAAAACAGAAATAGAAGAAGAAGCAAAACCGCTAAACTTTCTAACAAATTCACGCCATTATTTTAACCCATTCGACTTCTGCGTCTCTTACACAAATTTTATTCGGTCGTCACCACTTTTTTAAAAGAAGTACATTTTTATTTTCGACTATGTGTACACAAACACAACTGAAAAAACATTTTAAAACAAATCTTACAACATTAATTTCACAAGTGAGAAAAAAATCGTCTACTGAAAAACATGTCTGTAGCCACTCCCTACGTTCCTCGCAATAGCCTTTTTTGCAAGTGTTTTATGCCGGCAATTTTCATCGTACGTGTATCATTCCAACGTCATTTATGGTTTTTCAATGCGCTGATAAATTTGCGCATGAAAAAAATGCGTGTTGCGTTTTGAAATTTTCGAATTTTTTTCACTGTAACCGTAACCGTGAGAGCTCTAGTATTTTTGCAGAACGCCCAGCTTTGCAGAGTAATTGAGCTTTTGCCGCTCCAACAAGTTTAAAAATCCTATAATCTATTATCTCATGATCTTATTAATTACAAATATTTAAATTTCTCTCGTAAACACCCAGTAAAAATTGGGCTTTCCATCGTGTATATATTGTATTTATATTATATTTAATCTTAATATTCTCAATTGGCTTTCCTGTAGGTCCCCTCGGGCCTTTTATTTGTTTATTTTTTTATTTTTATTTATTTGTATTTATTTATTTTTTTGTGTATGTGTGGTGACGGCGGTAGCAGATGAAAACCGCTGGGTGGGGCTTGTGAGTGCTTAAGCCATTTGGTAGGCCTCCCCACCTAGCTGAACCTTGTTTTAAATGATCACGATCTCGAGCGCATACCTTCAAATAAATATATCTAAAATTTCATTTCGATTGGTTGAGCGGTTAGGTCGTTAGGGGTACATATATCAGGGAAGTTTTTTATGACCACCCTGTATATCTTTCATCTGTTTATTGTAATATCAAGAAACTCAAGGTTACTTCCTCAATGATACTGAACTTCAGTACAGCTGCACGAGAGTAAATCAGATGAAAGTCAGACTTTGGTAGGAACTGACACACCCACAAAAGTATTTTGTATTTCTGATCGCACCAGGGTGTCTAAACCCTGTTTACATTAAAATTTAATTAATATACGCGTTGATGCTCCAATTAAGTATTTTGTAAGTATCTTAATGTAGAATTTTTATATTCATTCTGATGCTCATTTACTTATTACTCACAAGCACACAGGTGCCAAAAAAAAAAAAAAAAAAAAAAAAAAAAAAAATGCACAGAAAGGTGATGTCGCATCAGACGCGACAAAAGAGTGCAAATGATTAAATTTGAAATCATAAAATTTGCTGCCATGATTATTGAAGTGATTTTTAATCGAATACTCTTTTTCATTTTGAAAAACTTATTACATCTTCAGAGTTCGTACCTGTCCTGGAATTTCCAGGTCAGGAATTTCTTCGGTACCAGTATTTTCTTAGTGAAAATCTCTCCTTAAATAAGGCAAAATTTCGCGCATAGAACCTAGATTTATTTTTCTATTAAAAAAATACTGATATTTCTCCTGGAAAATTCCCTTACCCCGTACGAACCCTGATCTGGAATTATAATTTATGGCTGTCTCAAGTCGAACTTTTTCGAACTATTACGGCAGACAACAATTATAGGTTTCAACGTCAAATTTGAAAGATTTTTAGCCTTTATCAAAAAATGAAGAATGCTATTTAATTTCTTTGTATCTCAATAAGAACTCATGCGAATTTCGACTATTTAGATTAAACAAATAATTCGTGAATGTGCCAAAATGTAGCCAACTTAGAACTAAGAACAGCCTTAACCCCTTGAGGGGCAAGCAAAAGTGTCTCTAAATATTGAATTCTCACCGGAATAATTGAAAACTTTACAGGGAAAGCAATTATTTAACAATTTTCCTCTAATGTTAAAAATGTAAAATTTATTTAAAATTTTCTGGTGAGAATCTTGTTTAAATTACGTGCGATATATTTTATCCCACCGCTCCTCAAGGGTTTAACCAAAGTCCTTGAAAAATATGCCTGCGCAGTACGTGTTAAATTTTCTAGGATACATTATCGCCACGTATCAGCCGGTGTCCAAAACAGAACGGTCTGCAAAATGCTGAATATGTATATTTTGTTCCCAAACTTCAGCGCCACACCCCACTCCAGCGACAAGTTGTCAAAGTATAAAACGTGGGGAGCAGGAAATACCTAAAAATTAATTCTTAGATTCCACAACAGTACATCTCATTTACTTCACCGCAGAAACAGTTTCGAACCTAAAAACCATGATCGATTTAGGTAAGTATTCTAATTAGGAAAATGTTTTCCAATTTCTCTTTTTAATTTTTCTGATTTAAACTTTTCATTTTACAGCATGAAAAAAAGAAAAAAAAACAGTACTAAGAGCTGTTTTCATTCGCTATTTTGAACTTGCGAAATTCCTTCAATTCATCTGCTCAGGCTTATTATATAATGGCTTTGGTCTTAACCCCTCCGCGATACAGCGAGAGGCCCGCATAAGTGCCGCGTAGCGAGCACTACATCCTTGAATTTAAGCACTAGTAAATTTAAACAGAAATTTTCGTCCTGCCTAATCAAAGCTTTGTAAGTTAAACTTGGTTAGTTAAAACATTCTTTTTAAA
Source organism: Maratus speciosus (assembly GCA_963932465.1). Lineage (NCBI taxonomy): Eukaryota > Metazoa > Arthropoda > Arachnida > Araneae > Salticidae > Maratus > Maratus speciosus. The sequence goes on from OZ010798.1 coordinate 281,180,353, forward strand.
AGACTGGTGACCAAAAATTAAAAAAGAAAAAGAAAAGTGCCCAGTTAAACTGATGGCATTAAGCTCACAGGCTATTCACACTAATTGTATATTATACTCTTATTTAAAAGAATAATGCCCCTCGAAAAATAAAGAAATCGACAAAGAAAACACCATTTATTTAAATTAAGGGGTGGGTCAGCCCCCCACCATTTCCCCCTGTATACTTAACCAATGAACCTCGAAATAGAATCAGGGAAGCACCTTATCATAATAAACAGGCCCACCGAATTTGAAGAAAATCGGATAATTCTGCATAAAAACTCATTTATCTAAATTAAGGAGGAAAACTAGCCCCCCGTTCCACCCTTTTATACTTAACCAATAAACCCCCAAAACTATCAGGGAAGCGCTTTACCAGAATGAACCTATATCCAAAATTTGAAGCAAATCGGATATTTTTATCAAGAGTTATCGCATTACGTACATATATACGTACATACAGAACCGGCGGGCAGATTAGCTCTCAGGCTTTGATAGCCTGTGAGCTAAATTTTAAAAAAAAGCTCCCAGTGAAACTGATGGCGTTGACCTCACAGGCTATTCACACTAATTGTGTGTTATACTCTTATTGCAAAGAATAATGCCCCTCAAAAAATAAATTAAGGGAAGGATTTGCCACCATTCCCCTCTTTATACTTAATCAATGAGCCTCCAAATCTTATCATGGAAGTGCCTTATCAAAATAAAGCGGTATACCAAATTTGAAGCAAATCGGATAGAAAACCCCATTTATCGAAATAAAGGAGAGGGTATTAGCCCCGTACCCCACTTTATACTTAACCAGTGAACCCCCAAACATAATCAGGGAAGCGCCTTATGGGAATAAACCTAGAAAAAAATTTTGAAGCAAATCGGATATTTCTATCAAGAGTTATCGCTTTACGTACGTACGTACGTACATACATACATACAGAATCTGCGGGCACATAAGCTCTCAGACTTTGATAGCCTGTGAGCTAAAATGTGGAGAGAATGCTAATATACTATTAGATAAATGCGAAAATCTAAACAAAGTCGAATTTAATCATACCCTTGATAAAAACCTAGAAATATTAATCCTTAAAGCACCTCTAACTCCAAATTTCCCTTCTAAATCTAGGGGGAGAGCATTCTTAAATTGGCAACTCTACAACTGAAAGGAAAAAAGAACCACTTACTTAAACATTTGTAAATTCATTCTGGAATACATTACTCGCTGTGTCAAAAGCAGACGATTTCTTTCAAATATTTCCGTCATAAAAATTTCAAAACCACTCAACTAAATATTTCAAAATCATTGATCAACAAGAAAAATTGCTTCTTTTACTGGAAAAAAGCGTAGAATGATATCGAAAAGAAAAAATGGTTTAAATCAATAGCATTTGTATATCATATTGATAGAAAAAGACTAAAGTGACAAATTTGCTTTCAATAATTTTTATAATGAATTGTTGTAACAAATTACGTAAGATTTCGATAAAGGAAATAGACGATCGAATTTATTAATTTATGAAATGACAAAAACATTTTTAAGAGTTCCTAAGTGGAATTTTTTTCGTACAATCTCTCTCATACTTTTTTGGAACAATTATTGGAGCTTTGTAATTCGTATAAATAAATAATATTTTAAAATCGAAAATTTTCAAAGTGTATATAATTGGAAAACCATTCCAAATAATTAATGAAATGTTTTTCAGCTGTGAAACGTTTAAAAATGTCAAACAAAAAAGAACAAATACTTCAATATACTTTGATATTACTAATACAAAGGGTAAACCCGTTTGCCCCGAGTAATATAATATAGGGGAAAACAATGATATATATTATTTTTGATATCAATATCCTTTTTTCTCTGCACATATTAAAAACACAGCGACGAATGAAGTATTTTTTGAAAAATTCTGGAACAGGCTTTTGATGTGAATTTGATAAATTTGGTTATTATTAATAATAACCGCCGCCTTTAGGTAAATTTGATAAATATTGCATATTAATAATTATTATTATTAATTATCAATGAAGTTCAATCAATATGATTAATTAAACTTAGTAACGAATATGTCCTTTACTGGAACGTGTACAGTCATAATTATATGAAGCTAATAACAAAAATAATTGTTCAGAGGCAATAATACTCGGTCTAAAAATGTGTTTTATTAATAAGACTTAAGGGGTTAAAAATAATTATGCTTACTTTGTATCCTGATTTGAATAAAGGAAAAGCCTGGGCTTTGCTTATTTTCCTAGAAGCATACTTTATTCACTAACACTACATTACTATACTAGCGCCTAAATCACGCCCTCACAACGGCTCATATCACAAACGCACCCGAGAAGTTCCCTAGCACGGCGCGCTGGCTCATACGATGCTTTGTTTACTTTCAGCTTAAAAGCGGAGCATTGCGTTTCGTCTTCATAGTTATTAAAAAAAAAAAAAAAAAAAAAAAAAATCAGAAAACAGCTAACAAATATCATTCATGTATAAGTTTATTTAAAACTGGATTTAAATTGCTTGATATTATCTCGTTTTTTTTTTTTTTTTTAATCTGAATAAAATCAGTTTATTTTTTCTTTTGGATTGATTTTTACTGGAGACGGGATTTTTTATTTAATACTGTTCAACAAAGAGAAATTAAAACAATATTACAGACAACTTAAACATAATGAAAGAGGTAACACTGTAAAAATTCTGTCTTTTAGAAAAGAAAAAAATTCGCTATTATTTTATGAAAGTAAATACTAGAATACATTTAAAAAATGTCTGTCTTTTAAGTATTGATGCGAGATAAAAAATATCCTAAAAAAAATTCGCTATTATTTTATGAAAGTAAATACTAGAATACATTTTTAAAAAATCTGTCTTTTAAGTATTGATGCGAGATAAAAAATATCCTAAAAATAAAAATCATGGATAAATATTCTTTCTTAAAAACTACTTCTTTTCCTAGTTAGATGATCACTTTATTTTTGTAATAATATAACAAGACTGATGTGCCAATTCTAAAACTTTATTCTATCTTATACATGTTAATAATTCAAAATTCGCTATCGCAGTGCTAATATTAAATGACAATCTATGTCCATCATGAGGAATGTAAAGTTATATAAGTTCTTTGTATTAGATGTATTTAATAAGAAGATATAAGTATCGCATTGCTTCAAACAAATCATTGAATTTCGGAACCCGCCCTCTTAGATGTCCGCAACCAAAATTCCAACCCAAAGTATTTAAAATTAACACATGTTCTTCAATATACACCCAAATCTAATAAGGATCTATTTAAGTGAAAATGTAACAGAATACTAATTTTGATTAAATTGCGTGCATTAAGTTTTTGAGATATAGCTTTTGCGAAAATCGTGAAAAATTCAGCATAGCAGCGCCACCTATTGTGTGATTTACACCAAAAACTGATCAGTAACAGCTTACATCAACGTCTAACTGAATATGAAGTTTGATGAAAATCCGTGCATTAGTTCTTGAGATGGAGCTATTAATTACTCAAATCGTACAGAAAACAGTACAGCAGCGCTACCTATTCGGCGATATACACCAAAAACTAATTAAGCTAGTTTATATTATGGTCTAACTGAATCTAAAGTTTTATTAAATTCCGTACATCAATTCTTGATAGAATTATTGCTGAAATCGAGAAAAAATCAGCATAGCGGAGCTGCATATTGGGCGATATACACCAAATACTAATTAGCACCAGTTTATACCAAGGTCTAACTGTATCTATAGGTTTGTGAAATTTCGTGTATTAGTTATTGAGACAGAGCGCCCACAAAATTTTTGTCACATACAGACAGACTCACAGACAGAGTGACAGACAGACATTTTCTAAAAACCATTAAATCGTGTTCAGGATTTTATAAAACATGTAAGTCCATCGAAAACCGGAAGTCGAAAATTTTCCCGAATACAACTGATTTCTTCTTGTAAAGACAGAAGAACGCAAAAATGGGAAACAGGGATTTTTCATTTACAATTTTTATTAGTAATTAAAATTAGTACAAAAACCCTCAACGGGTTAAACATTTCTAACACGGTACTTTGCCTTACTGCTCTAAAAATTTTAAATATAGGTCTTAAAAATAATGATATCAAAATTTGGGTAACACTATGCTATTAATTAAAAGAAAAATATACCATTATTTTCTTTTTTCTATTTATATTCACAAGTGTAAACAGTATTTTCAACATCAATTGCTATATAAACAATTTATTCACTCATAGTTTTTCATTCAGGTCTCTCATGAGTTCAAAATATGGGTTTTAAATGAGATTATATGAAAATTTGAGGGCGAATTTATAGAACTTTAAAAGGTTTGTTTTAAAATTAGTAAAAAAATTTTTTTGGCTTGTCCTTTTAAAGATATTTTCACATCCAAACGATATTTTTACTTTCTTCTATCTTCAATAGAAGAAAGTATTGTAATCGAAATTTTTTTCGACTTCCGGTTTTCGACGGATTTGCATGTTTTAGGGGTCAGAGATTCCAAAAAACATGTTTATAGAAAATGTCTGTCTGTCTGTGTGTCCGTCTGTCCGTCTGTCTGTCGCCATTGTACCATCAAAAAGTGTATGAAGTTATGTATAGAATTAAACCAAAATTTTATTATAAGTTTTTGGCTATGGCAAGCAGGTCCTTCCGGAATTTGGAAAAAATTCGCCGGTAGGGGGCGCTGATATAACAATTTTTGTGCGATTTTGAATATTGTACAATCCAAAAGTGTATGGAGTTATACATAGAATTGAACCAAATTTTTAGTTTAAGTTTTTGGATATGACAAGCAGGTCCTCCCTGAATTTGTAAAAAATTTGCCGGTAGGGGGCGCTGTAAATGCGTTTTTTGTGCGATTTTGAGTATTGTACCATCGAAAAGTGTATGAAGTTATGCATAGAATTGAACCAAATTTTTATTTTAAGTTTTTGGTTATGGCAAGCAGGTCCTCCCTGAATTTGGAAAAAATTCGCCGATAGGGGGCGCTGTAATAGCGATTTTTGTGCGATTTTGAATATTGTACCGTCCAAAAGTGTATGAAGTTATGCATAGAATTAAACCAAATTTTTATTTTAAGTTTTTGGATATAGCAAGCAGGTCCTCCATGAATTTGCAAAAAATTCGCCGTTAGGGGGCGCTGTAATAGCGATTTTGAATATTGCACCATCGAAAAGTGTATGAAGTTATGCATAGAATTGAACCAAAAAAAATTTTAAGTTCTTGTCTATGTCAAGGTTGTCCTCCCTTAATTTGTAAAAAAATCGCTCGTAGAAGGCGCTGTAATAGCGATTTTTGTACAATTTTTGTGCCATTTTGAATATTGTACCGCCGAAAAGTGTATGAAGTTATGCATAGAATTGAACCAAATTTTATGTGTTTATTTTTGGTCATGTCACGAAGGTCCTCCCTGAATTTGGAAAAATTCTGCCGGAAGGGGGCACTATAATTGCGATGTCTGTACCATTTTCATTATTGTACCATCGAAAAGTGTATGAAGTTATCCATATAATTGAACCAAATTTTTTGTGCACGTTTCTGGCTATGGCAAACAAGTCCTCCCTGAACTTGAAAAAATTCCGAAAGAAGGGGGCGCTATAATTCCGATCTCTGTGCCATTTTCATTATTGTACCATCGAACAGCGTATAAAATTATGCATACAATTGAACCAAAATGTTTGTGCTTGTTTTTGGCTTTGGCCAACAGGTTCTACTTGAATTTGGAAATATTGCGCGGTAAAGGGGCTCCGTGCTAGCGATTTTTGTATACTTTTCTTGATTTTTCGTAGTTCTATTGTGCATCGGCGGCTCATGCAGCGGCGGGAACTCGCTTCCTGCTATGCCGCCTATTCGCAAACAGCTGATAACGACAGAATAAGTAAAAATTAATAATTTTAACAAATATCATGATATAGATTAACTCGTTTTTAGTCCGTTTAATTGACTTGAGCAGAAATTTAAGATGAAAATCAAAGTTGGTATAGTATTGAACTAATAATATTGAAGTATTAACATGTGTAACTAGGTTTTGAAATATTAAGATGTATAAGATAGAAGAAAGTTTTGGGATTGGCACATCCAACTAGTTTATTGTTTAGTACACTGTTAAATATATCACATTTTCACTGAGCCTTTATCATACATTGAAAAGTATTATTTCAATCGATTGAGTTATCTTTTGAGTCAAGGTATCCAAAAATCATAAGTAAAATTCATGTAAATGTTTTGTTTGCGTCATAGTAGCCAAATTAAATGAAACATGTGCAAATTGATAACATGACAGAAAGAAAACCCGACAGTTGTTTTAAATTCTTTATTTAAAGAAAATAACCTGTAACATTTACTGAACAGTAAAAAGAATAAATAAATAATCACTGTTAAGTTTGCAGCTTTTAATGAACACGTGGAAAGCATGTTCAAAGTTTAGTCATATATGCATTTCTTGCTTTATACTTTGCACTCACATCTGGAGACCCTGATGACTGATAATTATAAACAGTGAAGTTCCTTTATTGCTAAATAAAGGAAGAGTGTCTCATTTAAGCCGATACAGTTCAAATCAATGAGTAATGTAGAAAATTTCCGAAGAAACAAACGAAATTTTTGAAATACAAATAGTTTCGGTCGAATTTTCAGCAGCATTTTCCCCGAAAATGAATGTGTGGCGAAACTCTAATTTTGGGCCGAAAACGTAACGAATATTTCGGTCGGTCTACACTTAAAGTTACTAAAACTTTTAAATCTATTATACGCAACTCGTTAGCCGCTTATTCCCTGATATCTAATGCCAGACATTTAAGATCTGATTGCTTACATTTACCTGAGAAAGCCATTGTAAAAACTAATATTCATATACTATTTATACTTTCCTTTAAATACTGAAACAACCAGAGATTTGATAAGTAAAAAAAAATAACAAAAATCGTATTCGTAACACCTAAAGGACAACATTTTTATCCGGAAATATTCCTCTACATTCATCTATTTATTGTATTCAGAATCAATAAATAAATATTTAATCCCATTACTATCAAATGTATTTAAAATCATAAAAAAAGCATCTAAATTCATTTCCGCAGATAAAAAGGAAAAACCATATTTTCCCTTTAAATAGGGACTTTCTCAGTAGCATAGGGAATTTCGCGGGTGCATTTGTGATATGAGCCGTTGTGAGTGGCGCGTTTTAGACGCTAGTCATTACTATCAACTAGTATATAGAATTATAATAAAATCGTATCATTATGTTTTTCTGGTGTGGTCTTTCAAAAATAATTCGAATACGTTTCACTTCTTAAGGTGCACGCTTATTTTGCATCCTGCTTTGAATTCATGCTTGCAAATAATTGCAAAAACAAGAAAAACTGACAAGGAAGGTCTCCATACGGGCATATTCAGAAAAATCTGAAAAAATTACAGAGTGTTCGTCTCATGTGGATATATATGTTTATAAAAAAAATTTTGGCGGAACCCCGATAGAATGGTCGTAAAAAAATAATAAAATTTTCGTTTATTTGGCGATTTATCATCGGTTGGCGATTAAATAAAATTTCGAAAAATACTTTTTCATGTCGAATACTCTTTAATTTAAAAATATTCCATATTGAACTTGTTTAAATAAATTTAACTTAAATAACTGCAGTTTTGCCAGTTTTAGTTTGATTTATCTATAGTTTTGTCATATATGTATTTATAATGAAAGTTAAATATCAAATTTTATGAATTAAAACAAAATTAAAATTTTTTCAATATCTCAAAATTAAGTCCAATTGAGCGCTGTCGGTTCAATTTTGTTGCTATGGAAACGACGAATTCCTTGGTTTGAAATGAATAACTGCTAAATGAATCTTGCCTTTATTTTGGAATACGCTTAACCCCTTGAAGGGCACCGGTATATTATATATACCACTTAATTTTAATTCCCAAATCCCACATTGGCACCAGCATTTAAAAACTAAATTCTGATTCATACTATGTACTCGAGAAAACGTTTTTAGTTATTTTCATATAAATTTTCTTATAAATCTTGGTGCCAATCAGTCATTTTACCATTTTAGCAACCGAAGTACTCTGCCCCTCAAGGGGTTAAATATATGAAAGTATTTTTTGTAGATGAAATTGTTTTTAAAGTACTAAAATTAAGTAACAAGCAACATAAATATGTAATACGAAAAAATGTATTTATTAAACTCTCTCATTGTTTATCTATTCATTAAATACTTTTTACACGCATTCTAAAAATCAATTAACAAACAATTTTCAGATGCATTAAAATCGTTTGCTTTCGGCGAGGAAAAGTACTGCTCGCCAAATCGCGTGACGCTTTCGTCTTTTCGCGCCAAATACTCGAAAGTATTTTATTTTTTTACAGACTTTCTACTGTAATTCCGCCGCTAAATTTGACTGATCCTTTATTACATACATAAGTAGTTTAATTGGTATTTTTTTCAAAATATTCTGAGTATGCCCAGTATGGAGACCTTCCTTGTGAGTAAATTGCGATACAGTTTTTAAACAAATTGCGATACAGTTTTCAAACAAATTGTATTTAAAAGTACATTTTTTTCTCATTCGATAGCGTAAAAATTAAAAATGAGCAGTTTTGGAAGTTTAAAAAATAGCGTTAAAGTCAAATTTAATCGTGTGCTTCTGCCACCGTCAAAATGACGTCCGCGTTACACACGAACACATTTGTCCTTTATAATATAGAAGATAGATAAAACGAAATTTTATCATACAATAATCTCCATAAAAATACAATTCAAGGAAAAAATGGGCCACATAAACATTTGCAAATTTATACCCGAATACAGTATTTGCTATGTCAAAAGCAGACGACTTTTTTCTCCACATAATCTTATTACTAAAGCCAACTGAAAATCACTCAACTGAATATTTCAAAACCATAGATCAAGGAGAAAAAATGGATCTTTCTGAACATATGCCAAAAAATAAGTTAAAAGGAAATAATATTTATTTTAAATAATAAATGACATATGAAACTGAAAAAAAAAAGGAATACCCAGAAAAATTATTTCCAATAATTTTTTTAAGGAGTCATTGTAACAAATTACTTCAAGCATTTATTAGATGATTTGAGAAATTTAAGATGTTAGACAGACGTTTTTCAGAATTCATAAATTACTTGTTTTCTTTCACAAAATCCTTTTACATTTTTTATAATATATTACTACCAAACCTTAATTTTTAAAAAGTGCACATACTGTAAAACTAGTCGGATGTACCAATCCTAAAACTTCCTTCAATCTCATACATTTTATATTCTAATACGTTAAAATTCGCTATCACAGTGCCAAAATTAAATGACAATCTTTACGCATCATGAGGATTCTGAAGGCATAGGTCCTTTGAATTGCTTGCATTTAAAAAGGAGGCATAAGCATCGCATTTTTCAAAGAAATCATTGAATTTTGCACGCACCCTCTAAAATTCTGCAAACAAAATCCCCAACCCAAAGAGCATAAAGTCGATACCTATTTTGGGGGGAGTTTTTAAGGAGGAGGTGAGGATGAAATGCTGGTTTGCAGCTTATGAGGCTAACTTGTGACGGTGAATGATATGTGGCTACATCACTGTGATCCCGAGTCCAAACGACAGTAGTTACGTCTCATCACTGTCACAAATCTAGCCCCATAAGCTAAAAATCAGCCTTACATATCCACTCCCCCCAAAATTATGTGAATATAGCAGGTACGGTTCTGAATTTGAGCATACAGTCATCTAAGACATTAGGATTCAATATTCCACAACAACCATCGCAATACAAATAATTTATATACACTAGGGACAATAATTATTGAAACATCCTCGTACATCGAAGTCTAATAAGTAGGATCTATTTAAGTGAAAGATTAACAGAAGAGGAAGTTTGATTAAGTTCCACACATTAGTTTTTGAGAAGCTGTCGCGAAAATCTTGAAAAATACAGCATAGCAGTTGCAGCTATTACGTGATTTACACAAACACCTAACGAGCACCAACTTATGTCAAGGTCTAACAGAATATAAAGTTTGATGAAATTACATGCATTACGTCTTTAGATATGCTTATCGCTAAAATCGTGTAAATCCTAAAAAATGAAGCATAGCAGCGCCACCTATTGGGCGCCCAAAACCTAATCAGCAATAGCTTATTTCAACGTCTAACTGAATCTATAGTTTGACGAAAATCCGTGCATAAGTTCTTAAAATAGAGCTATTGTGGGAAAAATGCCGCGTAGCAGCGCTACATGGGCGGCCATATACACCAAAAACTAATCAGCTCCAATTTATATGAAGGTTTAACTTAATTTAAAGTTTGATAAAAATCAGTGCATTGCTTAATGAAATAGAGCTTTTTTGAGGAAATCGTGAAAAATGCAGCATAGCAGCGACACATGTAGGGCGATATACACAAAAAACTAATCCGCATCTTGTTGTATCAAGGTTTAACTGATTCTAAAATTTTATAAAATTACATGCGTTAGGGCCCGATATTGAGCGCCACAAAATTTTTGTAATCGACAGACTCACAGACAGACAATTTCTAAAAATAGTCAAATCGGGTTCAGAACTTCCTAAAAAGTATAAATCTGTCGAAAACCCGAATTCAAAAATTTTCGTGAATACAATAATTTCTTCTTCTAAAGATAGAAGAAAGTAACATAAAAAAGAAAAGTGTCAGTGCCCAGTTAAACTGATGGCATTGAGCTCACAGGCTATTCACGCTAATTGTAAAATTTACTCTTATTTCAAAGAATAATGCTCTCGAAGAATAAATTAAGTTGGGAATTATCCCCCTCGTTTCCCTTTTTTTACTTAACCATTGAACCACCAAATCTAAGCAGGGAAGCGCCTTATCAGAATAAACTTGTATAACAAATTTGAAGAAAATAAGATAATTCTGCATGAAAAATCTATTTAGCTAAATTAAGGAAGGGATTAGCTCCCCCTTCCCCCCCCCCCCTTTATATTTAACTAATGAACCTCCAATTCTAATCAGAGAAACGCCTTATCATAATAAACAGCTATATCAAATTGAAGCAAATCGGATAATTCTGCATGAAAATCCCATTTATCTAAATTAAGGGGGAGGGGGGGTTAGCCTTTCCTCTCTCTCCCTTTATACTTAACCAATGAACCCCAAAAACTAATCAGGGAAACGCCTTATAAGAATGAATCTATTTACAAAATTTTAAGCAAATCGGATATTTCTATCAATGATTATCGTGTTACGTACATAGGTACATTCAGAACCTGCGGCGACATTAGCTCTCAGGCATTGATAGCCTGTGAGCTAAAAAAAAATGTATCTGCATTTTGCAAGAAGATTAACACAAACATAATGTAACCTCTACCGATTCGCACAAGACGACAAAAAGAGTTTCTTTCTCTTCAGAAGCTTCATAAACATATAATTTTCCGAGATCTAACGAAACATTTCTGAAACAAAAATTTCTTTTTCTGCACAAAATTTTCGGAAAGGTTTACGAATAGTTTTCACAGTGTTGTAATACGATTTCTCAACCCGGTATCAACAGGAAATATCGGTTTCTCGGTTTCTATCAATTCTCAAATAAACATTTTCAGCTGCGTAACCGAAATTAAACATGCAAGAGTGACAAAATATTGTTAATTTTACTTTGTTAATTTAGCATGTTTCTTTGTTAAAGAAGAAAGCATTTAGTTGACAACTGATACTGCCCGAAATTACTATATTCCGTGTCCTTTGTATTACCATGTTGCAGATCTGCAACATGCCCAAAATTCAATGTTACTTACATAGTAAGCTTTAACCCCTTAATTCTCGCTCCCGTCATATTCTCGGACTGTGTCTTTTACTCAGATTGTTTGATTCCCACCAGTTTTATAAAATAGCGCAATTGGCTTTATTTTAGTATCGTTTTACCTGTCATTAAATAAGTGGAATATTTCTTTTTCAAAAAAGTGGTGCCAAAAATCAATTTGAATTTTTAAACCGTAATTTAATTCGAGCGTTAAGGGGTTAAAATACGATTCTATTTATTGTTCCTGTTTCCCAACACAGCAATTAATACAAATTGATCATTTAATTCTCAATAGATGGCGACAATGGGTTAATTTTCCATGCCAAAGTTTTGTTTATTATTTGAGAAGCTTCACGTCGATATTACTAAAATGAACTTCGTAAATTTTGCCAAATTTATTAAGCTGCAGACGTCCGAAAAAGATTTTTATGAAAGGTAATTTTGTATTGGAAAATGGAAAATATTTATAAGAAGTATATAAATTTCTGTTTACTTTCGGTGTGAAAAAGTAAGTTTTAGTCAATATTTTTTTCGGTTTTATATTCTAAATTTTAAAATTGTTTTTTACTTCCTAAAAATGGTGTATTCTAACACCTGAATAAATATTTTTCCAGTCGGAGTTGTTGAGTTACAAAAGGTTAATAACTGAGTTGAATATACTTATTAATTCCATGAAACTATGAATAAAGAAGAATTAGTATATATTTAACCCTTAAATGCGCAGTGTAACTCATGAGATACATGATCCTTTTTCGCTGTTTGGCGCTTTCTATTGGTCTTTTGGCGAACTCTTACGAGTTATGTGTGATAACATGCATTTTAGATTGTGGAAGTCCGTTTTTGTTCTGATTTGTTATCACGGGGAGGTTATGACATCTCTTGTTGATACTGCTTGCAATGTGCTGGACTGGCGTTTTTTCTCCGTCTTTATAAGGTAGTCATTATTACTGCTGCAAACTATTAAAAACATCATAAAAATTATTATATCTTTCAAACAGTTGTTATTGTGCAGTGTAAACACTTTAAAGTAAGTATATAATTTAAAATGTTCATTTTTGAAGCTATTTTTGTTATGTAACTCAGTAGTGACATTATGACGTGGATGTCCAACAGAAAAATAAATAAATTTTTTCACTAATTTTCTAGTGGACAGTTAATAAAAATTGACTCAAATACAGGGTGAGTCTAAAATCATTTGGCGCATTTTTTTTTTAAATTCTTTTCTTTATTTAAAACAGACATTTCATGACACATACAGAAAATATTCTTCTTTCAAAAGTTCCGGTATGAAATCGAAATTTTTCATTTAAAAAAAAAAAAAAACCCACAAAACAGTCAAATCTGTCGAACACAGGAAATACATGAAAAGAAATAGAAATGGAGTTTTTTTATTCAAAAATTTCGATATCATGCTTAAAATTTTCAAAGAAGAATTTTTTCTATGTGCAATCATGGAATGTCTGTCTTAAATAAAGAAAAGAATAATATAGGAATTGTCTGCTGTGAATAAGAAATTTTGAAATAAAAAAGCGCCAAATTGGCCCCCTGGTGTTTGTACCCCAATGCATCTCTTCCGGTCATATATTCCTATACAATAATTGTTTGTTATAGTGAGCGCTACCACCCCTCAAAGTTTGTCCTATGATTTTAAACTCACCCTGCATAATGTTTTCCAAACAAAATAAAAAATCAAGCATTAAATGAGTCAAATGGAGAAACTTCATCTGTAACCGGTTACTACTGCAGGTGGAAACTTCCACCGGTAAATTTGAATTCAATATTTTTCATTATTTAAACACCTTATTCATTCAAACTTTTTGCCATAATTAAAGAAAAAATACCTATTCTTTTTTACTGGTGGAAGTTTTCCCAAGCAGAAATCAAGCCCAGATCCATGTAAACAAACCGTAGCTGCTATCTTATGACTATATATCCTCAGTTATTTCATTTGCAACTTGTGTTGCCAGTTTCCCGCGTAATTCGGGGCTCCAAATTCTCTGGACATCACTAATTTCTAACAGTTTATTTCGCCATCTTTAATCGCAGATAATTCTGAAATTAAATAAAGCGAAGGAAATTGCTTTAAAATACTAGTGTCCGGCGCATTGGGACCTCCGATTTGCGAGGGACATCTGGCAACTCTACTTGCAACCGATAGAAGACACTACAGTATTTGTCTCTTCCTCTCTATTCATAGCTCCATTATTAATACTCTGCACATATCCTTCTACATATAAAAAAAGTAACGATTTGGAAATAGACCAATGAAAATCTGCGTAGATACCGCGAAACGCATCTGATTGGTCAGAGCTTTCTGACGCTAAGGGGTTACCAAGGAGGGGACGGCTCTGTCGCCAAGTTTGTCGCCAACTTGGCGCTATTTCCAGTATTTCGCCAAATTTCCATAGACTCCCATTGAAATCCAATAGGGTTCACTTACTTGCAGAAAATCGACAAATTGAGATATTTCAATGCAACAGAAACTAATATTAGCTTATGAATAGAGCTTAATTGAACTATTTACATTATTTTTAAGCACAAACACAATATTCAATATTCGTATATGTATAATTTTATATTTAATAATTCTTATAATTATGAAACTGTGTAAGCTCTAATGATTATGTGCTTGGAGATAAGGAAATAAAATTGTCAGGAGTTGAAGAGGAGCGCGTTTTTCCAAGTGGAATCTAAAAATTGAATGCATAGAAAATAAGGGATCGCGAAGCATACAGAATAGAAACGCGAAACAATTACGTCTGGGGTTGTTTAGAAAATAGGGCGCGATACCGAATGGAATCGTGAAGCGATTATGAGGGGGTTGGAGACCGTAGCGAGCAGGGAGACAGCCCCCCCCCCCCCCCAGTACTGTAAAAATAAAAGAAAGAGATTTATCCTTCTATATATAAAAAAAAGTAACGATTTAGCAATGGACCAATGAAAATCTGCGTAGATACCGTGAAACCCAATTGATTGGTCGGAGCTTTCTGACGCTATAAAGGGGTTACCAAGGAGGCGGGTCTGTGGCCAAGTTTGTCGCCAACATGACGATATATCGCCAAATTTGGTAACCAAAATTAGTCGCCAAAAGTGATGCCAACTTTGCGCTATTTCCAATATTCCGCCAAATTTCCATAGACTCCCATTGAAATCTAATATGGTTTACTTGCTTGCAGAAAATCAACAAATTGAGATATTTCAGTGTAACAAAAACTAATATTAGCTTATGAATAGAGCTTAATTGAACTATTTACTTATTTTTAAGCACAAACACTGACTATTTAAAATATCTGAAACACTATATATAATTTTACACGTATATTTTGGTGGAGAAAAGGCGGCGAAATGAAAATTTCAGAGGAGAGGAGAATTATATGATTATTTATTTAAATCCAGAATGGAAACGCAAAACTATTACGTTGAGGTTAGTCAGACAATAGGGATTGCTCGCAAAGCGATTACGTGGGGAGGGTTGGTGAGCGTAGCGAGCAGGTGGGCGGAGCCACCCTAGTTCTGTAAAAGAAAGTTTTGTTTCAGAATCGCTTCTTTTAATCACGGAAATATAAAAGTTATTGAGATCTCTGAAGATTAATAAACGCTTTTTGGAATCTTACGCAACTCAGAAGAAGTCATATCATATTTTTGTAAAGTTTCTTGTTATTCTTGTTTTTTTTTTTTTTTTTTTTTTTTTTTTTACAGCAGTCGCAAGACTAGAAATATAGGTCGCCATAATTGTATACTGTAGGAAAACCTTTATTCATATTCTGCAGATATAATTTTAATTTTATTTTTTATCTGATTTATTATACATAATTTCTCTGTAATATTTATTGTATTCGTCTGAAGTATAAAAGAATTACATATTAATAAAAGTTATTCAGTTGTATCTATAATTTGATAAAAAGTTGAAAACTTTTAGTGAAATAATAGACCAAAACATGTAATAAACACATGTGGCCTCATTGCAAAACAAATTTAAGTACTGTCGTATATACCGGGTGTCCCAAAAAGGACTGACTGATTTTAAAATTCAATAACTTCCAAACGGTGACAGATATTAAAAAAATTCTTGCAGGAGGGTTATGCATAATGTCAAACGTTTTTTTACAGTGATTTTCGATTTTAGTTCGAATTACAAACAATAGATGGCGCTGCGATCAATAGAGGCTAAATTCAGGCTCCATTTTTGGTACTTCGTGGCCCGGATAATACATTTCCATCTCCTTTTTCTGCATGGAACAACAGAAAGGACCAAAAATCGAGCCTGTATTTAGCGACTATTGCTTACAGCGCCATCTATTGTTTGTAATTCGAACTAAAATCGAAAATCACTGTAATAAAACTTTTGACTTTATGCATAACCCTCCTGCAAGAATTTTTTTTATATCTGTCACCGTTTGGAAGTTATTGAATTTTAAAATCAGTCAGTCCTTTTTGGGACACCCGGTAGTTTCTGTTTATACCAAATATTTGTCGAATGATAGAGTCGCCAGTTCAAAATAGCAAGACTGTCACAAACGACTATTATTCTATTCTATTCTCACGACTGTTTTAAAAGGACAGATTTTGTAGAATATCTCTCTTGCAAATGCTGTCGAACAGTATGTCAATAATTTTTGTTTTGAGAAAGTGGTGTAAGGTAGAATTAGAAAATAGTCGCCTTTGGCAGCCATGAAATAGCCACAATACAGTTTCAGATAATCTGTCGGGCCAATAAAGTGTGAAAAGCATTAGGATTTTCCCAATAAACAGTCCGGGTTGAATGAAACAATTTATTTAGTCCAAACATACTGAGAAATATCGTAAAAAAAATACAAAAGAAATTACAAAATCATCGGAGGTGTTTGTATTCTACGGGTAAATAAGATCAGCAGCGTGCGAAGAGAAAACTGCGCCCTGGGAAAAGTTTCAATTTGGCGCCCCCAACTTTTCTTTGTGACAGGTGTCACAAATTAAAAAAGTGCAGAAACAGAAACAAATTTTATTGAATACATATTTCGCGTTTATTTTGAAACATTAGGTTTAATTTTGATTTATAAATTTCAAAAACTAAATAACATAAGTGAAAATTGCACTTATATTTTGCCAAAGAGGATAAGGAAAATGGGTGTAGTAAAAATGTATCTAATAGTAGAGTATAACAGTTTAGAACCCTTTTATATACCAAGAAAGAAACCCCATGCTATTTTGAGAGTATATGTTTTTGTCACAAGCACAGACTCAGAAAACAGAAGGTTAACAAAAGAGATTAAGACAAAGACCCAAAACAAGTTTTGAAAAGAAAGAAGTCCTTATTCATAAATTTGTATTTCTGTGTGTGTTTGGGGGGGGGGGGGGGGGGAAAGACAATGCAATAACTCTGAAACGAAAAATGTACGTACTTCCATTAGAAAAAAAAATTCCCAATATGTAAATATACATTTTTTTTACAAAAAAGAAAAAAAGAGGTTTGTAATATAAATTTGGTGCCCCCACAAATTCCGCGCCGGGGGCGGCTGCCCCCGGCGCACGGCCTTGAATAAGATGACGTGGTTTTAGTAATCAAAACTATTCACGTATAGTTCTATATAAGCTCGCTCAGACGAGTTTTATAGCAAACATGTAACGCAATAAATCTACAGTGCGAGAAAGGGACTTTCCAATGAGAAAACTACTCACTGCAGATTTACCAAATTACTGCATAGTGGCAAGTTTTTTGGTGGGAAAAGAAAATTCTAGTGTAGAAAAAATATTCTATGCGTAATAACGCAATAAATCTGGAATGTAAGAAACGGAACATTTAATGAAAAAATGGAATACGGAGTATTTATCAAATGGCTGTATACCGACAAGTTTTTTGGCGGGAAAAGAAAATTCTAAAACCGAAAAAATATTCTGAAATGGAATGAATCAAAAAAGAATGAAAAAATCAAATAAATTAAAAATAAAGTAAAATATTATTGGCGACCGTCCAAGACGAATTTTGAATAGGGAAATGTAAACAAGCATAAAATGTATGATACGCATTGCAAAAGAAAATAAATAATTTAAAAGGAAATAAGTTTATTAAAGGAGATAAAGATTTTAGAATAAATTTTAAGATAATTTAAAACTTTAAAATATCTTACACATATATATATATATACATGAGCGTAATTAAAATCCTATTTTAAATCTAAAATTTAAATTATTTTACATTTAAATGTTTTATCATTTTGTTTCTACCCCTTTCGAGTTTATTTCCTATCTTAAGTCTATCCTTATCCTAAGTTATTTTCAGACATTAAATTGTAACTAGCTTTAAAATTCAAAATTCAAACCTTAACGCAATCTGCAGTTGATTGTAATCAACGCCTGTAAAAACATAGGGCCGGGAATCATACCGGTCTTAACTCTCTCGCTGCGGAACCCGAGATTTCCTCGGGGATTCATTTTTCCGTCTAATTAATCCTCCTTGATTATTCCAACCAGTTATTTTTTTATTGCAAATTTTTCCTTATTTAATCGGAGCATTTTCCTGATTAAATTAGACAAAAATTTTTGTTTTGAAAAACCAGTGACAAAAGAATAAAAATTCTTAACCTTCCTACCCTGTTGGAATTTTACTTAATCTTAATAAAAACATTTCATAAAAGAATTTTCTTTAAGAACTATTTAATGTATTTATTTATGTTAGTTTTTGGTATCTTTTATTTATCTTACTGTACGAAAATATTTCTGGTTCGAATTGAATGAAATGAATTATTGACATGGGTCTATTAGACCCATTCAGGGTAGGAAGGTTAAATACACAATTTTTGAAGCTATTTTGATAAAAGAATTACGCAGCGAGAGGGTTAACCACATATTAATAAAGAGTTATCAAACCACCTAAAGTGAAGCTACCAGCTAAGTTACTCGCAATTCGACACCTTCGTCCTCTGCTAGAAAATAATACAATGTGCTGAACCCAGAACTCATCCACTCAAAACCCAGAACTTATTCGAAAATGACAAATTGTGGCAGATTTGAGAGATTCAGTATAACCTGGAACCATGTAGGAATTTAAACTAATCTTTAGAGCTGCCGGAGACGACCTCTGAAAGTTCCACGACCATATCTGTATAATGGAACTGCGTAATAAACGATGTTCGGTCTAATGAAAAGATCTTCGAGGCCAGTTATTTGGGTCCTAGAGGAAGCCAATATTATACATAAACTCGATATTTCACAAAAAGCACACATAAATCACTTATATTTTACAGATACCATGCATATTATTTCTGTCTGAACTAATATGTGGCTTATAACGATGAATGCTGTATCGTTGGATAGGATTTTTATGTCTACATCTGACTTCGCATACTGAATTTACCTAATATGTAGTACAAGGATGAATGAGGTATCATTGGATAGGACTGCTTTGCCCATATATGACATTGCATACTGAATTTTCGTTACACATTTGGGTTTAAGTATTGTCATATATATTATTTCTGATGGCAGCATCCTTTTTTCTATGTCCATACGAAAGGCGCAACGATGAAGGGTGTACTATACGGATTGTTTTTGAATAGACGTTTGATATAATACTCTGAAATTTCGTGAAAACAAGTTGTTTGATTAAAAAAAATTGCAGTTAATTATGACTTAATGAAACTTTATCATAAAACAAACTCAAAGATCGCAATGTGAAAGCCTCGTTTGGGTCTACTTGTATATATGTATGTATTTGGAGATAAAATCTCATGCGTTTTGGTAATAAAATGACGGAAAAGCAGAAAAGGGGGGAAATAGACAGTGATGAAAAGAGAGAGTGGTGATTATCAATATTTTGTGAGAATTAAAATGTAGCTTCGAGATCCGAAATAATTTCGTATTTAAGAACAGTGTCCTCTAGTCGCTAGCCACAAATTTCCACAGAAATATTGAATAAAATGGGTTTTGATTCCATGTAATAATTTCTCCACTCCATTTATTGGAATGTAGGGGATACATTTTTTATTTCATTTACTAACCCTTAAACGGATAATGATTGCCATCTACATCCTTTTTTATTTAATTCTTGGCAACCAGTATATTTATACACGAATAATAATCCTGTAAAAATCACAAAAATTTCAAATTAAAAATCTATCTTAATATTTCTGGTTTCAAATCTTTAATATAAGTGTAAGAAAAAGATAATTCTAAAAAAATAATTTATGCATTTAAAGATTACGTTTTACAAAATAAAAAATTATATAAAATAAGGTATTTTGATTCAGACTTATTAAAATATTTACTAATTTGCAATATTTTAGTTTTTACTTGTGTTGCAGATGCGCAATATAAGAAAAGGTTGACGTATTATACAAAAAATGTATCTCTGATTTTTTTTTGTCATTATTTTTCCTATATTATAAACCTTTCAGAGAATCATATATATTTTTTTCGGAAAAAAGTAAAAAATCATGCATTTAAGGGTAAAGTAAAACTGTGGTTTATGTTGACTTTTGAAAAAAGTGTAAAAAGTTGACAACTATGCAAGTTGACAAAATAGACAAGTTACGAAAACTTTTAAAAAAGGGATAATTCTGCTACTGCAAAATGTTTAAAAAGACACAAAAGTAAATAAATAAATAAATAATAATAGAAATTCTACCACTGTAAAACGTTTAAAAAAATCATAAAAAGGGAAAAGAAAAGAAGTGCCCCAAATTTATTTCGAATTATATTAATATTTTATTATCGGCCATTTCTGTAACCAGTACGTATCAAAATAAAAAATAAAAATTCTCTGTATAATAACCTCCATAAAAATACAATTTTTAAAAGTGTCATTTAAGTGTTTGCAAATTCATCCCCTAATACATTATTTGCTGTGTCAAATTCAGACGATTTCTTTTCAAATGATTTTACTACTAAAGTCATTTCAAAATCACTCAACTGAATCTTTTCATAATCATAGATTAAAAAAACTGAACATAAGCCAAGAAACAAAAATGTAAAGCAAAAAAGATCTAAATAAAATTGTACTTGCATACGAAATTGATGTAACAGAATAGTAATTTCCGAACTAAATCAAAATATTTTGGTAGGTCGTGAAACGATTGGTGAGATCTCCAAAAATATATATAATTATTTTTTGTGCTACGGATCTATCTATCTAGATAGTATATCTAGATATATTTGATTATAACTTCAAACATTTTTAAATAACTATAAATTGTTTTGACTATAAACTGTTTTAACTATAAATTGTTTTTAAATAACTATTTTGAATAACTAATCAAATTTCGATTTCATACCAATTAGAGACGTTTAAAAATTAGACATATATAACCCAGAACATGCTTAAGTGAACTTGTGAAATATTAACACATTCAATTTAAAATCCAATTTTAGCATTTACTGTACGTTTACTATAATATATGCGAATTCTTTTGTGCAGTGTTCTTTATGATATATAGATTTTTTACACACACCACTTAGTGAAAATAAGTTTCATTCAGATGGAAAACTCTTTTATGAGAATTATCATCCATGGATGACAATGTATTCACTTCTTTTTGCGCAGCTATGTATATTTCTTTATATTACAACTACACGATAGTTGAAAAACGTCAAATTGTATTTAAAACGTATTTTTAGAAAATATCTCCATGAGAATTTAATGAAACAAGTCTAACACTACTTAATCATAAATTGTTAGCATTGGTTAAAATAAATATTTAAGTATTAAAAATTAGTATATAATAGTTCTTCATGACATTATAATATATAATGTATGCATGTAATTGCGAAAACGTAAGTGCGATACCCTAAAGCTATTCTCTAACCGATCTAGGCTCAGACATATATTTCAGTTGGAACCACCGCGTCTAAAAAATAATATACAGTTATGTTTATATTTTGTTTACCACTCTATGAAACCGTAAAATAATAATTTTATTTTTTTTTCCGTTTTAAAAAGAAATTACCAAAAGTACCGCAACAGTAAGAAAAAATTAAAGATAACGAAAACAAATAATAATAATATATATATGTGATAATAAAATGTTTCCCTTTTTACCTTAGTTACTTTATTCCAAATTCTTACAATCTCCACCTTTTTACCTGTCTTTTAATAATATCTTAAATATCCTTTATATTTTAATCCCACGCCTTTAATTCAGCGCGTTCTTTTATTTCTTATTCTAAAAACCTTAATCTGTTAAAAGCTATACTTCTTTGTAAAAAACCACTAATTTATTTTATTCTTTCATATTTTGAGACGTTAATTTTTTTTTCTTTCGAAAGTTTATTAATACCGCTTTATTTTAATTAAATTCATTGGGTTTCCCATGAGTCTTTGCGAGAGCTTTGCTTCCGCTGTTTGGTAAGTAATCCTGTCGCCACGTCACGATCCCCGCCTCTTCCCTGGGTTTTAGTCCTTTCTCTTGCGCGGCTTCCACATCCCGTTCCACCCTCCCTCCGCTGGATTAGCTCATTTCCGTGTAACCGTATGCGTTTTTTTTTTAATCCTTATACTCTTACATTGACTTGAGAGAGGAGATTTTGTATTATTTTTGTCTTGCTTGAAAAAACCCTATCACCTGGAGAACTGCTTTTCTTCATGCTGTTTCTAATGTTTAACAGCTATTAGTTTATTTTTAAGACGTGACAACGACCCGGACATGGATAACTAAATCACTGGTCCAATTAATACATTCTAGACGTCACGAAATCTGAGATTTTGAAAATTTAATTCCTTGGGGACGAGTATACGTGCCGCATGAAGCGCTCAGAATACTTGTTTTTCCTCACCAGTAAAATTTACTGTAAAATTTGCACTATTTAATCAGCGCATTTTCTCGATTCAAGAAGTCACAAATTTCTGTTTTTAAAAAACGATGACAAGAGATTAAAATTTTCGTAAAAGGCTCCCGTCGCGAAGGGGTTAAATCGTTTCAAAGCTTCTGATTCTTTTAAAATTGTTTTTTGAGCAACTGAATGAAGGAATTTACATATAAAATTTTTAAAGTATGATGAAATTTAGTTCATTTTTAAGTAGTTATAATTATATATCATTTTCTTG
This sequence comes from Maratus speciosus, assembly GCA_963932465.1. NCBI lineage: Eukaryota > Metazoa > Arthropoda > Arachnida > Araneae > Salticidae > Maratus > Maratus speciosus. The sequence continues at coordinate 281,203,178 of OZ010798.1, forward strand.
CCATATGTACGCCAGGATAATGGCAATTTCATTCTAAAACATTTTCCACATTCTTGATTTTTTTATTTTTAGATCTAAAATTTTAATTTCGTTTAAATGAACATGTTTCCTCTATAGTACCTCAAATTCAGTGTAATTTTCAGTTTTATTTGTAAATTATCGAAGCCAGGAAAATGGCACAATAAAAGGCAATTCAATTTTTACAAAGCCTTTAAACACATTATTTTCAAAGAAATATCTAAAAGGTCTTGTTGATAGCAATGATTTTGCTACTTGTGACTTAAAATATGTCAATAACAAGAAGAATTACTCTGCAGCGCCATCTTTATATCTCATAAAGTACTAAAATAAACAGGCCATGACAATGACATTCATTTTCAGTGACTATCATTTTTTAATTATGGTAAATTACTTCTAAAATACAAATTTGTTACCTTCCTCATATATGTGTTATATAAAGAATAATTTATAATTAGAAATTAAAAAAACTAAAAAAAGATATATGTACAATATAGAAGAAATCCTTTTACTTTGCACACATCACAGTGTGACATGCCAGGAAAATAACAATCTGAAAGTTTAAGTCTTTTAATTGCTTTACTTTTATGTTATTATGAATATAATATCTCTTGAAAATACTTCTAAGAATATTTTTATTTGAATGTAACATTGCATTATCTAACATTTAATAAACATTTTATTGCGCGGACGGCAATTTCCGTATTTTGTGATATTGTCCCATATATACATATATATATATATGTGTAATAGAGTAAAAAAACCCTTTATATATATCTATATATATATGTAAAAAATCTAATATAGTTATCAATTAAATAAATGCTTTTCATCTGTATTCTGTAACCCGGGTAGCCCGGGTCCCTCCGAATATCCCCTTGTAATAATAATAATTTGAGAGCCACTCACTTAACATTCGTAAATTCATTGAAGATTACATTACTCGTTGTGTCAAAAGCAGACGATTTCTTTCAAATAACCTCTTCATAAAAAGTTCAAAATCACTCAAATTTCCGCTAAATGTATATCAAAATCTTTGATCAATGAGAAAAATATCTTTTTCTGAACAAAAACGAAGAAAAATATTGAAGAGGAATAATGTTTTAAATCGAACCGCATTTGTACATGATATTGATAAAAGAGACAAATTCGATAAATTTACTTCCAATAATGTTTTAGATAAATTATTGTAATAAATCACATAGCATTTCAAATAAAGGAAATAGATGGCCAAAATAGATGGTTTCAAAAATTATGAAATGACAAAAACATTTAATTCCCTAAATTGTTTATATATTTATTTATTTATTTATATTTATTTATTTTTTATAAAATTGTTTTCATACCCTTTTAGGTAACATTGGTAGATTTTTCAGGGCTGCCACGGTCAACTATTTTTATAATCTGTTCGCATCACTATTTTAAAGAAATACATATTCTAGTATTTGGAAATGTTGTCAGATAGCGTGTAAATCGTAAAACTGGCCAACCAATGCCGATATACATGGTAAATGTTATACCACGTAAGAACTTTGAAGAAATTTACCAAATCAACGCTATACATTACATTTCTGTTAAGATTGAAGCTTTTACTAACAAAAATCGAGAAAACAGTGTTACAAATGTCAAGGTTACGGTCACGCATCAGAAGTGTGTGGCTTCGATGCTAAATGTGTAAAATGCGGAGATCTACATTTAAATACAGATTGTCACCACAAGGGGCGTATTAAACCCACTTGTGCCAATTGTGGACTCGGGCACCCAGCGAATTTCCGCAGTTGTCCAAAAAATCCCTATAGACTAGAAAATAAACCAAACCGTAAAACAAGTAATAGCGTCAGCAATCTCTCCCAAGAAACCCAAATCTTAGCGGATATATTTAAAAATTATAATTACCAAAAATACTAAAGACTCTGAACCCTCTACTAGTAATGAAGTATTAAACTCTGATATCAATGCTAGTACTACCGCAAACGCCCATTCCTCCCCTACTATTGAAAATTCTAATATTCATACAAATTACACCAATGATATAAAAGACATTCTTAATACTTTCAACGAAGTTAAACAAATTTTTCAAATCACTAAATTTCTAAAATGTATAAAGAACATCTCATCTCAGACTAAGAAACTCGATAATCCTATGCAAAAATTGATGGTTATATTAACTGAATTTGATAAACTTGCAAGTCATATCAACATTAACGAAGATGAAGCTCTTCATTTGTTATACTTTTTGCTTTCTTTTTGTTTGTGCTGTTTGTTTAAAAAAATAAATAAATAAACCTTCTTATATTGAATTTTATGCTATTCTCATATTATTATTCTTATTTTTTCATTCTTATTGTTTTATTCACCTCAAATTACTAGACTGGGTGAACGCCGTCCTCTTGCTGTCGTTTTCTCACCTCGGCTTTTGCGTTTAACTGTTATTTTAGTTAGAACTCTCCTCATAGTAGCTTTTTTTACATTTTTATTACTTTTTTTCCTTGCAGTAAATTAAACTCTCTTGTAAATATGTATATAATTTAGTTTATTTTCATTTCTTTATTGTGTTAAACTTTTTACTTATCAAGTTATATTAATTGTATGGTCTCTGAATTGAGTCTTTTTTTTATGGGGCTTCCTTTGGTAGCTTTTTCGCCTGTCCTGGACATTTATGTGGATCATATGGAACATTTTTTCCCTACTAGTTATACTAACAATTTTTTCTTTTAAAAATTGTCTGTCTTCTTAGCTTTTAATTTCTCTTTTTCGTGGCTATTAGCCGTGTTTAAACGCTCTTTTTTCTAAGGCTCCCATTGCATTGTAACACGATATATCTTTAGCCTAGTTGCCAAGCAACTAGGGAATCCATACACCTGCTTTATTGTTCCATTGTTCCATAGTGTGTAAAGGCTTTCTGTTTTGAAAAAGTGGTTCGAAATCAGTGTTGCCAGATTGGGGACTTTTTTTAATTCAGATTATTTGACTGTCACCACTTTTTAAAAATAGTATAATTCGCTTATTTTTTAGAATTTTAAATCTATTTTTAAATAGGTAGAAGATTTCTATTTCAAAAATGCGGTTAAAAAACAGTTGCCTGTGGCAGCCCTGATTTTGTGATTGGCAGTAAATGAAAATAGTTAAAAATCCTAAATTTAGAAACAGTGTATAATATTAGGTCTACCGGAAAATTCTATCCGATAATGTTATTTCAAGACTACTGTTTTAAAATTCAGATTTTTTCATTGGAATCACTTTTTTTGAAATGGTAAAATTCCAATTATTTTCACCTTAGTGTGAAATGCGAAAACAAAGGGAATTTTACATTTAAAAAAAGGTGGTGTCAGTGACGAAATCAGAATTTTTTAAAAGTAGGCGTGAAATAACATTATCGCAGATAGAATTTTTAATTTGCAGAAAATTAGCAGCCCAGATAGCATGAACATTAGCAGCAAAGTTGATTTTTTCTGACATTATCTTGCCGTGACAAATATGAGTTGAGAAATTTGCAGCAAATTTCCCGCAAGGTATTCCATCTCCCACTTGCATGAGTAGTTTGTTGTGAAACTGATGGCAAGACTGTCTTTAACTCACGAAAGTGAAAAAAGCAAAAAATCCTTCTATTGAGAGAACAGACAATCAGCACATACGCAGAAATTTTATTCTGTCGGCACCGCTTTTTCTAAACGCTATACTTTTCAAATACCAAAATAAAGGCTCGCATTGAATAGTATAAATATTACCCTAACTTGTTTATGGTGATGTGTTCATTTCAATAGACCTGATCAGGTCTATAGACTCCTCCGAAGGGGCAAATCTTATAGTGTAACACTTGTAAACAGATAGTGGGGCGTGGAAGGATTACTATTTTGCAGTATTTTTGATTACTTGTTTGCCGTTAATTTGCAATAAATTTGATTCAGCATAAATTTAACTTGCACGACAAGTTAGCTGCAAGTTCAACGTATGGTGACTTCGGCGTTTGCGTTATCTTGCTGCAGCCTTGTTGTGAACTTTCAGTCTTGCCATGCTGATCTTGCTGCAACTTTTGCAGGTTTTCAGATCAAGACTGGTGGAAATTTTCTGCAAATCAAAAATGCTGTCTGGGAGTACTCTTGCTTTGAAAACCTGCAAAGTTGCAGCAAGCTCAGCATGACACGAGAGAAAGTTCATAACAAGACTGCAGCAAGATAACACAAACATCGAAGTCACCACACTTTGAACTTGCAGCTAACTTGTCATGCAAGTTAAATTCATGCTGTATCAAATTTATTGCAAATTAACCGCAAACAAGTAATCAAAAATACTGCAAAGTAGTTATCTTCCCACGTCCCACTATCGGTTTACAACTCTTACACTATAAGTTTAACCCCTTCGGTGCGGTTCATAGACCTGATCAGGCCTATTGATGCATCGTTTTCATCACCATAAACAAGTTAAGCTAATATTTGAACTTTTTCAAAACGAGCCTTTTTTTGGTATTTCATAAGTATAGCATTTAGAAAAAGCGGTGCCAACCAAATAAAATTTCTGCATTTCTGCGTATGTGCTGATTGTTTATTTTCTCAACTGATAGATTTTGCTTTCGTCACTTTCGTAAATTAATGACAGTCTTGCCATCAGTTTCACAACAAACTACTCATGCAAGTGGGGGGATGGTATACCTTTCGGGAAATTTGCTGCGAATTTCTCAATTCAAGTTTGTCACGGCAAAATAATGTCAGAAAAAATCAAACTTGTAGCTAATGTTCATGCTATCTGGGATCGGACAGAACTTTCTGGTAGACCTAATACTTAAGGAACTCTTCGGAATAATTAATGGAAAAATTTTATGACTTTTTTAAAGAAGTAAATCGTCTAACAAATGACAAAGGAAAAGAACAGAAAATATCAAATGTATTTTTAATTAGAGAAGTATTAAGAAAAATGTCCCAAAAAATGCGCTAGTATAAATTTAAATAAAGCCTAGACTAGTAAGAAAACCACTAGAGATTTTTGAAAACTGTAATCTGCAAAACTGGAATTATGTTAACTGCTAAATCGGCGTAGTGAACAGAGTTCAGAATAGTTTTTAAAAACGCGCAAGTGCGTATGCAAGTCAACGTGAAGTTTGTTCCGGATGAGTGTTGATACATTGTTGAAGGTTATTTTTCAAACTAGAAATCTGTCAAAGAAACGAGGACTTTTTCTTAGAAGTCTGCTGGGCAGCGTACACTATTCATTTCAACAGCGATTTTATAATGATCATACTGACATGTTAAAAGCAAACTTCGTAAACATGACTAAGCATACATATGCATATCTAGAAATTAGTGGTGGGTAGTTTAAACATCTACTATAATTTAAAAAAAAATAAATATATTTTTGGAATTTCTTTGTAACATTTTCGAAGTTTTTTTTTCTCACTTTACTGAAAGACGAAAAACAGTTCGATTACATAGTTTCTTAAAAAGTGCGCATGCTAATTTGCTTCGCGGCTAACAAAAATCCATATAAAAATGTATCAGAAACCAGTTTAAATTTGAAAACAGCCTCAATAAGCACAAATTTGAAAATGCTACAACATAACAAAAATCTAATCTTAAAGAATAAACACTCATAAGGTACTATTAAACACAAAAACCAGGCTCATTTGAAAATTGATCTCAGAATACATTACCTCTAGTGTAAAAATCACAGAATAATATGCTTTGTCAAAAGTAGACGATTTCTTTCAAATAGTCTCGTTACCAGTTCAAAACCACTAAAGAGCATATTTCAAAATCATTGATCAAGTGGGGGAGGAAATAGATTTTTCTGAATATAAGCAAAAAAAAAAGGAATTGTGGGGGAATAACAATCGATTGTATTTTAATATGAAATTGATAAAAAAGAGTAATGTAACAAATTATTTCCAATAGTTTTTATAATAAAGCATTCTGGTGAATCACAAGAAAAATTTTATTTAAAAAGAAAGTAATGATACATTTTAAAAATTAATTATATGACATTCACAATTTTTCTTTGTCAGAATCAGATTATTTCTTTCAAAAAATCTCGTTACCAGCTCAAAACCACTAAACAACACATTCCAAAATCATTGACCAAGTGGTTGGTAAATAGATTTATCTGAATATAAACAAAAAAAGAAATTGAATGGGGAATAAAAATCGATTGTATTTTAACATAAATTTGATTTTTTTTTTTTAAGAGTAATGTAACTAATTATTTCCAATGGTTTTTATAATAAAGCATTGTAGTGAATCACAGGAAATTTTTCAATAAAAAAGAAAGTAATGATACATTTTAAAAATTAATTATATGACAGACATTTTTTCAGTATACAGAACTTTTTTTCATAAAAAATTATAATTTCGTGATAATTATAAATTCATAAATAATTCTTAAAAATAGTTAAAAATCCTAAATTTTAAAGCAATACAAACTTAAGGCATTTGTAGGAAACAATCGTTAGAAAAAAATGTATGAAGGATTTTCCTACAACCATAAGACAACCATAACTTCTGCCGGCGAAGGTTTCGTCTAAAAAGTGTCCACTTTTTTCTTGACTCGGCTAACAAATATGAATGGGACTAATTAATGTTTTATTAACCCATTTACATCACTAGCGCATATATGCGTTCATGTTAGTTATTTATCTTTTATTCAGAAGTTCTGCATTCACACCAGAAATCCTGAATAGTAATTTTTCTTTATTTAATGACAAAAATACTTTATGTTTCGTGATTACATAAAGTAAAAATTCTTCCTTCGAGATTTCTTATATAGATTCGATATTTTTGAATAAAAAAGAAATTCCAGAAAAGTACGCGTATATGCACTAATGGCGCAAATGGGTTAATTGCACGCGCTTGTGTAACGCAGCCGCGTAGCCTTTTTGACCTAAATCACTGCCTCCTAAATAATATGCCTGAGTGCTGACACAAAAAATGGCGGCTGCCGAAGGCGGATATGTTTTCAGTGTATGCACGGTCCCTTGAACTTTGGCACCAATAAATTTTTTGAGGTGATTTTCGCTTTAATTTTCTGAGATTAAGCAAGACAAAGAAATCTTTTATAAAATACTGGTGTCTAATTTTAGGGGACCGTACATACGTTTAAAAAAAATCCGTTTCTAGCAGCCGCTATTTTCGTATGAGCGATCAGTCCTAGTATCCAGGGTGCGGTGCCTAAATGCATCTGCATACGTACAGAAATTATTGCATTATGTATATCTGCATAAAGTGCATGTATGCGTTCGTTTCAGTTATTTAAATTTTATTAATAAATTCTGTATTCATACCATAAATTCTGAATAGGAATGTTTGCTTTATTTATTTTGTGATTGCTAAAAGTACAAATTCTTCTTTCGGAAGTTCTGAATAAAAAGGAAATCCCTGAAATGCACGCGTATAATGCACTAATGATGTACATAGGTTAAGTGCATCGTTGCCAAGCTCCTGATTTTTTTAATGCCAATATATTTATGCCGAAATACTTGTTTCAAACAATCTCACAATTTCTGCAATTAGATAAAGCGAACATTTTTGCAAGAATTTAGTGGTATTGGAAAAACTGGGAGTTTGGCAACAATGTAAGCGTATGAATAAACCAGTTTCAGATAAGGTTTTGAAGTGGTATACTATATATATATCATTTAATTTTAACCCGGGAATGCTCGCGCATATCCAAGATATGAACGATTAGCACTTTGTCACCAATAAATTCAAACAAAAATCGTTATTTTATTTAATCGTTGACATTGTTTACAAAAATAATTTGACGATTACTTTTCGAAAATTAGTGGTGAGAAATGTAATAACCGTGCCCAGCCTGGGTATGACATACCCTGCGCGAGGAATCTCGGGTTAATTCTAAAATATCACATTTGCGCCAGAATTTTGGGTAAATATTTTGCTTTTATAATTTACCCGGAGAAAAGCCTTAACTTATTCTAAAGTACATTTGTACGTAAATCCTTGTATCTTTCAACCATTTCAACATTTTAGCAACAGAAATACTTTGCCACTGAAAGGGTTAACAAAGATTTCGGCTAACGAATGGAACCCCATAACAAATTTCTTTGTTTGCTCAGTTATCACTGTATTTTGTAAATGATGATAAAATGGAATAAAAAGATACCCAAAATTATTTTGATGTAAATAAGTATATTAAAAGTGTCGCAATTTTGTAAAAAGTAACTGCTTTCAATCGATACAAATTTGTTAGATACAAACATAATAAAAGTCCTCTCATAATAAATAATCGCCAGTACAATCCAGTGAAAAAAAAAACACTTTGCATTTACAACTTCATACCAAAATATATTATTTGCCATGTCATAAGCAGACGATTTCCTTGAAATAATCTCGTTACCAAAGCGAGCTTAAAAACCTTCAAATTCATATTTCAAAATCATTGATCAAGTAAAAATGTGACTTTCTGAACTGATTCCAAAAAAAGAAATTGAAGATAAGTAACAATTTAAATTCAGTAGAATTTCTATCTGGAATTAATAAAAATGTATACAGACATAAATTTATTTCCAGTAATATATAAGGCAAAAACATGTCCATGAGCACCGCCTCCAGAATACTAGGCTGGAGCGTTGACATTAAAATGGCGGCTGTTATAGGCGAAACGTTTGTGCATTTCTCTGAATTTGGACACCAGTATTTCCCCCAAAAATTTTTAACTTATTTAATCTCAGAAAAATTAAGCGGAGAAAACTTTTAAAAGTTATTGGCATTCAATTTCAAGGGACCGTCCGCTGAAAAAAATCCGCCTACGACAGGCGCCATTTTTGCATCAGCGTTCAGACCTAGCATTCAGAATGGCGGTGGCATGAGAAACGTAGATTTCATACTCTGCGGAGCCGTCGGCACAGAACGGGAGCCGGCAGCACAGATAATTATCTCATCGAGTTCACAGATGAAATTCTAGAATTAGTTAAAATTCTATTCGAATATTAAAACACAATCGGTCTGCGGCGCCATATCTTGGTGGGAAACACCTGAAAACCAGATTTTATCTGTTGACTCGTAGTTTTACTATTGTGTTTTCCTGCACCGAAAGGTATGAAAACATGGAGGATTGGGAGTAAAACAACATCCTAAATCCAGTGGCATCCAAGACTTCCCGGGTTACACAATATCGTTGAAAACTATATCTATTATAGATATAGTTAATATAATATAGAAAATATCTTTTTTAGTTGAAAACTCTAATAGCTATTTTACATTTATTGCATACTTTTTTAGATTTTTCTCTAACAATACCAACAGTCATTTTTATATTTAAAAAAACGGTCAAGTGCGAGTATTACTCGCGCTCAGAGGGTTCCGCACAATAAATATGTGAATTAACTGTATTATTAAAAAACTCGTTACTAAAAGAATAATAAGACTTTGTAAAAAACTATACAACGTAGGCTTGGTTATAGCTGTAGATACTAGAAGAGTATGAATGGTTATACCATAAAAGTTCAAAGAGAATAATATCAAATACAATAATAAAAAGTAATATCAAAATAATGTTAAAATTATATCAAAATATCTATATAATATCAAATATTGCTATTCTGTATAACGCTTTTTTTAATCTTATCCCAATCTGTTTATGATGAACTTAATTGTTGACAATAAAAGTAGTGCATAATTAATCTTCATTTGGCATTTCATAAAACAAAATTCAGCAGAGTAATAATGTTTTCTTTGTACAGTGTAGCTAAAACAAAACCCTTGTTCAAAGTTTAAACTTGGCATTACGCAAAACGCGCTTCCAAAGGAGGTCGCAAAGTTGCAACGCCGGCCGCCTTGGTCCGTGCTCCGTTTTTCCAGATGGCTTTTTAATTAAGCTTTAAAGACACGGCGTAATTAGAGATCCACTCAATGCAAATTAGTCGCGAATCCCATAGTGTTTATATGATTAATTCTAATTAAATTAGTCTGTTTTTAACAATTTTCCGTTTATAGCTTTTATACTTCTACTGGATATTGCATTACACAAATATATGACTCTTTAACCCTTTGAACTCTGGGGGTAAATTTCTTTAAAATTCCCAAATATCACATTGGCACCAGTATTTTGTAAAGAAAAGATTCGTATTATAATATACACTATAAAATGCATTAACCTATTTTCAAATAACTTTAAATATTGCTGTGCCAATGTCGCATTTGGAGATTAAAATTAAGTGGGTAGAAATTCACCCATCAGAGCTCAAAGGCAGTGTTGCCAGATTGGGAACTTTTTTAATTCAGATTATTTGACTATCGCCACTTTTTTAAAATAGTATAATTCGCATTATTTTTCAGAATTTTTAATCTATTTTAAAATAGGCCGAATATGTCTATTTAAAAAAGCGGTGACAATCAACAATCTGGGGACATTGCTTATAGGGTTAAAAGTCGGTTGCAGATAGAGTGCGACGCCCCTGTCATTATGTATGTCCAAACCGGCCGTGTCGTTAAGGCTTAATATCTCGGCTAATTATCGACGATTTTTTCGAAAATCATGGTAAACAATGCTTTTATACTTCTGCTACGATAGGTACCCCTAGCGCTTCTTAACATCTGACTCAACTCCTGAAGCCCTGCAAATCGACATTTGTGTGTAACGGAAAATGCGATTTTCTCAAAAACTATGTGACCTAGGGTAATCACTACCATAGACTTCTATAAAATCGTTGTAACGTTTTTGCGATTTATAAAATTATTATTTTTAAGGCATATTTTTAGGTATTTAAGGCGTAACTGCTGAACTGGTCTGTTTATAAATACATATATATATATTAGGCCCTGATCCTTAATACGCCACAGGTTTAACGCCGCAGATTTAGTGAGTTTTTTTCCTCTTTTTTAAGTGGACCCTGCCCTTGATGGATCACAACGCCAGAGATTTTTTTTAAGATGTAGAAGGACTATTAAAAAAATTTATTGTTTTTATGTAGAAGGACGTATAGAAGGAATGAACTGGAACGTACGGTGATCTTGATCTAATTTTATCGAGCGCCTTTGGAACGACTTTTTTTTTCACTTTTGTTCAAAAATTAAGTTATTTGTCTTATTCAAGTGATTTTAATTTTGAGTTTTATAGTTACGGTATGTTTGAAAGCTGTTAACACTAGAAAGGCCGTGAGTGGTCATTTTGAGTCCTACCATATGAACATACTTCGGTTCGAAACAGAAATTTCTTTACAGGATAAGTTTGAAGGATACAAAGATCTAAAATAAGATCTAAAAAAAGCAATTTATCAAATTACAACGACCATTTGGAAAATGATTTTTACGAAGACTAAAATTTAAGACATAAAATATCGCACGGAGTTGATCATACATTACGTACGCCATGAATTAAACATTAATAGTGTTATTACACGTAAAAATTCCAAGCGACAAAAATCGCCTGCGACTCGTACTTATTATCCACCTGAAACTTATGTATTATCCAAGCATTTCATTGGCTGTTCGGGAAAAGGCTTTTCCATCGTCAGATTTCTTGGAAATCTGGAACCCATTTTAAATGAAATTTCATTCTTAAACTTCTAAACATCCCACAATATCCCTTTTTACACCGTCGTATAGAGAAAAAAAATGTACTTTTAAATGCAATTTGTTTGAAAGTTGTATCTCAATTTGTTTCTGCATTATTATTATTTTTTTTTTGTAGTTTTTATTACTTTTTTGTCATAGTGGCAACACTCTGTTGTCCATCTCTGTTGAAAGTTAAGGAGAATACAGATTACTTTATAGACCAATCAGAAAACGAATAAAATGCGGATTAAACCAATAAAAACCTTCAGATATGCATTTGATTTCCCATCCTGACGAGAACAATAACCATTTTTCTAAATGGTTAATAAGTTAAGATCTAAATAAGTTAAACAGTTTCAAATAAAAATTCTTGTGTGAAACATTTTTATAAACCATGCGTAAAATTTCCAGCTTTTCTAGCATTAAGCACATTTTTCATCAGTCGCTTAATTATTGTGTTATGCATAGGAGTGGAGTTATGAAAAAAGAGGAGGAGACATATAGTGTGCTGTCTACTAGTTGCGAGTGAAATAACTAGGGAAGTTGTCACAAGATTGCGGCTGTTAGGTTACTTCCCACCAGTAAATTTGAACAGAAATTATTTTCTTATTTAAGCGCCTTATTCATGAAATACAAATATGAATAAAATTTTTATTTGTTTTTACTGGTGGCAGTTTGTCCAAGTATTATAATTTTTTTTTCACTATCACTGATAGGAGGTTGTCTAGGTTGTCACAATATGGCGGAAACGCAAGGTCTGACTACCGCCAAATTAAAATTCCACCAGTAATAATGAATATCTGTTTCTGCCATTATATATGACTGAAATTTTGTATTAATAAAGCGTTTACGTAAGGAGTAAATTTGTATTTAAAATTTCTGTTGGAAGTTTCTTTCGGCGGTAATCAAACCCCTGCAAAAGCGGTTACACTTGAAGCTTCACTATTTTTAGGATATTTTAGTTTCTTTTTGTTAATAGTTCCATGTGCGTGGGTACCCAATTTTACAGATTTTGAATGCTACTTTTTCCATATAATAATATTCGACTTATTTAATCGCAGAATACTTTAATATTAAATTAGATATATATGGATATTATATATTATACAGAATGAGAATAATACTTTACTTGTAAGCTTATTTACCCAACCCTTACTTAATCAAAATACGCGTGCAAGCCCAAACTATTGAAAAACAGATATTGTTTCTCAAGAAAAATAAAAAGCGATTTCATTTCATGCAAAATGTTTCTTAAATAGATAGAAACTGAATTTTTAAAGAGTCTGTATGCCTTTAAAACGTCAATTTTGATCAAAATTTCAAATTTTAGAACTTACTGCTTTAGAAAAAAAAAAAAAAAGAGGATGAATTTTATGATCCTGGAGCCTTTTTAGTTGCGTTTGTAATTATATAATTACGTAGCACATATAGTCGTCATCTGGTCCCGTCTGTCTGTCAGCTTATAACAGCGCGAAAACGGAGTCAGTTTCTACGCGGTGGGGTACGGTAGATAGGCGGAGTCTCTTCCCCCTGCATCGTTATGTTTGCCTAGCATTTCGGCCCAAAATTAACTTTCGGTGCAACTTGTCTTTCTGCGGCGCTCCATTTTTTTTTTAAATTTATTGTTACTTATTTTTTTCTTTTTTTGTTTCCCCTCCCCCCTCCAAAATCCATTTTCTTAGACAAGTCTGCACCAACATTTCGGCTTCTAAACCCCAGGTCATTCAGTAATAGTTCGGGCAGCGGTGGCCCAGTTGGCAGAGCATCGAATCCGCAGCTAAGGCCGCGGGATCGAGGCCTACTGCTGGCTATCATCCGCCATGTACGCTAATGGCGCCTGGTGCATGTAAAATCCGTCGTGGGTGCAAAGTTCTCAAAGTTACCTGTGAATTATACCTCTAGAGGTGCCTTGCCAGGTGAAGGTCTCGTCATCTGATCAAGGTTCTAAATTACGAGACCAACATGAGTAGCAATGTGGAGGTGCCAAACAACAGGATATAAAGTTAAGTAACCGGCAAAACAAATTATACACAATCGAGCAGTAGGCACTGCAGATAAGATGACGATCGAAGCAATGATGTCAGGTTTATTGCCGCTTCGCGGTGATTAGGCGGTCTTTCGCCCCGATGCCAGGTACTAAACCCGTTAAGCTGGGGCAGCCCGGCAGGTAGGGGCCTGCTCATCGGTTAGAAAGAAAGAAAGAAACAGCGCGAAAACTACAAAACCAAATGTTTGATATTTAATATACGTATAATCGTTGCAGAATTTTGTTCAGTCATTTCAAATATTATAAAAATCGAATGAAAACTTAAAAATATATTAATAAAAGTTTTCCTCATACCACTAAATTCTATCATGCGTAATTAATTCAATGATATACCATGATAGGTCATGATTCTAGGCTGCCATGGTGATTACGTCCTATTTAAGATGGAGTCCTATTATTTCCGTATTACTTTAATATATAAAATCGTAATAAATTTTGTATTCTTGCATTTTTGCATATTAGTGCAACAGCTATTGCACCAAGATCTGAACATTTATAAAATTGGTTATAGCACGAACGCACCTCATTTGCACCGTTTGACGTACAATTTCCGACTTAAAAAAAAAACTAAGATGAAAAATGTTTTTTTTTTTATTTCTCTCTCTCTCTTTTTTTTTTTTTTTTTTTTTTTTTCCTTTTGTAAAATTTTGCGGGAAAATTGTCATAACTCAATAAATGTTAGTTTAATTACCTCAAAATTTTTAAATTGTGTTTTAAATATATATTCAAAGGCTGTAGACTAGTTTTATGCTGTTTTATTGAAAAGTTTATGAGTTACACAGTTTCAATTTATGAATTATTAACGTTTTTCAGGAATTTTCAGCATCGTGTGTATTTTTATACCTATAACTTTTAAAATATTTATGTTATTGTCATAAAAATAGTCTAGGTTTCTGTGTAACATTATTATATTTATTATGGAATTCATAAAATATATTTATGTTTAATAGTATTAAATTTAATCGGGTTTAAAGAAATAGAAAAATTTCCATTAATTTGATGCTATTTTTTAAATTAAACATTGAAAAATATTAAATTCATTATTTGCATGTCTGTACCACATTTTAATGACATTTTAATAATAATTAGCAATTTTAAACTTAAAATTTTCGAAGGCATACAGAAATCTTAAGGGGACCGGGTAAGCAAAATTCAACCAAAAAATCGATTTTTACTTTTTTATATTATTAAATATAGTTTAAACTTTATCTTTTGATCGATGTATTACACATGTTTATATGTATATAAAAAAAGTGTTGGATTTTTTCATTCTTCCTAAGAACATTTCACAGCAGTGGGCTACTTTTTTTTAAATTCAGATTTCTTGATCGGCACACTTTTCTGAAGTGGTAAAATTCCCATTGTTTTCGCCTAATTAATATGTTATTAAATAATGCGAATTTTACTATTTCAAAAAAGTGATGCCAATCAAGAAATCAGAATTTAAAAAAAGTAGTCCACTGGCAACTCTGCTTCACAGCTTTAGTTGATTTTTTCTCAAAACTTCGATTTTTTAGATTTGTGTACCTTTTTTTAAATATTTATTTAACTTAAGAACTCAGATTTTTCTAAATACTTATATTATGTTATGGTGCATACTTTAACACAGGGATTTAATGATTTGTTGAGAACTATTTATTTTAGGCAGTGAAATCTTACCAAAAATGCTAATTTAAAAATGTCTTTCAATAAATAATTAATTTTCAGTTTCCCTTGGAAAGAAAATGGTCTGTTAAAATACGTAGAGCATATTATTCAAACTACTCTAAAAAATCTAGACCTCTATCTTTCACCATTTCTGAGACAATAACATAGCCGAGATAGAGCTTACCCGATCCCCTTAAAAAGTGAAAAATGTTTAAATTATTTTTGAAAACTCACACCAGAAAAATATAATGACACTATTATTTTATAATTATGTAAATAATTCGTACAGAGTATAGATTTTCGAAACAATATATGTTTCTAGAAAAAAAGCAAAGCGAAAGCTTTGCGCTTAATCAAGTGAGCATAAATACGTAATCTTTGATTGACTTCCGTGCAGGTCTGCGGAGGCGGAATCAGGCCCATCTTCGGACTAAAGAGTTAGAGCAACGCCAGGTACATACGGGAGAAAGCCTTGACACGCATCACGAAAACGTCACACGAAGTAGGCAAAACAAAGAAAAAATTTCGAACAACTTGTATGTTTCGATTTTGTTGGCTCATGGACGTATTAATTTTTATTTTCTAATAATAATTAATAATTCCACGAGCCTAAGAAAATGAAACATGGAAGTTTATAAAGTCTTTGACAATGCCAAAAGTGAAATCAATAGATAAAAACCATGACTCAGCAAAAAGTAAATAATAATAATTATAGTGCTACCATCTAGTGCTAAAAGTAACATGACACAATGCTTAGCATACTTTAAGGGAGACCAAACTTGTCACTACGGACGGCTACTCGCAAAAGAAAGATTTAAAGATAATCATCGACATAAACAAAAATGTCGATGGTAAAATTATTACAGCTTAGAATTCAATTCCAGACACTAAAAGCTGTTGATTCTGGCGCTTGCTATTTTGACAATGTTTACTGCGATACATTCATTTCGGAAATAAATAATGTGAAAAATTAAAGTTAAAAAAATCTTGTCAAATGAGTCCAATTAAACTTCCATTCTTTTAAAAATAACTAAGCACGAAGTTATCCTGAAATTTTGGCATCTATGATGAGACAACAGAAATAACATTTTAAAAATAAATTTCTGAAGTATAACATCCAAAGTTACCTACAGTTTTTTTATGCTAAAAACAAAATTTTAAGTAATTTTGATTCATTATCTTTTGAACCATTAAATATTTTTATTGTTGGCACTTTATGATCACGTAAAGTATATTTTTCGAAAAAACTAGCACGTGGATGTGAAAAGATTCGCCGTCCGTACGCATAGGTTAATCTGAGATTTCACTATCTGGGAAGGGATTACTTGTTTTGCTGAAGCGCTCCCTCAACGAAGACAGAGTTTGCATAAAAAACAGAGATTGCAAGAGAGTAAAACGAAATAAATACGAAAAAGGATAACATTATTTTTTGTTCATTCACTTTAGCACTTAGATAACACATACAAGAGGTTCCAACTGGACCTTACCGGGTTTTAGAAAATGTTGTCCACTGTTAGCATGTTAGTTAACATAATTTTTAGGGTTCCGTACTTAAAAAGTAAAAACAGAACCATTGTATGATCACTCCTGTATCTATCTGCCACCGCCATTTTACTCGTAAACTATGGAATGTGGAACGTTAAAATTGGGGGAAGTAATAAAGACTATTGACCCATATATTTACAGATTATTAAACGTTCATAAATGTATTTAGAGAAATGTAGAGGGGCTTCCCTCATAGCATGCATGGTCACAGTGACGTCGTTGTGACGCCACTGTAAGTCACTGTGGTCACGTCACATCTGTGACCAACATGCCACCACTCAGTGATGTCACATTGTGACTGAGATGTGAACTTCTTAGAAAACTTTAAAAAATTACAAAAATTATTAAAAACATGTTATTTACTGTAAAAAATATTTTTCTGCCGGATTTAAAATTTTTTTAAACCGTGGTCCAAGCTGCCTCTGTGCCTCTAACCAAAACTTTTTATTTTCATATAACATAAAATGTAATTAATTCATCAGCTACACAAAAAGTTTTCCTAATTATGCGAATTTCATATTATTAAAAAAAATGTTTTAGGTAAACATACCTCGACTTATCTTTTATAAAGATTTTTGTAAATGATGATCTGTTATACTAGAAGTTTCTCAAAGAGTAGTCGAAACTTTTCTGTGGTTTCAATCTAAAAACTTTCTATTACAGTTAAGTCTGCAGCTTTTAATGAGCACGCAGAAAGCGTCTTCAAAGTTTAGTCATATATGCATTTCTTGCTTTATGATTTGCATTCAAGTCATATTTTTTTCCTCTTAGTGTTTCACTATTTTAAGTAACTATTATTTTTTTAATTCTACTTCTTTCAGACGTTTAAAATAAAATTGACATTTTCCGAATATAAAATAAATGTACAAAATTTATGCAAAGCCTATGACATAATTAATTATTCATATTTCATTTTTTGTTTTCAAAATGTATTTTTAAAAATTATTTTACAAGATGTTTTATTCTACAGAAAATTAATATTAAGAGAATGAAAGATTGACAAAGAAAAACTCATCTCTTCTCGATAATCTTGTTGTATTTTTTTAAGAAGATATTTTGTATATATTACCTGTGATACAAATTTTACTTTTAAAAAAGGAGGGGACTTCATTATTACCATTAAATTAATTTGTACATATTTTGAAAATTTAAGCAATGTTTTATCTAGTAAACTCTAATTATGGATAATATTATTATTATAATTTACATAAATGAAACTTTACAATTCAATAAGACTGATAAAAATAAAAGGTGAAATACAATAAAACATTTTCAAACAGGAAATTGAATTAGAGACAATTTGATAAAATTATTACGCATTTAATTTCCTTCCGAATCTGTTAGAAAAACAAATAAAACCGAAATACATCTGCTTCGAACTTCGAAACTTAAAAATCGTCTGCACTATTTCAGTTGTTACGACTCGACCGCAGAATAACGGATAAAAGTAATAGTGAAGCTTTTTAGAATAAACGCGGGAAGTTCTGTGGACACTGGACAGCATAGACGTGTTGACACGGATTTAAAAACTGAAACAAGAACGTTCTCAGGATCCGAGTTAGTTCAGCTAGCAAAATATAAACCCAAGAAAATTACGGTAGCTTTGACTTGTTGAAGATGATTCAAGTCATTGCTATCGTACTTATTATCGGATTTAATTGGTTCCCCAAAATCAAAGTATCACGTACAACGTCAATGAAATTAGGTATGTAAAAATATTATTTTCCCTGTTTGCTTTTTTTTAATTACAACAATTTTAGTTAGCTTCTCATAAACATGCTGTAGAACATAAATATTTCATTACATTTACTTTTTATTTTGTTGAAATATCTAAAATACTATTTTCCCTGTTTGCATTTTTTTTTTTTTTTAATTACAATGATTTTAGTTATCTTCTAATAAACATGTTATAGAACACAAATATTTCATTACATTTATTTTTTATTTTGTTGAAAAGCTTCCTTTTCAACAGCTTTGATCAGATGATTAAAATTAGTGATTTAAATTGCATTTTAATCTGGTTTATTTTCTTATTTAAATATTTGGTTAAAACCACATGGTGTCATAAATATGGAAATATGTGGACAAGTATTATAATCAATCATTAATATAATTAATAAACATTTAAAGATAATTAAATTATTTTTAAAAAAGGCTTTTTATAGAATAAAATTATTGGCAAACATAATTTTTTAATTTTGTATTAAGTGATGATCTTAAATAATTTGCATTGCATGTTTTTATTTTAAAAAATTGCATCTCCTCAGAAGAGGAATTTATAAATATAAGACACAACGGAAACGTATACTATTAAAAGAGATCGTAGATATGTAATGTTAAGAAAAAAAATGATTATTTAATGTATTATTCAACCTGAGAAATTTTTTAAAATCTATAAAGAAATAGTCATAGCGGTTGAAAGCTTTTCAGTTGTTAAACATTCTTATTGAAATGTTTTCAAAGTGAACTAGAAGTCTGTTGGCAAATGAAAATATAGAAGTTACGCAATCAGTAAGAGTTTAAATATGATTTTACTTTAAAAATAACGCGAATACTTGAACGGTATGAATCTAAAATGTAATAACCATCTTTTATTATTTACTTTTTTCTCTGGATAATTTTATCATTTTATTTCCTGAATGATTTTATCGAGATAAATTTCAAAGTATCGATATTATACTTATTTATATATTATTATATATTATTATTATATATTATTACTTCTTATTTATAATTACCATAATCTTGTAAATAAAATATTAATAATAATAATGAACCTATTTTGTGTTTATGATCTCAATTTTTATACGTTATTTACAGTAAAAAGTAGTTAACCATTTGATACTGTGTCCATTATTTTGTTTTATTATGTCACATAAAACTAATATGATTATTTGTATTTCTAATTCAATATATACAGTAGAGCGCCGACTATCCGAACAAGTCGGGACCGACCCTAGTTCGGATAAGCAAAAGTTTGGATAAATGGGCAGACAGTTTAAGGGATGTTCCTGACTATTCTAAAACCTTCACACTTTATCTAGGTTTAGGACTGGCAGCACCAGTTAGTACTGGAGTGCTTAAAAATTGTTTTGTTTTTTTTTAATTGTTTTTTGTTTGCTTTTTTATTATTTAATTTTTTTCTCTTTTTATCATTTTCTAAACTTCAGAGATTATAATTTAAGCAAAAAATAAATTGGAACTTAGGTGTTTTTTTTTTTTTTTTTTTTTTTTTTTAGAGAGAGAGAGAAATATTTGGATAATTGGAAATTCGGTTAAAAAGAATTCTTTGAGAGAAATACGCTGTTGGATAATTGGAAGTTCGGTTAATTGGAGTTCCGATAATCGGCGTTCTACTGTATTTACAAAACTTTCTCCATACTTTATTCTAAAAATTTCGTAGCAGATTCTAATCTCTTTGTACTATTTATGATAATATCAGAGTTATATTGGTCATGGCAACATATATCCAGCCAGATAGATCTTTGACAAAACATAAAAACTTTCACATTAGACTCAAAATAGAGTAGCTGCGGTGCTGTGTTTTATAAACAATAAGGTATTATTGTTTAAAAAAAAAACATAGATAGTAAGAGTTATTTTTATAATATATAATTTCACAAATAAAAATGTAATTTTGGCAATCAATTATTAAAGTTATTTTTTAATAATCAAAAAGTTATTTTATATATGTATTTTACTTCAAGCAAACCTGATGCAAAATAAATTAACCCTTTGTATCGCCGTTCTATGCATACCCAAAAGTTTTACTTACTTTTACAGTGAGCTTAAAAATACGATTTAATTTATTGCTGCTATCTTCCAACATAACGATTATTGCCGAAATTGATCTTAGAATTCTCAACATAATAATACTGGTGATACTCAGTTAATTTTCTATACCAAAGCTGTAATTTTCTTTGGGTAGTTTCAAATGGTTATTGCTAAAATGTACTTCGGAAATTTTGTAATGCATGTATGTGGCATAAAAGACGAAAACAATACGTAAATAATGACTATATGGTACATGATGAGCATTTCGAGTGTATATATATAAACGCATGCATAAACTTCACAATGATCTTAGCAATGTCGTTACTACAATTTTTGCATAATTAAATTTATACGGGCGTCTATAGCAAAGAAGTATCCTATTTTCTCTGCCCCAACTTGTTTGAATTACAATCATATATATATATTTTATGGTAATCAATATCATAAAACATATAAAATTTAATTACTTAATATCGGCATTTCTTTTTATCTTTCTTTTTTTTTAATTACAAATGTTGTGTAATGGAAAAATTTCAACTTCACCAGTGACTTCCAGATTGTAATGCGTATTAAATGAAATAAATTAATTTCATTCAGTATTTTCTGTAGTTTAAAGAATATAAAAAATATTGTATACATTATAAGATTATATTTTTAACACAAATTTTATTTTGATAAAGATTTGAAAATTTAAACAATGGTAATTTTAATGCTTTTAACAAATAGCTAATTTTGAAAAAAAAAAATGTGATAGATCGATCATTCAGTTGTCTTTAATATTCTCATTTATTGCAATAGGAAAGAAAGGTGCAACAAAAATTGAAGTCTACGGGGCACTGCATTTTGATTTAATAAAATTCTTTCGGTATACCCTTGTTATAGCGGTCCCCAAGTTTTAATTGCGATGTATCGCCGAAGTATATTAACGTTATAGATGTAAAGGATCTTAGAACATACATAATTATGACTATGTGTGACATGCATACGTGTTTACAACTGTACAAGTATGTCATAGTGTGACTTCACAACATTGCCACTAGAGTCACATATTCGTCACAACGTTTAATGACAAAATCGTCCCAAATCACACAATTTTCACAAAATTGTCACAATGTGACTTCAAAGCAGTGTCGATGTCGTCACAGAATCATCACAGTGTTAAAGACAATTTCGTCACAAATGACACATATTTCACAAATTGATCTCAATGTGACTTTAAAGCATTGTCACATTCGTCACAAATTCGTCACAAAGTTAATACCAAAATAGTCACAAATGACACACTCTTCACAAATCTGTCACACCGTGACTTCACATAGTGGTCACAATGTGACGTCACAAACGACCTCTAAAACGGCCATAACGACCTCGCATTCTAGTCACTATGACGTCATATCGACGTCACGTGACGTCACATCGACGGTCACAATGTCACAGCGTGACTTCACAACGACGTCGAAGTGACGTCACCATGCCTTACGGGTTATTAAATTACTTGATAAGAAAAACTGTTCTTTTACTATCGTGTGGGGTATCGTGTGAAAGGTTTCGTAATGCAGAACTCAAAAATACACTTCTTTTGATTTTAGGTATTATATTTTCAAAGATATCGGCGAAAATATAATGCAAAAAAGTGTCTCCCACCTCCCTTAAAAATAACTAAGTACTAAGCTAACATAAAATTTTGGCATCTAAGGTGCGACAACAGAAATAACATTTTAAAAATAAATTTCTTAAGTATAACATCAAATGTTACCCATAGATTTTATACTCTAAAAACAAAATTTTGATTCATTATCAGTTGAATAACACATACTGGACAATTGCACCATAAAATATAATAAATAAAGACACAATCTTGCTTAATGGTTCACAAAACACGAACTTTAATAAGCTAAAAGCTAACTTCTACGTTTCGAGCTGTTTCTACAGCCGTCTTCAGGGAAATATGATGGTAAAATGGCTCAAAGTTCAGAGACGAAAGCTTCCTGTACAAGAGATAATTAGCCGAAACTTGACCAACGATTTTAATACAAAAATGTAGTGTTGCCATCTAGTTAAAATAAATAATTATTAATGATCTGAGATCAAATAAATCAAAAGGTCGATTTAAGAAACCACGAGTGCCGCGATCTACATATGAGGGACAAAATCACGTTCAACTGAGTTTTCATTCAAGTTTTGGCAACATAATACAAGATTAAGCTGAAATATTGTAATTAGAATTATGACTTTATGATATTATGCCAGATTTTTGGGATATTATAGGATAAATTATCGTTACATGGTCAACTTGCACTTCACGTGCAATGATTTCAACTGATTCTCTAATTTTACTTTCAAAGGGATTATTGCTTCGGCAAAGTTAATATGGCAGACTTCATTAGCTAAGTAGAACCTAGAAAGAGCTGTATTCTGTTTACGATGTTTAATGTCTCTGCGATGCTCCATAATCCTTACTGATAACTTACGTTTTGTCATGCCGATGTAGACTTTTTCAACATTATTAGATAAAGTGATAGCGATTTCACATATACCAGATTTTTGATCCATTGGGATCCTATCGATCTTATCACTGGCGATATCAATGAGGTTAGGAGGTGGAATAGCGACCAACTTTATATTATATTTCTGTATGATCTTTTTTAGCTTTGCGAATGTAGTGGGAATGTAGCTACATTCCCACTTCTCTTTGACTTACTTAATTTCTGAAAAATATAGAATTTTTTTTTTAGAAATTATGGGTATTCAAATACTAGAAACCGTACAAAAGCTTAACCAGTTAACTTTCACATATTTTTTTTTTCTTTTTGACACCATAAACTAAAAACAGCGAGCCAACACCACTTTTTAACCCTTTCCGTCACAGACAATTTTTGTTGTAAAATGATAAAATGATTGACTGACAACGACATTTTTATGTATTAAAAACATGTTGTTTTACATGTTCATTGTAAAAGCAAAATTTAACGAAAATATTCTTGCTGCTGTTCGTAAGTTTGGAATTAAAATTAGGTACCCGACCTGGGCACATTGCATCGGAAAGGGTTAAAAATATAAAAATATTCGCCTTAACCCCTTCGGGACGGGAGCCTTTTACGAATTTTTTAATCTTTAGTCACCGTTTTTTAAAAACAGAAATTTGTGTCTTCTTGAATCGAGAAAATGCGCTGATTAAATAAGGCAAATTTTACAGTAAAATTTTACTGGTGAGGAAAAACAAGGATTCTGAGTGCTCCATGCGGCACGTATACGTGTCGCTCGTCCCCAAGGGGTTAAATAATCGAGAAAAATCTGCCATTTAATGAACCGAAGATTTCAGGTAAAAATTAGTGGTGTGGGAACGCTTTTAACAACGGAGCAAGCTAACTTTTCTTGCCCGAACTCTGTTCGTGAAAAACAGTTAGGTGGTTAGTAAAATTCACCTACGACAGCCACCATTTTTGTGTCAGTACGTAGACCTATTATTCAGGGACCGGTGATAAAACAAAGCGGTTACGAATTCTGATGTTTAAATATTAAGTAGAAGTTTTTTAATCTTAAAAAGGGACGACAGACACCTTTGGAAAATAAAAGAGTGTACGCAACTTGATTGTCGTTCTTTTACTTTTATATATTTTCTAAAAATGGAGTTCAGTTACGTAATATACGAAGGATCGCAATTTTTAAAGAATTGAATATTACAAATAGGCAAACTACAACAGACTGCAACAATTTGGGTTGTACATTTTACATGTAACTGGATGACAACAGAAGTCTAAATATGTATCCTTACATCCGCCTTGAGCAATATCTGATTCAACTTAAAAACGAGCATATCACCAATGTTTCCAATTATCCCCTGGATTTCAACACCAGTATTTTATAAAAGTTTTCTTAGATTTCTTAGACTTATTTAATGTCAGAAAATTAAGGCAGAGAAAACTTTTAGAAATTATTAGTATTCAATGTCAAAGGAACAAACAAATTCTGAAAAAAATCAATCTATGACAGCCGCCATCTTTGTGTAAATGCGTAGATACAGTGTCTAGAAGTACAGGGTTGGAAAAAAGTTTAAGACCACATGCTAATTTTTTTGTTTATAATAAAATTCCGAAAAGAGTTATATATCTTGAATTTAGACACGAATATCTGATATAATACGAGAATTGAATTCAATTGTAAAAGATAAAAAGGATTTTTTTCTACAAGGGTTAAAATCTTGTAATATTAACAAATGGAAATAAGTTTAGGACCAATATCTTCTTTTAAATCAAGCATAATGAGGTGACGTCATGACTGGAGTATTTTATGCGATACTCATCTGTGATGATGTTTATAGGTTAGTGGTCGCTAGGTTTGAAGTTTTGGGATATACAACTACCGCTTTGAGCGTGGTTCGCGGAAAATAATTAATTGAAGAAGAAAGGTGTAAAATAAGGGTTTTTTAGGATTGTGGGCTGATTGAAAGGCAAATTGTCCTAAAAATAAATAAATTTAAACCTCTCGCTGAGTAATTGTTTTATCAAAACCTCTTCGCGACGACCCTCTTTTCAGAAATTTTATTCTTTTGTCACCGGTTTTTTAAAACAAAAATCTTTATCTGATTTAATCGGTTAAAATGCTGCGATTAAATAAGGCAAAATTTACAACAAAAAAATTACTGGAGGGAATAATCAAGGAGGGTTAATTAGACGGAAAAAATGCATGCCCGAGGAAATCTCGGGTTGCGCAGCGAGAGGGTTAAAATTGTTGTGTAGAATTTTCTGTATGATCCAATGGGAAAAGAAGAGGATAAAAAAGGGGGATAGAAGGGGGTAGTTATCAAAACACTCAGCTCGGTGTAAAGGGAACGTTATTAGAGTGGTGGATCAAGATTGTGTTTATTCGTCTACAATAAAATTTATGTTCGCCTATAATAGCTAGTCAAACTGTATTCTAAGATCATAATGAACATTTAAAAAAAAATTCCAACACTTATCTTATATCCTTTACTGTGTTTGCAGCAATAAAAAGACGAGCTGGACAATCTGTACAAAATGTCGGCACAAAACACATCGATTGTGTCAAAGATAGCCTCCTTCCTCGCTAAAATAACAAACCTAGAATTACTGCTGCCATGTATCCGGATAAAATGGAGTCAAAACAGTGCTTTTGCAAAGTACTATTAGAATATTAGTAATATTCACTATGTGATGAAAGTTTAAAGTGAGTGGTACTTATAAGTACCGTCAATAGATAAAGGGTTAAAAGTTATTTACGTGTTTTACACAACTTTATTTAACTTACTCTTTTTATGTGAAGGTGAAATTTTATTATCGCTTTTTTACTCCCTTCTTGCTAAGCTAAAATTATAAAAATTACGCATTCAGGTATGTTTCCACTGACAATACAACATTTAAATATTTTTAGAACTTACAAGGGAACCACTTTTGGTGTTTCTCGCACCTAGCTTTGAGACCTAGTGCATTTTAAAGCCCGACAATACTAAGTTTGAGAATCGATAAAAAATTTCTGTTAAAATAATATTTCTTGATTTTACAGCAGCAAAATTTTCTAGAAATGCAATTTTCGAGACCACTTATCGGACTATTAATATTGAATTTCTTTTTTTAAGAAAAGCATTTAAAAATAAAAATTAGTTATTAATAAGTATAAAATATTAAAAAAAGTTTAAAAATTTCTTCAAGAACCCACGAATTTGATTTTGAAAAATTGCAACATTATATTCACATATTTGGCGGGGAAACAGTTGGCGTTTTTTTTTTCAAAAGTAAAGCTTTCCGGCAACCCTAGCCAAATGTCATAGCTGTTTGTCTTGTGTGAGGAGTGGTTTGAACTTCAGTAGAAATTGTAATGTCCGACCTAATTAGGTACAGTAATTTTTCTAAATTGTGTAAAAATATTAATTTACTTTATGATTACTTTTACCAAAGGACCATTTAATACAGCAACATTTTACTTTAAACATTCGAAACTTTATTTTATTCGACTTCAAAAGAAAACAGTTTGCTTATTTTGTATTTCACTAAAAATATAGTTTTCAATGATTTTGGAAGCTTTTATAGAATTACATTTACTATTTATATATTTATCGTCTGCATAGAAAAAAAAGAAAAACCTGATATTAGTTTCTTATGCTATTAATTATAAAAAAAAATCGCAATCTGATATAATTCTAATATGTACTGTACATTTACTCCCCGGATAAAGCAGGCGGGGAAATTGTAGCGCCATATTTGGCGACTTAACTCACTTTTGGAGTGAAATAATCAAATAAAAATATAATAATACAAAATTAAAAGTGTAAAAATGTATACAAAAATATCATTTTAACAGAGAAATTTTATCGGTTCTCTAACTCTAATGCATAGTGCTATAAAATGTACCAGGTCTCGTTGCTAGGTGCGAGCAACACCAAAAGTGGTTCTCTTGTTAGTTATAAATTAATAAATTAATTTCAAAACATTTTTCTATTAGCCGGCCGCAGGAGATACATCATCAAATATCATTTAACCCCTTAACCTACGATTTACATCTCAACAGCTCCACGGTTTGGCAAATCCATAGCTACCACTAAAATTTAATAGAGATTTTCGCCTTGTTTAATCATGGAATGTCGCAATTAAATTAAATTATATTTACTGTGAAATTTTAGTGGTAAGATGAATTTACATTTGACTCGATCATCGTACGCGGGCTATACCCGTCATTGTAGGTTAAGGGGTTAAGGATGCAAGCTACAAAAACAATAAATTTAATTTTATGCCAAACTGAGTTAGCTGAAACATGCCATTTCGGTGTGAAACTGCAAAAAAGAATTATTTTAAACACTAAAAAGTAGAAAATATAAAAAATAAATAGTGTAATGTATATAAAAAGTATTTTTTCTCGTATATAACAAATTAACATCTTCTAATAATAATCTCATCCATTATAAGAGAAACCATAGAGATTCTGACACATTAAAATTCCATATGTAGCGATGCAGCATCATTTAACTAACCAAAATTGCGGCACGAGTTACACAATGGTTACGAAAATAGAAATAAACATCCAAATAACATTTTAAAAATAACGTGCGTTACACGAAAAACTGAATGATGGTGTTTCAGATCATTGCATCACACATTGTGCAGTTTCAGGATATTATTATTTATTTGTTTTGAATATGACTCGGTAGAGTCGAAACATGTCAACAGTCAAGTAAAACTATTTTACTGTTTTTAAATTTTACTTTAACACGCTTTAGCAATTAGAAATAGTATATAGTATGACCTCAAAAATCCGGCATCAAAGTCATTTTTTTTTCCTTCTATTTTTTTTTTCTTTCTTTCTTTCTTTTTTTTTTTTTTTACATTTTGAACTTACGGGATAAAGAAAAATAGGTATTATTTATAAATTAAAAGCTTTGAGTTCGAAATCAAAAGTGCGAAAAATAAATAATTGACTAGGAAAAATGCGACTTTTCTTCATATGTCAGAGCGGATTAGTTGTTCCTTGAACAACAAAAAGCCCAAGACTAAGTCGGAGATGCGAATATATGGCCTCAGTAGAACCAACAGCCAATAACGCTAGAAGCAACTCGGGGGACGAGATAGAGGAACCGACAGAAGAAAATGTATCACTGCAAAAATGCATAATAAGACTGTATTTCAAAAATAGGTATTCTGTACTTGTATAAAATACAAGAGAAACATATTAAAGAACGGCACAAAAAATTGAAGCAAATAACATTAACGATTACACAAGAAGAAAATGATTTTGCTGTTTATTAGATTTATCTTTTAACTCTTAAATGCATAGTGGCGTAAATTTCCATCACCTTTTTATTTAATTTTTAATACATAAGTTAAGTTCATACAACCACTATATTTATATAGAAATATTAATCCTCTAAAAAATACAAAAATATGCTACTAAATAGACTTAAAAATCTATCTTAAGATTTCTGGTGTCTAATCCTTAATATAAAAATAAAAAACACAATTCTAAAAAAATAATTCATGCATTTAAGGGTTAAATTATTAGTTGTAATGTAGAAAATATCAATTAACGCAAGATTATTTTAAAATATTTATTTATCTCTCTCTCTGGTTTTTTTTTTTTTTTTTTCGCAAAATGATCACTTGGTTATGAATTAAATTTGAATAAAGGCGCCATTGGGAATATCGGAAGTAGTTTTGATATTCCTTCAGAAATCCGGAATTTTCAAAAATCCGGTTTAGTCTCGGTCCCGACGATGCAGGATTTTTGAGGTTATACGGTACCATAGCTGCCAACTTTTACGCTTTCTTCCTACCACTAAAATTTTACAGCAAATGTTGTCTTATTTAATCGTCGAAATCTCACGATTAAACAACACGGAAATCTCTATTAAATTTTAGTGGTAGCAAAAACGCGTAAAAGTTGGCAGCTATGCGGTACTCTTTTAGCATTTAACAATTTAATATCAATTAAGTTATAACCATGGTAGACTGAGGCAACAATTTCGAAATGCTGAATAGATAATTTAAATAATTTTTTTTCGAAACTTTTCATAGAAAATTTCGGATGTCTTTTTAATAATTTAAAGTAATGAAACTTGCTTAACCCTTAAATGCGTGATTTTTTATTTTGTTTCGAAAAAATTATATATGATTCTCTGAAAGGTTTATTACACAGGAGAAATAATGAAAAAATCAGAAATACATTTTTAATGTACTTCAATCTTTTCTTATGTTACACATATGCAATATAAGTAAAAACTACTGTCGTGTGGTTGTTGTACGCTAAAATATTGCAAATTAGTAAATATTTTAATAAGTATGTCTCAAAATACCTTATTTTATATAATTTTTTATTTTATAAAACTTAATCTTTAACCCTTTAATTCCCATGATAGAATACGTTCTAGAAATTACGTAGTTCAGATAATCTAATTTTACACCAGAAAATTTCAATGGCTAATTTCGCTTTATTTAAATGTCATGGAACTATTTAATAAAGAGGAACTGACATATACTTAAAATAGTGAAGCTTCAACGGTAACCGCTTTCCCAGGATTTAATTACCGCCAGTGGAAAACTCCCAACAGTGAACTTATATAGAAATTTTCTCTTTATTTAAATGCCTTATTAACGCAAAATATCAGCCATAAATAATAGCAAAAATGGATTTCATTTTTACTAGTGGAAGTTTACTTTGGTGGTAGTCAGACCCTGCATTTTCGCCATATTATGACAACCAGAGAAACAAACTTGACTTTTGTACTAGGAAAACTGATACCAGTAAAAGTAAATAGAAATTATTAGGATATTTAACGATGCTTAATTAAGTCAAAATTTTCTATTCCATTTTACTGATGAGAATATTGCCGCGGCGGTTAACAGAAACTGCAGATCCCATTTAAAAAAAAGCAGTCGCCATCTTGCTACATCCTCCTCAATTACTTCACTCAAAACCGGTAGACAGTAATCTATAAGTCTCCTCCACTTTATTCATAACTCCATTTTAAATACAGAATGTCTGTTATTAATTGAACCAAATATTGCTATTTTAATTTTCTGGTGTGAATTAGGTATGTGCGAAAGAAAATATCTACTAAATTCAAAACACTGTTGTTTGCATATATGCAAAGCTGCGCACTAAAGGATTAACCATTTCATGGGCCGTGGGATGTATACTTCCCACTTATTTTTTTAATCCCAATTGCAAAATTCGTACCAGAAATTACGACATAAATTTACCTATAATAATGCACGCGAAGAAAAGCATCTACATACTTTGAAAGTAAATCAAAGCGATATAAGTAAACGTCCTATGTTAAATGGGAGAGGTAACCGCAAGATTAAAGGCGAGGTCATATCAATCAAGGTTGCACGCCACATAGCGGATGGGGTGAACTACAGAAAGATGCCTAGCTGTTTTCTTCATTATGGATAATCTATTAATTGCACATCTATGAAATAACTGCGCAAGCGCAAACGTCGTGTTTTCATTTGTTTGTAGCATTTATATACTGACAATAATAGAATATTCTATTAATTTTTATTCGTGTTTTTGACTTATTTATTCTAGTTAATTATTTAAATAAAAACAGTTCTTTTTAGAACTAATATTATTTGTTAAAATGGCAAAAAGTTGGCCATCGAATAACTGTAGTTTTCAAAATTGTAAGAAAATTCTTTTTCTTATAGAATTCAGATCTGTCCTTTTCCGAAGGGTAAAACAAGTTATTTACGTATTTTAACTTTAATTTATTAAAAAAGATAAAATATTATTTAATATATATTATCAAATGTTGATTTAAATTATTTTCTTTTAATGAAATGAAAAATGATGCATAAAAATTAGTAAAATGTTAATATGTAAAGATAGAATTTTGTAGTCTCATTTTTTACTCAATTCTTGATGTGCTAAAGTTATAAGAAATGATATACACAGTTGTATTCCCGATGAGAATACAATGTTTTTGAATGTTTAGAATATGTACAGAATTTAATTATAAATAAAATATTCAATTTTAAGTCCTTTTCTTGGTTTATCAAGCGCAAACGATAAATTTCCAACATTCTCTTAATTGCATTGCACTCATCTTATTTAATTTACAAATATTTCATTCATTTAATTTAAAATTCCTTTCTTTTTATATTCGAAATCACTTTAATTTAAAATGCATGCATTAAATGCTGTACTATTAAACGAGCAAGTGTTGTTCATTTATTTGTTTACATATTTTGCGAGTCTAGGCAATACTTTCAATAATTTTCCTAAAATCACCTGATTAGATTTTTTTTTTTTTTTTGAAACAGACAAAGCCATTTAGAGAACCCCTGTTAAAAATGCAATTACCAGTTTGAGATTGTTACTTACTCACAGAAGATGAATCTTGTTTACCAGATGCATTGCAAAGTGTTTTTGTTACAGCTTGTTTCGATAAAAATATGTGTATTTAAAAAAAGTCGCAATGTCATTTTAGTTTAAGGGCAAAAGGTAGTAATGCTTTCGTAGCATTAGTGCTTTTCTCACAAAATTAAAATGATATTGTGACTATTTTTTTTAAATGTACATAATTTTATCAAAAACAAACTGTAATAAAAATATTTTGCAATAAATCTGGTAAAACAAAATTCATCTTCCATAAGTGAGTAAAGATTCAGAAAATATGCGCAAGAGTTGCGCAGATAGTAGATATTCTGTCATATATGACGTCATACTGAAAACCCGCGTATTTGCATTATTCTCCCCTTCCACCAGATGGCGTAGCTGTTTCAGTATACTCCAGATTCCAGTATTGACATTGTATGCTTAATATATATGCAGTTTTGAAGTAAACTGTTGGTAAATTCTGGTGGCAGTCAATCACCTCAACATTTTAGAAACGGAATTATTTTGTCCATGAAAGTGTTAAAAGGCGTACACGTACACTCAACATGGTGAATAGTTCACTTTTGCTTCGTGTTTCCTGAGTTGGTGGCTCACGAAAAATATTCCATCGTGTGCTGCGGTTGCAGCATTGCCACCAGATAAGAATGTGAAATTGTGGGATTTATTATCCTCCATGGAGTGAAGATTCCGCCTTA
Organism: Maratus speciosus; assembly: GCA_963932465.1. Lineage (NCBI taxonomy): Eukaryota > Metazoa > Arthropoda > Arachnida > Araneae > Salticidae > Maratus > Maratus speciosus. The sequence continues at coordinate 281,235,250 of OZ010798.1, forward strand.
TATACGATTTCTGTTTCATGCATACATTAGATACTTTCTTTCAAGTCTTACTAGACGTTAGTAGCTGGGAAGCTCAGCTCGCAAGCAGTCAATCAGAAATCGACAACGGTAGTGCTTCGCCCGCCGGTAGAAACATTTTTTTAAATTGTTTAATATGTTTTAATTGGCACGGAGATTTAAGATATTAAATTAATTTTAGCATTTAAAAAATTAGAGCAATTAACAAAAGCTATTAATTTAATTAAATATGTGTTTTTAATATTTTTATTATTTTCCCGGGTATTACGAGAAATGGTGACCTCGCAAGTACTTGATCAAATAAAGTCAGTGCTACGGGGTTTTTATTATATTTCCTTCCTTTTGAGGTCTAAAAGTAAACTAACATGATTGCTACAGCCCTTAATGTATGTCCTATAATGAGCAAAAATTATATCTGCTGAAATTGAGTAGAAACACATTTATAAATAGTTTTTTTAATTGCCATTTTCCCAGTAGTTGACCAGGTGAAAGAAGACAATTGAAAATCTAAAAATTAATCTTTAAAATATCATTCTTGGGCTGTGATTAACAATAATTCTTATAGTAGTTGAAATAAGCAAGAAAGAAGGGGGTCATTTTAACGAACAATAATTGTCTCCAACTAATCAAAAACTAAATGTTTACACTTACTAATAAAAAAAAAAATCATAAAATGACTAATCTTACAGTAGGCGGCTGACAACAATATGACAATACGTGCTCACACATTCAACTAAAAATATTACGTATAGTGCCACGTATAAAACTCATTTCCTCTTGAAATGGTGCAGTATTTCAAAAAATTTATCAACTACTGGAAGAGTATCAACTACTGGCGGGGTTAACCAACGAAGATTTTTATAATTGCCTTGATTCTCATATTAACCGAGTTCGACTGTTTTTTGTTCTATGTTCTATAATTTATTCTTTTGCACTAACAAATTGTCAATAATTTGCTTTTTACCTATTAAAATTACTACATTTTTAAAAAAGTTAATTTACTTTTACCATTACGTTGGTAATCTATTTAATTAGTATCAAAAACTGTATTCATTTTGATAGATTATTTTACACCATTCAAATATTTACATGGTTCAATGTGGAATTCAGTTAATGCGGATAAATGATATCCTCCCTTGGAAACCCGAACTAATTATCTTTTATGTGATTACTTTTAATATATCTAGATAGATTTCGCAGAAATGACGATGTAACTTACTCGTTAAAAGTAGAAACAACATAACCGCTACAAAAACAATGTCTGATACATCAAACGGAAAAAATACAAATAAAATCAGAAGGCGAAACGCAATATTTCATTTTGATTCAACATAAAATATGTAATATGAACTTTAAAAAGTTCACTGTTTTACTTAAAAGGCGACTAAAATAACCTTTAACTGATGTGACTAAAATTTGTCACACAACAGATGTGATGCGGTCTCACAGACCCCTCAAATAAAATTAATAAAAAAAAATAATTTAAATGGTTGAATTTACTTATATTATGTCCTAACAAGATCGTTGCACTTCTCTTAAGAGCATGTGAATTAAGTTGTATGAGAAAAGTATTTTATTCATGTCATTTAACTTCAGTACAGAAAAAATTACTGTTTTTTAAAAAACAAACGGTAGTTTGTTAATTTTGCTAATTAAATACAAAAATTAATCGTGTACAAATTTTTTTACAAATTATCGTTGCAACAAAGTATGAAAATTGAAATGCGTGTTTATTTAACCCCTTGAGGGTCACCGGTATATATTATATACCACATACGATTAATAAAGTTTTACACCATAAAAATTGTATTAAATTTTACTTTTCTAGCTTTGGTGGAAAAAAGCCCTAATATTGCTTTTACTTATTTTGAAATAGAATTTTTCAAAGATTCCGGTGGGATTTCAGCATTTCACAAACGTAATTGCTTGCCCCTCAAGGGGTTAAGAAAAATAATTTTTACCCTACTAATATGCTAGATTCAAAGTACACCATTACTGCAGTCAATACATATTTTTCGTGTACGTTCAATGTATACGGGGTTTTGGCATGAAAGGCTCTCATAAGATGTTTTCCTCTAAACTATTCTTTCCGTAATAAGAATTATATTGAACTCCGTCAGAAATATTTACATTTTTACCATCGGAAAGTTTAGAATTTGTATTGTGATCTCTTTCGTCAGTAAAATCTGCATCGTCAGAACTTTGAATATTGGAATATTCTTGATCTGACCAGTTGTTCATAATATCTTCTATTTCCTTCTGGCTGAGGAAAGTAGAAAGTTTTCGAAGTTGTGACGACATCATATCACACACACACAAAAAAACTCTAAAGAAATGAAAAAAAAATAAACTAATGACGAGTATTGTACTAGAGTTTCAAATAAATCACACAACTGATGTGATGCGGTCTGACAGACCCAAGCGTAACAAATAACACGTTCAAAATCAACTCACAGAATTCTAGCTTTGTGTATGTCCTTGGCAAGCAGCTAGAAGAAGGTACTGGTACGGGCAAGTAATATTCGCACTTTTAACAAGTGGAAGTGTGTAAAGCTGGGAGTCGCGGGGTCTGAGAGACCGCGCCACATAAGTTAAAGGATAATAAAAAGATGTTACAAGTTAAAAATATACATTTTATTTTAAAACTTCTTAGTACTTTTAGACTTTACCAAGTCCTTCATCAGAGAATATTATAATAACTAATTGCCGTTTATTTATATCACTTCGTTTTGAAATTGAGAGAGATTATAATATTTTATTGTTTATAACAATTTATTGGCTCTCTCAATTTCAAAACGAAGTGACGTATTTGTATAAATAAACAGCAAATATTTATTATAATATCCTCTGATAAAAGGCTTGGTAAAGTCTGAAAGTACTAAGAAGTTTTAAAATAAAACGTATATTTTTAACTTGTAACCTCTCTTTTATTATTTTAGTCGCTTTTTAACCCCTCACTGCACCACGTGCCACATCTGGAACATATCTAAAAACACTGTAATTCTTATTATGTGACATGAATTTGGCCAATATGATTTCTATCCCTGATCAAGAACAGTCCAAAGAATGGAATAACACTTATTTTGTCCAAGTCAGATGGCTGCCTCTGACAAAAAATTAGAATTTGTTCATCGGAAAGAAAAAAAAATCGATCAAGCTATTAAGGTAAAATTTACTTTCATTAATTTTACTGAATAATGAAAAATATTAATAAAAAAAGTTGCAGAGTGTTAAGCGGATAAGATTAATTAATTTAAGCTCATTTAGTTGTAAAATATAGAAATGCAATATTTTAAAACACTAATTGTGTACATAGAGTACTCGCCATAAAATATCAAATTTTTGCTGAAAATTTGAAAATTAATTTTTTTTTTACTATTTTTCCCATTATTACACCGATATATAGATTTCAAATACTTTTTTTTTTCATAAAAATAAAAAAAAATCGTGCAGTTAAGGGTTAAGTAAAAGAGTGAACTGGAAAAAATACATATATAAAGTTTTATGAAAACGATGAAGAATGTGGAAAATTTCAGCTATTTCCCAGAAAATGCTTTCAGATTTGACTCATTTTGAAGACTTTATGGAGTTTCAAGAGCTCTCGAGCCAAGCTATATGACATGTGTCAAACGCATCTTCCGAACAACCAATATACGTCTTTCAAACGATAAAGATTTTATAGACCTTAAACACTGTTATCTTAGTAGTAGTAATATCTTTTTTCTTTTTGCTTAAACAAGAAATAGAGAATTCAAGAAAGCTTTATAAAATGTTAATTTAAAAATTATATTTCAAGTAGATGCATATTTTAAATAAATACACTAGTAGATGCATTTTTTAAAGGTTATTATAGAAAAATTTATAACCTTAATAAACTTAAAAGCTTATTCTTCATACCAATACTCTTAAATAATGATTTTACATAATATTCGAAAATGCTTTGACATGCCATGCATCGCGGTGCTTAAGTCTGTTCTTAACTGCTCTGCTCAACAAGCGCAAAATGTTTTGATACATTTACAAATTCATTTTTTAACGGAAAGATATAAAATTGGAAAGCCTGGCCATGGAAGTGATTTGGAATTGAACTGTGTTTACCATTTTTTGATCAATAAATTACCTATTGAGTTATAAGCAATTTTGATCACGTGACAAACACGTTTTGTGCTCGCTCTTGAGTGATTATTCTACTTTCCCGCGGAAATTCGGTTCGAAACGTCCACTTTGACACTATTTTCTGAAAGATCTATTGCGTTTTCAAAAAAAAATGGAAAAAACAACTCGATTACATAGTTTCTGAACAACAACACCAGCTAGTTTCATGCATTTTCGAACAAAAATAAATTAAAACTTATGGTAGAAAGTTGCTCTTTTGTATTTGAGAACACCCTTAAGGAGTGCCAACGCGGTGTGAAAGCCGCCGCGCGTAACCTCCAACCGACTTGATTGGAAACGTAAAGATAAATTTCGAAAGAATGTACGATCTAAAAAGTATAATTTAGATAACTCTATTATGATAGAATTTTAAAAATCGTATTTTTCGAAGTTATCACACAGCGTTAAATAACACTCAATTAAAGCATACAAAAAAAAAGATTTTATAAGAAACGCTAAATTATTGCAAAATATTAAAATAGCAATTAAAGCCTTTGTACAGGAATATTAAAAAACAGCAAACCAACGTTTAAAAAGGCACAAATAATGTGCGAAAAGCATTATTTGCACGCTGTGTCTTGCTCTATCTTGCACTGAAGAAGAATCTCGCTAGTAGATTCGAAATAGCTGTTTGCTGCTTTTCACACATTATTTGTGCATTTTTAAACGTTGGTTTTCTGCTTTTTAATATTTCAAAATAATTTAGAGATTTCATATTTCTCATAATTTTTAATTTTGGAAATTCAAAGATGGTAAGTAATGATAAGTAAATATTCAAAGTGGAATTTAATTTTTAACTATTATTTAAAAACATATTGCAGAAATGACAATGTAACTCTTTTTTCGTAAAAAAGTAGAAACGCTACATAATTTCTAACACTTCAAACTAAAGAATAAAAAAAGTTTGATGAAAATGATTAGGAATGCGAAAAATAAGGCAAATTTTAGCTATTTTCCAGAATATCTTTCAAATTGAACTCATTTTCGAGTGCTTTTGGAGTTTTAAGAGCTCTCGAACATAGCTGTATGACATGTGTCAACCGTATCTTCCGAACAACCAATAAGCGTCTTTCAAACGATAAAGATTCTATAGACATCAAATACTGTAATCTAGTGGGAATATCATAATTTTTCTTGGACAAGAAATAGAAAATTCTTGAAAGATTTATGAAAAAGGTTGAACGTTTACATTGCAAGCACATAAATATTTAAAAAAAAAATGTTTTCATCAAAATTTGTTAGAATCTTAATGATTATAAAAGCTCATCTTTCAGAGCAATGCTCTACAAATTTCATTTTACAAAAGATTCGAAAATGCTCTGAGCTATAATAAATTAGTATTTTCTGAAATTATCACACAACCTTAAATACCCTTAATTGAAACTTCCAAAATAACTTTTCTATAAGTAAGGGGAAATTTTTTACAATGTAGAATTCTTTAATTGCATGTATTTTTGCATTTGCTAACCAGGCGTAAAACCAACAGAGTGAAAATGTTTCCAAGGCGGGACATGATCCCGGCTTATTTGCATAGCGCAAAAATGCTCTATCAACTGAACTACTTGGACGATACCAACCTGGCACCCCTCACTCATATAAGTTGGCAAGTCTCTATCTGCAGCACAAGATGGAATATATTCATCGGCCATAATCCTGTGGCAAGCATGAGGCGAAATTAATCCCAGCATCGATGAATACGAGGGTGAATCCGAAAAAATACGTTTCAAGCAAACATTTGAAAAGTAATTATTGTGGAGAAAATATTCTTGAGACGATGGCACTAGTTGTCTTAACCCTTTATGTACTGAATTATGAATTCATGAAAATTTTATCTTCTAAAGCATTTTTTTAGAATTTTTGAAACTACATTATAAGATTTACATAATCATTTAATGAGTTTTAGAAAGATTGAAGGATTTAGAAGGATTAATTAAATTTGAATTTATAGGAATTTTGTGCAATATTTATAACCCCACTCAAATCTTTTATTTTAAATATGTTTCTTAGTATTTTGTAGAATTAGGAAATGCGCAAATAGAATGTTCTTACAATAGAAATATAGAAATATTTCCGAATTGAAAATCCCCTCCCCCACCTCCCCCAACGCCAAGAAAGCTGAAAATATGCAAAGGCAAAAGAAATCATACTTTAAAAAATATTTTGTTTTGTGTAACCCATAATGCTTTTGGAACAAGATAAAGTAATGCATCTATAACTCATTCTAAGCTGTATTACTACTCATCGATGTATTAAATGAATTTTATAACAAGTTATTTTAATGGTTCTCATAAGTATCGTCAGTAGATAAAGAGTTTAAACGATTATGCCGGTAGGTAGTGTAAGTTCGCAGACACCTCGGAGCGATTGAAATAGTAAGGCTTCTAGAAAGTGATCTCGCTTGTGCCACTTTAACAAAGTTAAGTAAAGGCCTCCGATGCAAACGCACTGACGTGTTAGGTGATGATTTCATAATCTTGCATGATATTGCCAGGCCACATGTTACTCGACAAACTCAAGAATTGATCGAAAAGTTCAAGTGGGAAGTCTGGAGCTACCTGGATACAACCCAGGTTTGGCACACAGTGACTATTTTTTCTACCGAAACTGAAAGAACGCTTATATAAAACAAGGTTCTCTTCGGCCAGTCTTGTGAAAAGACCTGCCGAGAACTGGCTAAATGTCGAGGGACGCGATTTCTTCCGAGTCGGCTTAAACAAGTTGGTCCTGTGTTCAGTTAAAGGCTTAAATAGATTTGGTAATTATGTTAGAAAGTGATCTGTACGTATGTCTCATAATTCCCTTTTGCATTTTCTGCCAATTATTTAGAAATAATTTTTATTGCTCTTGTAACTGTTTTTTTTTTTTTTTTACCCATCCTTGTAGATATAATTTTTTCACTCCGTGGGTTATGCGCATAGTTAGCAAATGCAAAAATTCATGGAATTAAAAAATTCAATATCTCTGGCGTAATCCATAACTACAAAGCTGTATCTCAATGTTTAGAAATGTCATATTTCTCATCGTCTTATGTAAATGGAAGTTAATTTTTAACTGATATTTACAAACATATTGTAGAAATAATAATGCAACACTTTCTCATTAAAAGTATAAGCAAGAGAACTGCTACAGAAACAATCTCTAACATAAGAACAAAAAAAAACTTCTTAAAACACCATAAAAAATTATTAAATGCGCTAGGCCTTTCGAAAGATCTGAGTCTTTCTTCGTCAGGCGCAAAGAAGACGTCCTTCTACTATGAAAGCAGCAGGAAGACTGAAATGAGAGATAAGGGAAAGGAAACAAGCTGAAGAAACAGCCAATAGGAAGTTAGAAATGAACAGCCAATAGGAAAGTAGAAGACAACAGCCAATCACAAAAGAGTATAATCAAAACAAAAGAACACAGAGTAGGAGGGGCAAAAATTGGGAGGGGGAAAATACAAATAATTAAAAATGTTAACACATGAAAATAAATAAATAAATAAATAAAATATAAAAAACAGACTAATATTAATTAATACAAAAATAAATTAAATGGTAGTACTGAAAAGGTTTTTCCAAGCTGCAGAGAGCATTGTGGAATCAGATTTATCATTAACAATGACATCACGATTAAGATAAATAGCAAGATTTTCAAGGAAGTCCAATTCAGAGATACTATTGGCATTAGAGATAATTTTAGCATTTTGAAAATTAAAACTATGGCCAGAATCCCAAGAGTGCTTGGCAATAGAAGATTTAGAAAATTCTTGATCGATTACATAACGAGAGTGTTCTTTTAAGCGGATTTCGAGATTTCTTTTAGTTTGACCAATATAAGATAGTTGTGATTTATCTTAAATCTCTGTGTTCTTTTGTTTTGATTATACTCTTTTGTGATTGGCTGTTGTCTTCTACTTTCCTATTGGCTGTTCATGTCTAACTTCCTATTGGCTGTTTCTTCAGCTTGTTTCCTTTCCCTTATCTCTCATTTCAGTCTTCCTGCTGCTTTCATAGTAGAAGGACGTCTTCTTTGCGCCTGACGAAGAAAGACTCAGATCTTTCGAAAGGCCTAGCGCATTTAATAATTTTTGATGGTGTTTTAAGAAGTTTTTTTTGTTCTTATTCATTCACACCAGTTTTAACTTATTTTCTTTAATCTCTAACATATCGATATAAAAATTATCTATATTAAGTGTGATGAAAACGATGAAGAATGCGATAAATAAGAAAAATTTTAGCTATTTTCCAGAAAATCTTTCAGATTTGACTCAGTTTTAAGTGCTTTTGTAGTTTTAAGAGCTCTTGAGCATAGCTATATGACATGTGTCAAATGCATCTCCCGAATAACCAATATATGTCGTTCAAACGACAAAAGCTTTACAAGCATGAAATACTGTTATCCTGTGGGGTTACTAATTTTTGTCCTTGAATAAAAAAGTTGGAAATTGCTCACCAAACGTGGCAAATGAGGTGCATTCGTACTATAACCAGTTTTATAAATATTTTTTGCACCGTATATTGTATTGAATGTATATTTTAGTGCACTTCAATAAGTGCCTATTCATTTTATTCTGTTTGAAAGGCTGTAACATCATTAAAATGCACTTGAAATAATTTTTCCCATTGGCCGTCATGTAACGGAAAAATTTTGAATGTCCCTGTAATTAAACTATACATCCGGTTTTTATAAAATTTGAAATGACTAGACAATATTTTGCAACAATTATATATTTAAAATTTCAGACAACTTGGAAGGCTGTAACATCATTAAAATGCACCTCGAATAACTTATTCCCATCGGCCGTAATGTAACGAAAAATTTTGATTGTCCTTTTAAGTAAACTATACATCCGATTTTCATAAAATTTGAAAAGACTTGACAAAATTTTGCAACAATTATATATTTAAAATTTCAGACCATTCGGTTGGGTAGTTTTTGCTCTGTTATATGCGGACAGACGGACAAACAAGCAGACAGACTATAGATGCTACGTATTTATATTTCACAAACGCACCAAAAAATGGAAAATTCTTGAAAGAATTATAAAACAAAAAATTAAAAATTAAAAACATCAAACAAATTAAACATTTATATTCCAAATAGATACATATAAATATTTTTTTTTTAAGTTGTCATCAAAGGTTCTTAGAATCTTAATGATTATACGCATTTGGCGGATTTTTTTATTTAGAAATATCGAATTCACACAAGAAAATTTTGAATAGCAATTTTCTTCTACTTTATTTATGGATTCGAACGCCGTTTACACGTAGAACCTGGAATCTCTGTCCCACATCTCCGGCATAGACGTAGATGGGAGTTAACTGTTATAGCATTTCATAGCTAGTAGCGGTGGGAAGGGAGGGCATACAAATAACACAGGCCTGCGAAATTGAAGTTTTTGAAAAACACAAGAGAAGTTTTCGCTGATTTTTATGTTATTTGGTGGGATGATTTCGAAAATGACCTCCATTTTCCCCCATCACATCAGAATTTTTTGTAACATCGATATCGATATTTTTGCTAAAATGAAAAGGACAATTTTGCATGTGCTATCTGGCAACAGTGATTTTATCCATGTAAATCTATGTAAAAAAAAAATCGATTTTCGGTGAGGCAAACTGATTTTTCAGTAATTGATTATTTTGTTATAGGTTTAAACGGTTTAAAACAACTGGATCTATCGGAATGTTGTGTCGTGTTGGGAAAATCAATTCGTATCGGAAAATTCTATCATTTAATTATTAGACATAGATTCCGATATCTAATGTCCTATAATTACGTGGCAGAATTTACCGGTACGAATTGATATTTCCAACTCGACAAACTTTCCAATCGACCCAATATTTTTCAAGAAAATGTGACGTGATAGAATTTTTTCATTATTTGTTTTTTTAATTAGCACCAAAAAATACATAAAGTTCAGCCATCAATAAACTTGTATTTTTTTCGCCGTAGGCCTGTGTAATTTACAAAAGAATTACTAGGGAAAAGAGCTCATAGAAAAAAGGAAAAAATGCTGAAAAGAAGGTTAAGTACAGCATTATAATAACAAGATAGATTTTTGGAATTTTTAAAAAAAAATTGAAATTTTTATAGGATTTTTCATTTATTTATAGAATATCTATCATCTTATAAAGTATAAATAACTATTAAAACTTACTGGTGAGAATTCGGAATAAATAAAAAATCAGCCAGATGTGGCAACACTGACTATAAAAGACAAACTCTTCAGAGCAATAATGTTAAAAAATGATTTTACAAAATATTCAAAAATCCCTTGAGTTATGATACAACAGGAAAACTTCGTACTTTCCGAAATGACCACTCAACATTAAATAACCCATAAATTGAAGTCTTCAAAATATTCATTTTATAAGCAAATCAATATTACCCCCTTGACACCTAGACCGGTTTTTTTTTCAAGTACGGACGTATATACCAGCATTTCGTGCAAATTTGTATTTTCATATTTCACATGGACGTAAGCGCTGTACGTCTGCTAATCGTCTACGATAAAATCAAGACGCACGCATCGTACATCCTGGAAGTCAATGGGTTAATTTTGTATATTTTAGAACAGTTATATCTGCCATTATTTTATGAAAGTAGATTTTAATTTTTCACTATATCTGCAATGACACTACAAAAATCATAGTGTAACACTTTTCGTAAAAAATAGAAGCAAGAGAATCGATGCAAAAACAATCTAACATATTGGCTGGTATACGGTAAACCTGTTAAGGGGTTACGCATGTTTACATAGGGATTACATGATATGTTTCAAGCCATAACTAGCGTAATTATAATAATTATTTTATTCAGATTTTTTTTTTTTTAATAATCCTGAAAAAAAAAATCCTCTGTGAGTGTCTCCCGAAAAAAAAATTATATTTGCCGAAACGTCAGTGAAGGCTTACTGTGGAGACACGAAAAGTTTTGGTTTCTGTTAGTCTGTCTGTCTGTTCCGCGATAACTGCCGCAAAAAGCATCCGATCGGCTTGAAATTCCCTGGGCATATTGATGAGGTACCTGGACTTAGCTGTATAGTTTTTGGTTAAATTTGGTTCGTTCGTTCGGGAAATATGGAACATTTTATTTTGCTCTATAATGCTTGTCTATGGCAAGTCAGACGATTTTCAGATTTTCATTTGTTGAAAGAAATGGCTCATATGAAAAATGGATTTAAATGGTAAATTTTATTTTGCTCTATAATGCTTGTCTATGGCAAGTCAGACGATTTTCAGATTTTCATTTGTTGAAAGAAATGGCTCATATGAAAAATGGATTTAAATGGTAAATTTTTGATGCTGAAATTTTTAAATAAGATTATTAAATTATTCCAATTAGTTTGAAATTTTGTCAATATATTTGCGAGATTTTTTTAATTGGGTTTATAATATTGGGGGGAATTTTATGCATGTTTTCCAATAGTATAAATGATTTTGTTTTATCAATTTGACATAATGCATATTTCATTTTTTTTCCTTTTCTTTCATCTGTTGCCTAGCAACATATTTGGTCCTAATAATATTAGTATAATTGCGTGTATAATGTTTGAGTAAAGCCAGCGTCAAAACGTATGAATTAATGCATTTGTATCTTTGCATATAGATGGATTTTAGCCCAGAAATAAGAATAGGTAATATTTCATTTATTTTATTTATTTTATTCAAATATTTTGCTTAAAAATACAAAAGTTCATTATTTTCATAGAGAATAACGTAACATTTTTTCATAACATTTACAAATATTTCTTTAGTTGTTGCCAAGAAAATTAAAACCTGGAATAATATTTTCTTTTAAACAATTTTCAATTGAAATATTTATTCGTGAAACAGGAAAATGAAAAATAAAATTAAGAATAGAAAAATTAATATGGCGGCATATTGGAAATAAAAAGAAAACTCTCGAGTATTTCTTAATATAACAAGATGAAAAGTTTTGAGTAAGTACGCATAGCAGGTGAATTAGACGTCATTTATCGAAAAAAAAAAAAGATGCTGGAATAAAAAGATCTTGGGTAAAATAAAATTAACTATTATTCACGGAGGAAAGAGATAGATGGAGATGCAGTATGCCGTAAAAAAAGTTTGCAACACGATGTGCGTTATCGCTCAGATTTAAATGCCCTCATTCGGCTCAAACAAAACAAGCACGTGGAACAGGGACCGAATTATTTGACTTCATCCGTGCATTTTTCCTGTAAAATGAAAATGATCTGCTTATATTTAAGCAATAAGCATTCTAAGGTAGCATTTCATTGTATTATGAATTAAAAACTGTATTACTAAAAATATTATTGTATTTTTAAGCACGTCGTTGTGTTGTTCCGAATGTAGCGGATTTTAGGGTTACATTTTTGGCGTCACTTCAAGATTTATTGTCTGTGTACGGTTAACATGAATATTTTATTTTAAATTTAAATTTTATTAATTTATAAAAAAAACTTATGTTTATCCTTATAAATCACAGCGTAAAAAAATCTAAGATATTCTATAACCATCCGCACAATCAATAAAAAATTACGAATGTAAATTTAAATAGACTACGGGGGTTCAGGGGGGCAGAGCCCCCCTGAAGAAATGCAATTTTTGATTTAAAAAGTTACCAGAATAAGTAGCTCATCAGAATTTCAGAACATCAGTGTATAACCACTTGTTTAACACTTTTAATTTCTGAAACTTTACGAAGTATCTTGTATGCTTATAAATATTTATGTAATTTGAAAATTTTAAAAAGCGATTTGTATTCTACAAATTCAAATCGTAATCTACTCTGACGCCATCAAAATGACGTATGGAGATACATATCATGGGGATGTTAATCAGGATTTCGTCGAAAGTAAAATACTCCAGCACTGGATTTGTGCCCCATTTTTTGTGACGTCAAAATGACGTATGGGGGCATAAATCATAGGGACATTAATCAGGCTCTCAATGAAAGGAAAATTCTCCATTACTGGATTTGTGTCCCTTTCTGATATGGGGGCATATATCATGGGGATGTTAATCAAGACTTTTCAACAGTGAAGTGCTCGAGCACTGGATTTGTGCCCCCATTTTTTGTGACGTCAAAATAATGACGTATGGGGGCTTAAATCATGGGGACGTTAATCAGGCTCTCAACGAAAGGAAATTTCTCAAGCATTGGATTTGTGTCACTTTCAGATATGGGGGCATATATCATGGGGACATTAATCAGGATTTCGTGAAAAGTGAAATGATCCAGCACTGTATTTATATCCCCATTTCTTGTGACGTCAAAATGACGTATGGGGGCACAAATCATGGGGACATTAATCAGGCGCCTCTAAAAAATTATGAACTTTATTTATATATCTTAAAGTACTTCTAACAAAAGGCATAATTTTGTTTGATTAAGTTTAATTCATTCTAAGTAGAGGTCTTTCTAAAGTTAATTTAAAAATAGGGCAAAGTTTTTCTTCGTACAATATTTCATTTTTTCTGAAACAATATTTTGAATATGCATCAACCTACGATAAATTGCAGTAAAAACATAGTTTTTTTTTTTGTTTTTTTTGAACAGTTAAAATATTTTACCTCCATTTTAACAACTTTTTAATCAATCTTTATTATTACTTCTTCACAGACACAGATAATAAACTAAGAATAAATTGAGTTTTTAAATCTTACTGATATTTCAGATCTTTAGTTTTTGGTATAATAATTTTAGGTATATTAGCAAAGAATCAAATGACTAACTGACGAGTTTTTGAAATCTAGAAAAAAAAAAAAAAAAAAAAAACTTTCTTGAAAGTAGGATGCATTTGCTTTAAAATATTCTCTTTTTACTTTCTTTTATCTTTACAAGAAGAAAGTGGATTCGTGAAATTTTTCGACTTTCGGTTTTCGACGGATTTACAAGTTTTAGGGGTCAGAGATTCCGAAAAACATGTTTTTACAAAATTTCTGTCTGTGAATATATCAGTCTGTCTGTCTGTAAGTGACATAAATTTTTTGGGCACTCTATCTCAAGAACACGGAATTTAATAAAAATTTATATTCAGTTAGTCCCGATATAAATTGTTGCTGATTAGTTTTTGGTGTAAATCGATCAACAGGGGGTGCTGCTAAGCAAGATTTTTCACGATATCCAAAATACCCCAATCTCCAGAACTAATGCACGGATTTTCATTAAACTTCAGATTCAGTTAGTCTTTGAAATGAATTAACGTTTTGTAGATTTGGGTGTAAATCGCTGAAAAGTACAATAGTATGCTGCAGTTTTCGCAATTTCCGCAATAGCTCAATTTCAAGAGCTAATGCTTGGATTTTCGTCAAGCTTCAGATTCAGGTATACCTAGATATCAATTAGCGCTGTTTATTTTTTGGTGTAAATTGCTCAACAGGTGGCGTTGCTATGCTAAATTTTTCAGTATTTCCGCTGTAGCTCTATCTCAAGAACTAATGCACGAATTTTCACAAAACTTCAAATTCAGATGGGTGCTAAATTGATATAATTTCTTGTATAATTTAAATGATTTAATTGACGTGATTTATATAGAAGAAAGTTTTGTGATGGCCACAACATACTAGTTTTAGTTAAAATTAGATAAAATCACAATAAATAACTAATTAACTTTATTTATCTATCTTAAAGTACTTATGATTAAAGGCATAATTTTGTTGTATTAAGCTTAATTCATCCTAAGTAGAGGTCTTTCTAAAGTTAATTTAATAACAGGGCAGGGTTTTTCTTTGTACAATATTTCGTTATTTCTAAAACAAATTATTGAATTTACATCATATTACAATGAATTGTTTTAAAAACATAGTTTAATTTTTTGTGTGTGTGTATGTACAGCTTAAGTATTTTACTCCCATTTTGACAACTTTTTAAACAGTCTTCATTTTTACTTCTTTACAGACAGTTATTAAACTAACAGTAAATTGAGTTTTTAAAAATTACTGATGTTTCAGAGCTTTAGTTTTTAATAAAATAATTTAAGGTATATTAGAAAAAAATTATATGAGAAATTAATGATTTTTTTTAAATCTAGAAAAAAAAATACTTTCCTGAAAGTAGGATGCATTTTCTTTAAAATATTCTTCTTTTTTAGTTAAAATTAGTTAAAATGAGAATAAATAATTATTACTATATATCTTGAACTACTTCTGACTAAAGGCATAATTTTGCTATATTAAATTTTATTCCTCCTAAGTGGAGGTCTGTCTAAATTTCATTTAATATTCATGTATATTTGAAAGTGACCATTGATCTAAAATATATGGGTAATTTTTAAGCGTATACACCTAAATAAATATTCCTTTTCCTGAGTATTTATTATTCAATTAAATATAGAGTCAATTTAGTTTTGTTGCTTTTGTATCCACTAACGTATCCAGGAACGAAGCATGTTCGACCAGCTTTTGTTTTCTTGGTATATTTAAATAGTGATTTATCATTAAACGCAAACATAATATGTTGTTACTTTAAAATGTTAAAGAAATAGACAAACTTGCATAAATAGTTTCAAAATGTAGCGTTAATTACATCTCCACTAACATTAGTTTCAAGCAGTTTAAATGCGATTTCAAACGTAAATAAACGACGGTGGGAACTCCAGGCCCTGTCACGGAGAAGCTGGTTTTCCTTCTCTCAGGGATCATTTTTTCTTTACAGTTCTATTGACGAAAAACACACTATATACTTCTAGGCACTGTAGTTACAGTACGTTTTACCACAACTGGAAGTTCGTATATAACTGTTATGAAAAAAAAAATCATTATTCATAACATTACCCTGCAGTAACATAGATATAACATTATAAGAAAAACGGAATAAAACAATAGATCCTTTGCCTACACATTTGAAATCAGCACATGACAATTTATTAAAAGCAGTCATTGTTTGTCAAAATGAAATACACAAGTAATTACAATTTATTTAAAACTCACACCAAAATTATTTTAAAATTATGTTTTATAAATAACTAGCCGCCTTCGCCCGCTACGCTTGTCGGTTTTTCTAAAGAAATCTTAAACGAAACAAAATATATCTGTGAATTTGATCATGCGTTTTAAAGCAATATGGACATTTACCTGGGGTATCCAACTGAATTGCTGAAAGCAATATGAATGTCATTATGCTATTATATCTTTTATTGAGTCATACAAAATTTAGACTGTTAAGGACCAATTTCTTTAGTTGATCTGTTAGTGCAGGATTCGGTAAAGAACAATAGAGCAATATCAGTGGCGTGGCGTGAAAATTTTCGGTGGTCATCGCAATTATTTAAGTTTGTGGTGAAAAATTATTAACTCTAAAATTCAATGGTTGAATGTTCAAAAAAGAAACTTTAAATCGTACCTTCACTTATACATGAACTCCAAATGTTCTGCTAAAACTGGATCGTAGAGTTTTAAAAGCTTATTAAGAGTTTTAAAATATTGCTTGGTCATCGCCGCATCCAGCGATGGCCGGACGCCACGCCACTGAACAATATGTAATATACTAAAAGCGTTCATGAAAAATTACCAATGCAAGTCTCATCAGAATCTGTTAATTGGACTTATTGAAAAGTCTGATCGTTCATAATAATTGGGTCCGCCTGATTCCAGAACTTTCATCTATAATTCTACAATCAAGCAACCTAACAATCAAGCAACAGCAAATGATATGTGCTTTATACTAAAACATTCACTGGAACATTAACTAACCGATCAGGTTGCATCGAAATACACTTAGCAAAATCTTTTAAACTGGAAAATATACCGAAACCTTCCCTAAAAATGATCTAATTAATAGTTTAAATCCCATAAAAATTCATTCAGTGGAACCTTTAAAAAAAGCAAATCTTTCAAAATTGGGTTCATCTGATTTAGAACTTTCCCCATAATTATTTAACTAAGCAACATAGAACGTTATGTTTTATACTAACATCTTTTCTGAAAAATTATCTAACTATCAATGTAAGTCCCGTCAAAATCTATTCAGCAGAACTCAATATATAAGCGGCCGGAATGAAATTTCTCTTTGCATTATATATATATTGAGATGGTTAAATATAACTTTCATAATCGCGTTAACTTGATTATAGAACTCTCTGGGAGGTAGGGGTAGGTACATACTGCATCACTTCTGTATTTTTTAAGGAACTCAGCTCAAGTTCCATAACTATAGCATATATATATATGCTATAGCATATATATATGCTATCTTTGCCTTTAATAAATTCTAAGATTGAATAATGAAAAAAAAAAACTTTAAAAGTGGTGCCAACTGGCCTTCTGTCAATTCATAATAATTAAAGAAAAAAAAAAAAAATGTATGTTGAAAATTAATTTCTTTTACAGTTCATGAAATGAGGTATGTCAAGGATGGGTTGTGTGTGTGTGTGTGGGGGGGGGGGGGGTAAGACCTTAACAGACTACAACAACATATTACATTATAGACACACTTTTATCCTTCCCCCCCGATTAATTATACACCAAAGAAATTATTGTAATGAAGTGGCATATTTTCAACTATAATTTAAAGTACCAAATTACATAAATAATCTATCTTAAAAAATCGATTTAAATTCTAATGATCAATAAAGTTAACATTTACTCAGTTTACAAAAATAAAACTCCTGTGGTCTTGTATTTTATTTTCCAGTTGGATAATTAAAAGAAACATCCAGGTAAGAAATTCTGTGTAAAACATGGTACTATAAAAGCGTCGGATATAATTGTTATATAACAATTTTGAATGGAAATGAAGAAACTAGTTAAAAAATTGCTTTTTTGGCTAGCATATGTTCAATATTTTTTAAAAATACATTAAAGGCTTTGTTATCAAATTTTCTTTCTTAACTGTAAATTTGGTTCTTGCAGCTGTTTAGGAATCTCAATATTTATAAAAACTAAAGCAACTATAAAAAAGAAATTTTTTAGGTGAATATGTCTCTATAAAAATATTTAAGGTTGAATATTGTTGAACGTTCATTTACTAACAGCAAATTTGAAATTTGTTCTGTTCAAAGGTGTTGAGCAGATAAGGCTCAGTTATGCCTCCATTGGAATTATCTTTTAAGGCTGTTCTCAACTGCTCTGCTCAACAAGCGCAAAACCTTTTGACATATTTAAAAATTCATTTTTTAATGGAAAGATATAAAATTGGAAAGCCTGACCTTGGAAGCGATTTGGAATCGAACTGTGTTTTCGATTTTTTGATCAATCAATTACCTATCGGGTTATAAGCGATTTTGATCACGTGACACGGCATTTTTCTCCCCCTACTGACTGGATTTTCTTCTTTCGTTCGGAACTTCAGTTCAAAATGCCCAGTTTGACAGTATTTTCTGAAAGATCTATCGCGTTTACAAGAAAACTGAAAAAACAGTTCGATGGCATAGTTTCTGAACACCTTCTAGTTTCATGCGTATCCGAACAAAAATGAATTAAAACTTACGTCAGAAAGTTAACCCTTTTGATTTGAGAACAGTCTTAAATGTTTTGATAAAATTTAGGATCTAAATGCATTTTGTTCTGTAAAATTTATTCTTTTTTAATTATTTGTCTTTTAATAAAAATTGTTTTTAACTTAAGTGTATGTTAAAGTAAAACGTGTATGAAAGTCAGGATGGTGTTATGAGAACATATTTAAAAAAATAAAATTTCCTAGACCTGTTCCAAATTTTACATAGTATAATTTAATATATAATATGTGAAAACAGTCTATAATATAAACTGTTTTCAGATAAACACTTCAAAACCAGTAAATTTAGATTCTAATTTTTATGAAAATATTTTTTAGAAGAAAATTTTTTCTGTCCCCCCTCCCCCCCAAAAAAAATCATTTACTGAACTTTTGTGGGGGGGGGGGTTAAACAATATATTTCCGACCAGCTTCGGGCTAGTTTTCATCCATGATAACCAATAGCGGCATAGATGTGGCTAGTTTCTGGCTTGCATTCATTAATGATGCCCATTGATGGCACAAATGTGGCTAGCTTCCGGCTTGCATTCATTAATTATGCCCATTGATGGCATAAGTGTGTCTGGCTTGTGGCTAGCTTTTATTCAAAATGACCCTTAATGGCATAGCTGTGGCAAGCTTTTATTCAGGAATGCCATTAAATGTGTAATTGTGGCCAGTTTGCGGCTTAATATCAGTTTTAGATGACCGTTAATGGCGCGTTTGTGGGCAACTTATTCTACTTGCGGCCAATTTCATTCCGGCCTTATTGTGTCCGGCGTGACACTTTTTTGACGGAGCCGTTACCGCCAATGATAGCGGGCCGCCATCAGACACTTTCGGCCAAGGCTGACGAACCCATCAGTGGTCCACAAGTTCTGTGTTTGTTGGGTATACTCTCTAGTATACCCTATCTCTGTAGCGTATATCTTCCAATTTTCTTTACTGTACCACTGAGAACTTTTTCCGCATAACTCCGTAACTAAACAACACAGAATGATATGATAAATATTGAAAAAATCCCTGAAAATTATCTAACTTACTATGCATTTAATTAGTTGACTTGAAATCTTTCATAATCGAGTTCACCTAATTTTAGAACCTAAATTTTATCACCTAATTTTAGCAATCACCTAATTTTAGCAATTTAGAATTATGGTTTTTACATTAAACCATTTATAAACCGAATTTGCTATTTAACAGTGTAAGTTCTACAAAATTCTGTTCAGTAGAATCTGAGTTATAGTCATATTTACAACATTTATTGCTCATTAATCCTTTTTTCTTTACATTTGAAATAAAATCAGTAACTGTTTTGGTATTTCCCTGTTATGCCAACACCATTGTCACCAAGCGTATTAGTTGGCACAAAAATGAAATGATACATTTGATAAAAAAAATAATTTTGTTGATAAAAAAATGAGCATTTAAAAAATATAACTTTTGAAAATTACAGACTTTGACCTACCATTTTTTTTAAATCAATAAAAATAATGGTACGACTTGGTTATCCCGTCGACCAAAAATCTATTGCCAAACTATAAGATTAAATGCCAATAATGGTTGATCGTAAATGTCACATTCACTTGACTTTAAGCAAGTTACACGTATTTTACGTCATCAAGTGATTTTTATTTGGACGTTTTAAATGTAGTATTTTTATTAATGTTATATTAATTTATTTGTTCTTTCGTTATTTAAAATAAAAATTATGTCAATTTGTATAATTTGGCGAGTGGTTTGGCGATTTATATTATTTGGCGAAATTGGTCGACGGGTACCAAAATAAATACTTCAAATATAAGAATAAATAAATATTTTGCAAGTAATAAAATATAGTCAATTTAAACTGCAGTCTTGAAATTGTAAACGTCTTTTACTACTGAAGCATGGCGTACGTAATACGTATGTCTCACATTGCAGTAAACATTTCATCCTTTCAATGAAGACATTCATGGTTTTGGAGCTCTGCGGCTGAGTGGTCAAAGCACCAGTCAGCTAATCGCTTGTGCGTAAGAGTTTGTGGGTTCGATTCCGCTAGTTCCATTGCACACACAACTTGTGTGGAACTCCCAGGGTGTATTTCTCTTGTGTTGTAATATTTCCTTGTGCTCTCTTGTCTCCGACTTATAAGCGGGCTTTATGTCAAGCACACAAGTCGTATGTTTGTTATTCAGTTAAATAAATAAATAAATTCATGGTTTTTTGAACAAAACATTTTTATATGTATAATTCCTAACTTCTGAAATAATTTTATTGTAGGTTCCTCATCATCAGGTAACTGCGAAATAGTAAAATGTATATCAGTATCAGGAATAAATATTTTCAATTCAAAAAATAACAAATTAAAAAGTTTTGCGAGATTATGATGAAATAAAATAAATTCCATCATTAAAAAATCCTGCATAAAAATATTCACGTTCAACAATTCGCAAATGTTAATGTGTGGCACGGTTTGCACGATTGGGGTTGAAATAAATAGCGGGATACCATACATTTTGGCATGGTATCGCGACGAAAATTAGAACGAAAAAGAACCACAGTTTTTTTTTATTATTTAATTTTAGTTTTTGAGGCGTTTGAATTTTTTTTCTAATTGACGAAGTTGTTTTTATTTAACCAAAAGGATTGGTTAAAAAATTATTCATTTTGAATTTTTTCCCTTGCTATAGTAACAGAATGAAAAGAATGAGTTTTTAGAAATTATCACTTGAAAAATTGAGGTTTTGGCGCCAAAGATAGTGCCAAATTAGAAAAATATGAAATATATCTCGAACTATTGGGCTTAAAAGAATTTAGTTAGTACCATTCGATTCAGCATACAAAAATACACCAAAATATGTTATCGGTTGAAACATAACTGTAAAATCAGATTTTTAAGGAATTTTTTTAAAGTTCGTTCTTTTTTTACCCCCGCCCCCCTTAGGGGTGGAATTTTGGAAAATCCTTTCTTAGCGGCACTCTATATCATAAGAAGTATTTTCACCCCGATTTTCAAGATTTTAGGTTCAGTAGTTTTGGCTGCGCGTTGATTAATACAAAATCCAGACTTTCTTTTATATATATAGATTTATGACTCTTTGTAAGATAGTCATAAATTATGTAAATTCATGTTACTTTACTAGCGTCTTTATAGGTAGCTGGTAATGTTAATGTAATGTGAGGACAGGTTAACAGATCAGATGTATGT
The DNA here is from genome assembly GCA_963932465.1 of Maratus speciosus. Classification (NCBI taxonomy): domain Eukaryota; kingdom Metazoa; phylum Arthropoda; class Arachnida; order Araneae; family Salticidae; genus Maratus; species Maratus speciosus. Next base: position 281,257,019 of record OZ010798.1, read on the forward strand.
ATGTATGTATCAATGTTTGACTATCATCTCATTCCTAGATGGTTCCCTATGGAAGAACGAAAATTGGGAAAGACCACTTTTTTGTTGGGGTGATGTGCAGTAGTGGAGACATCTGGTCACAGAACTATTGCATCAACTTTAATTTTAGAGAATTTCAATTAATACAATTTTCAATATAAAGTTTAGAAATCATCATATAAGAACTTATTAAAATATTTTATTAAATTCAATTTTTTAATGGCATATAATTATTTAAATCGAAATGCATACATTTAGAAAAATAATTTTGTACTTTTCATTTTTTTTTAAATCACGTCATAATATATTGGTATTATTGTTTATACCTGAATTATTATAAATAAAAAAGTAATTTTGCGCTTTTCATTTATATTTTTAAATCACGGCATAATATTTTGGTTTTAGCACGACACATTAATATCTTTTCTTTGTAAACAAAGTTTTAGGGACAGAAATTATGCATTAAATTATTTCATTGTTAAAAGGAATTAATAAGTCATATCATCAAAGTATTTTGGTGGCTGCATTCCTTTCCAAAACTTCGGATCATATCGCTAGAAGCTGCACCATACTTCTGTGCTCAATGATAAAAAAAAAAAAGAAAATGCGTTTTTAAAACTAAAAGGATTTTTTTTAACTTAATTAAGTTTTTAAAAATAGAAGCTTTGTATTTTTTTCATTCAAAATATTTTCTACAATTTAAAAAAAATGATTTATGAATCATTATTATAAATGCTCAAAGATTTAAAAAAAAAGGGTTTCTTTTAGCTTATTTGAATTTTAAAACTAGAAACTTTGGATTTTTTTTATTCAACCTTTTTTTCATAATTTAAATAAATGTTAAAAAGTAAAGATTTCCAATTTTTTCAAATCCACATCTGCTTCGATTCGATTCCACGATCTACCAATTAGGAGAGAAAAGACTTACCGCAGAGATATTGGTATCCAGACCGAAATATCTTATAACAAAATTTGAAACAAATCTCGATTCTGTCAACACATGGCTTCACTTTTGCACATCACTCAAATAAATTATTTTAATAAGTTCTTATATAATGATTTCTAAACTTTTTATTGAATTTCTATTAGTTGAAATTCTCTAAAATTAAAGCTGATGCAATAATTCTGTGACCAGATGTCTCCACTACTCCACATCACACCAACGAAAAAGTGGACTTTCCCAATTTTCGTTCTTCCATAGGGAACCATCTAGGAATGAGACGCTAGTCAATATTTGTACGTATATAGTATTATACTAGGTTGAGCAAAAAGTTCGGAAATATTTCGGAAAGATTCGTTGTTATGCGGAAATTAACAACAAAAGCAACAAGGACTATTCTGCAAAGAAGTGACCATCATAGTCCACGACTTTCTGCCAGATTCCGGATTTGTTGGAAGTACCATGGCGGCTCCTTGGAACCGAAAAACTTTTGATATGCTTCTCCAACTTCATAAAAGGATTCAAATCGACGGCACTTGAGAATCGGCTTTCAGACTCGTTAGACCTTTTCTCAAATCATACCGTTCAATAGGCATTTTGGAGCCGAAATTCCCGAGATTTCTGACGGTTTATCGAGGAGCCTGGGTCCACATCAAAGCGTTATAAGTAAGCGAACAAACTTAATGCTGGAATCAGGCGTAAATTAACACAGTTACGCCACCTTGTGGACGGAGTGATAATTCACATACGCTGGCTTTTAGTGTGGCGCGTATTTTCTAAATCTTTAGTACTCATGGAAATGAATTTTGTTTGCCACATATATTGCAAAATAATGGTATCCAGATGCACTTGACGCCACGAAGTTTACTTCGCCTTATCAGAACTGAACAGGTAATCAGCATTGAGGGGTTTCCTAGCTGTTATCAGCTTAACACCCAGACTAGGAAATTAGAATGTTTTATGTTTTAATGAGCCATTGGGATAAAGTTAAACTGTAGCACTTCAGTTATTAATCAAGATGAAAAAAACTTTACAATTTTAGTGGTGTGAGTAAGAAAACAGTTAGGTATCTACCTGTAGTTCACACTCCATCCGCTACGTGGCGCATGACCTTGATTGATGTGACCTCGCTCTTAATCTTGCGGTTACTTCTACCATTTAAGATAGGACGCTTACTTATATAAGCGTACAAACTTAATACTGGAATCGGGAGTAAATTAACACAGTTGCGCCATCTTGTGGACGGAGTGATAATCCACATAAGCGGGCTTTTAGTATAGGGCGTATTTTCTAAGTATTTAATCATTCACGGAAATCAATTTTGTTTGCCACATTTATTGCAAAATAATGGCTTAGCGAGAGGGGCATCCGGATGCACTTGACATTACGAAGTTTTCTTCGCCTTATTAGAGAAACTTCAGTTATTAATGAAGATGAAAAAAACTTTAGAATTTTAGTGGTGTGAGTAAGAAAACAGTTAGGTATCTACCTGTAGTTCACACACCATCCGCTACGTGGCGCATGACCTTGATTGATGTGACCTCGCTTTTAATCTTGCGGTTACTTCTCCCATTTAAGATAGGACGCTTACTTATATCGCTTTGATCGCAAGCGTTTTTAAAGGCAGCTGGTGATATTGATGTATTAAAAGATTCACTGCAGTTTTGTGTAAAAGTGCCTTCAAAATACATGGTGTCCATGCTGATACTATTTCAAAATTGTCTGCATACGAAGAAGTTGGTCAGTAAGTTGTGAAATTTTGTGACGGACATAATAAAGGAATGGGAATATGTTTGAGAAAAAAAAAATAGTTCAAAATTTCGCAAAGATATTTTCATAAATTACACATTTAGCCGCCGCTCACTGAATACAAGTCCTGAGCTCTGGGAGAAAAATGGCTGCTGTCATAGGCGGATTTTTTTTTTTCTCAGAGCTTGTACGGGTCGTTCAATTCAAACACCAATAATTTGTTTAAGTTTTTACGCTTTAGTTTTTTCAGGGGATGCTCTGTATATTTGTCTTATTTAATCTGAGGAAAAAAAAAGTGTAAAAACTTTTAAAAATGTGTAATTCACAAAAAACGCCTTCTGGTGGCGAAATTTTGAACTAATTTTATTTTTCCTTTAGGGGACCGGGAAAGCCCTATCTCCGCCATGTTAAATTCACCAACTTTATGTACCTTTTTCTCAGAAATGGTGAAAGATAGAGGTCTAGAATTTTTAGAGTAGAATAACATGATTTACGTATTTTAACAGACCATTTTCTTTCTAAGTGAAACTCAAAATTAATTATTTATTGAAAGTCATTTTTAAATTATCATATTTGGTAAGGTTTCACTGCGTAAAATAAATAGTTCTCAACAAATCATTAAATACCTATGTTAAAGTATACAATATAACATAATATAAGTATTAAAAAATTCTGAGTTCTTAAGTTGAATATATATTGAGAAAAGGAACATAAACATGGAAAATCCAACTTTTGAGAAAAAGACAATTAAAAATTTAAATGGCCATTAAGCTGTGAAGTACTTTTAGAAAGAATGAATAATTTTAACACTTATTTATATATATATATATTAGGGTGGTTTAAAAAAACTTTTTTTGAGTTAGAGTCAAGGCTATCCCCTAATTTTTTTAGACTCATCAATAGTATAATACTGGTAAATTTTTAGATTCTTGCTCAAATTCTAAGAATGTGCTCAATGACCACACAATTTAACATTAGCAGAAGCATAGGAAATGCAACAATATTTTATACTTCAGAAATATTTAATTTCTTCCAGAAGTTTTTAGAAGAAATTTAGTTTGTTACATTATATATATGTGTATTTAAATATTTCTGAAATATTTTATTATATGTAGCAACATTTCTGAAAATTATTTACATGATAAAGTTACAGACAACTCTAAACCAAAACAAGAATCCTACCAACTCTTTTTACAACCAATTGAAAACAATTTGTCAGTGAAAAATTTAATTTTTCATGATAATTTTTATTTAAATAATTATCTTATAGATTTTCAAATTCTGCATCCGGCAGCAAACATCTGTCTGAAGTTGTTTACATTTAGCTCATGGCTATTCCTAAGTGAAAAGTGACAAATGAAAATAATATTAAAAATACATTTAATTATTTATTGCAAGAGTTTTTACTTTTAAATAAGTATCAAGAATTATATTTAGGTTACATTACTTATATTAAATATTAGTATACTGTTATGGGATGCTAACATTATTTCCATGTTACAGTTAACAGACTTAACAGACTACAACAACATATTACATTATAGACACACTTTTATCCCCCCCCCCCCGATTAATTATACACCAAAGAAATTATTGTAATGAAGTGGCATATTTTCAACTATAATTTAAAGTACCAAATTACATAAATAATCTATCTTAAAAAATCGATTTAAATTCTAATGATCAATAAAGTTAACATTTTCTCAGTTTACAAAAATAAAACTCCTGTGGTCTTGTATATTATTTTCCAGTTGGATAATTAAAAGAAACATCCAGGTAAGAAATTCTGTGTAAAACATGGTACTATAAAAGCGTCGGATATAATTGTTATATAACAATTTTGAATGGAAATGAAGAAACTAGTTAAAAAATTGCTTTTTTGGCTAGCATATGTTCAATATTTTTTAAAAATACATTAAAGGCTTTGTTATCAAATTTTCTTTCTTAACTGTAAATTTGGTTCTTGCAGCTGTTTAGGAATCTCAATATTTATAAAAACTAAAGCAACTATAAAAAAGAAATTTTTTAGGTGAATATGTCTCTATAAAAATATTTAAGGTTGAATATTGTTGAACGTTCATTTACTAACAGCAAATTTGAAATTTGTTCTGTTCAAAGGTGTTGAGCAGATAAGGCTCAGTTATGCCTCCATTGGAATTATCTTTTAAGGCTGTTCTCAACTGCTCTGCTCAACAAGCGCAAAACCTTTTGACATATTTACAAATTCATTTTTTAATGGAAAGATATAAAATTGGAAAGCCTGACCTTGGAAGCGATTTGGAATCGAACTGTGTTTTCGATTTTTTGATCAATCAATTACCTATCGGGTTATAAGCGATTTTGATCACGTGACACGGCATTTTTCTCCCCCTACTGACTGGATTTTCTTCTTTCGTTCGGAACTTCAGTTCAAAATACCCAGTTTGACAGTATTTTCTGAAAGATCTATTGCGTTTACAAGAAAACTGAAAAAACAGTTCGATGGCATAGTTTCTGAACACCTTCTAGTTTCATGCGTATCCGAACAAAAATGAATTAAAACTTACGTCAGAAAGTTAACCCTTTTGATTTGAGAACAGTCTTAAATGTTTTGATAAAATTTAGGATCTAAATGCATTTTGTTCTGTAAAATTTATTCTTTTTTAATTATTTGACTTTTAATAAAAATTGTTTTTAACTTAAGTGTATGTTAAAGTAAAACGTGTATGAAAGTCAGGATGGTGTTATGAGAACACATTTAAAAAAATAAAATTTCCTAGACCTGTTCCAAATTTTACATAGTATAATTTAATATATAATATGTGAAAACAGTCTATAATATAAACTGTTTTCAGATAAACACTTCAAAACCAGTAAATTTAGATTCTAATTTTTATGAAAATATTTTTTAGAAGAAAATTTTTTCTGCCCCCCCCCCTCCCCCCAAAAAAATCATTTACTGAACTTTTGTGGGGGGGGGGGTTAAACAATATAATTCCGACCAGCTTCGGGCTAGTTTTCATCCATGATAACCAATAGCGGCATAGATGTGGCTAGTTTCTGGCTTGCATTCATTAATGATGCCCATTGATGGCACAAATGTGGCTAGCTTCCGGCTTGCATTCATTAATTATGCCCATTGATGGCATAAGTGTGTCTGGCTTGTGGCTAGCTTTTATTTAAAATGACCCTTAATGGCATAGCTGTGGCAAGCTTTTATTCAGGAATGCCATTAAATGTGTAATTGTGGCCAGTTTGCGGCTTAATATCAGTTTTAGATGACCGTTAATGGCGCGTTTGTGGGCAACTTATTCTACTTGCGGCCAATTTCCTTCCGGCCTTATTGTGTCCGGCGTGACACTTTTTTGACGGAGCCGTTACGGCCAATGATAGCGGGCCGCCATCAGACACTTTCGGCCAAGGCTGACGAACCCATCAGTGGTCCACAAGTTCTGTGTTTGTTGGGTATACTCTCTAGTATACCCTATCTCTGTAGCGTATATCTTCCAATTTTCTTTACTGTACCACTGAGAACTTTTTCCGCATAGCTCCATAACTAAACAACACAGAATGATATGATAAATATTGAAAAAATCCCTGAAAATTATCTAACTTACTATGCATTTAATTAGTTGACTTGAAATCTTTCATAATCGAGTTCACCTAATTTTAGAACTCCCGTAGCAATTTAGAATTATGGTTTTTACATTAGACCATTTATAAACCGAATTTGCTATTTAACAGCGTAAGTTCTACAAAATTCTGTTCAGTAGAATCTGAGTTATAGTCATATTTACAACATTTATTGCTCATTAATCCTTTTTTCTTTACATTTGAAATAAAATCAGTAACTGTTTTGGTATTTCCCTGTTATGCCAACACCATTGTCACTAAGCGTATTAGTTGGCACAAAAATGAAATGATACATTTGATAAAAAAAATAATTTTGTTGATAAAAAAATGAGCATTTAAAAAATATAACTTTTGAAAATTACAGACTTTGACCTACCATTTTTTTAAATCAATAAAAATAATGGTACGACTTGGTTATCCCGTCGACCAAAAATCTATTGCCAAACTATAAGATTAAATGCCAATAATGGTTGATCGTAAATGTCACATTCACTTGACTTTAAGCAAGTTACACGTATTTTACGTCATCAAGTGATTTTTATTTGGACGTTTTAAATGTAGTATTTTTATTAATGTTATATTAATTTATTTGTTCTTTCGTTATTTAAAATAAAAATTATGTCAATTTGTATAATTTGGCGAGTGGTTTGGCGATTTATATTATTTGGCGAAATTGGTCGACGGGTACCAAAATAAATACTTCAAATATAAGAATAAATAAATATTTTGCAAGTAATACAATATAGTCAATTTAAACTGCAGTCTTGAAATTGTAAACGTCTTTTACTACTGAAGCATGGCGTACGTAATACGTATGTCTCACATTGCAGTAAACATTTCATCCTTTCAATGAAGACATTCATGGTTTTGGAGTTCTGCGGCTGAGTGGTCAAAGCACCAGTCAGCTAATCGCTTGTGCGTAAGAGTTTGTGGGTTCGATTCCGCTAGTTCCATTGCACACACAACTTGTGTGGAACTCCCAGGGTGTATTTCTCTTGTGTTGTAATATTTCCTTGTGCTCTCTTGTCTCCGACTTATAAGCGGGCTTTATGTCAAGCACACAAGTCGTATGTTTGTTATTCAGTTAAATAAATAAATAAATTCATGGTTTTTTGAACAAAACATTTTTATATGTATAATTCCTAACTTCTGAAATAATTTTATTGTAGGTTCCCCATCATCAGATAACTGCGAAATAGTAAAATGTATATCAGTATCAGGAATAAATATTTTCAATTCAAAAAATAACAAATTAAAAAGTTTTGCGAGATTATGATGAAATAAAATAAATTCCATCATTAAAAATTCCTGCATAAAAATATTCACGTTCAACAATTCGCAAATGTTAATGTGTGGCACGGTTTGCACGATTAGGGTTGAAATAAATAGCGGGATACCATACATTTTGGCATGGTATCGCGACGAAAATTAGAACGAAAAAGAACCACAGTTTTTTTTTTATTATTTAATTTTAGTTTTTGAGGCGTTTGAATTTTTTTTCTAATTGACGAAGTTGTTTTTATTTAACCAAAAGGATTGGTTAAAAAATTATTCATTTTGAATTTTTTCCCTTGCTATAGTAACAGAATGAAAAGAATGAGTTTTTAGAAATTATCACTTGAAAAATTGAGGTTTTGGCGCCAAAGATAGTGCCAAATTAGAAAAATATGAAATATCTCTCGAACTATTGGGCTTAAAAGAATTTAGTTAGTACCATTCGATTCAGCATACAAAAATACACCAAAATATGTTATCGGTTGAAACATAACTGTAAAATCAGATTTTTAAGGAATTTTTTTAAAGTTCGTTCTTTTTTTACCCCCCCCCCCTTAGGGGTGGAATTTTGGAAAATCCTTTCTTAGCGGCACTCTATATCATAAGAAGTATTTTCACCCCGATTTTCAAGATTTTAGGTTCAGTAGTTTTGGCTGCGCGTTGATTAATACAAAATCCAGACTTTCTTTTATATATATAGATTTATGACTCTTTGTAAGATAGTCATAAATTATGTAAATTCATGTTACTTTACTAGCGTCTTTATAGGTAGCTGGTAATGTTAATTTAATGTAAGGACAGGTTAACAGATCAGATGTATGTATGTATGTATCAATGTTTGACTAGCATCTCATTCCTAGATGGTTCCCTATGGAAGAACGAAAATTGGGAAAGACCACTTTTTTGTTGGGGTGATGTGCAGTAGTGGAGACATCTGGTCACAGAACTATTGCATCAACTTTAATTTTAGAGAATTTCAATTAATACAATTTTCAATAAAAAGTTTAGAAATCATCATATAAGAACTTATTAAAATATTTTATTAAATTCAATTTTTTAATGGCATATAATTATTTAAATCGAAATGCATACATTTAGAAAAATAATTTTGTACTTTTCATTTTTTTTTTTAAATCACATCATAATATATTGGTATTATTGTTTATACTTGTTAATATTTGGGAAAGATTCGTTGTTATGCGGAAATTAACAACAAAAGCAACAAGGACTATTCTGCAAAGAAGTGACCATCATAGCCCACGACTTTCTGCCAGATTCCGGATTTGTTGGAAGTACCATGGCGGCTCCTTGGAACCGAAAAACTTTTGATATGCTTCTCCAACTTCATAAAAGGATTCAAATCGACGGCACTTGAGAATCGGCTTTCAGACTCGTTAGACCTTTTCTCAAATCATACCGTTCAATAGGCATTTTGGAGCCGAAATTCCCGAGATTTCTGACGGTTTATCGAGGAGCCTGGGTCCACATCAAAGCGTTATAAGTAAGCGAACAAACTTAATGCTGGAATCAGGCGTAAATTAACACAGTTACGCCACCTTGTGGACGGAGTGATAATTCACATACGCTGGCTTTTAGTGTGGCGCGTATTTTCTAAATCTTTAGTACTCATGGAAATGAATTTTGTTTGCCACATATATTGCAAAATAATGGTATCCAGATGCACTTGACGCCACGAAGTTTACTTCGCCTTATCAGAACTGAACAGGTACTGAACAGGTAATCAGCATTGAGGGGTTTCCTAGCTGTTATCAGCTTAACACCCAGACTAGGAAATTAAAATGTTTTATGTTTTAATGAGCCATTAGGATAAAGTTAAACTGTAGCACTTCAGTTATTAATCAAGATGAAAAAAACTTTACAATTTTAGTGGTGTGAGTAAGAAAACAGTTAGGTATCTACCTGTAGTTCACACTCCATCCGCTACGTGGCGCATGACCTTGATTGATGTGACCTCGCTCTTAATCTTGCGGTTACTTCTACCATTTAAGATAGGACGCTTACTTATATAAGCGTACAAACTTAATACTGGAATCGGGAGTAAATTAACACAGATGCGCCATCTTGTGGACGGAGTGATAATCCACATAAGCGGGCTTTTAGTATAGGGCGTATTTTCTTAGTATTTAATCATTCACGGAAATCAATTTTGTTTGCCACATTTATTGCAAAATAATGGCTTAGCGAGAGGGGCATCCGGATGCACTTGACATTACGAAGTTTTCTTCGCCTTATTAGAGAAACTTCAGTTATTAATGAATATGAAAAAAACTTTAGAATTTTAGTGGTGTGAGTAAGAAAACAGTTAGGTATCTACCTGTAGTTCACACTCCATCCGCTACGTGGCGCATGACCTTGATTGATGTGACCTTGCTTTTAATCTTGCGGTTACTTCTCCCATTTAAGATAGGACGCTTACTTATATCGCTTTGATCGCAAGCGTTTTTAAAGGCAGCTGGTGATATTGATGTATTAAAAGATTCACTGCAGTTTTGTGTAAAAGTGCCTTCAAAATACATGGTGTCCATGCTGACACTATTTCAAAATTGTCTGCATACGAAGCTGTTGGTCAGTAAGTTGTGAAATTTTGTGACGGACATAATAAAGGAATGGGAATATGTTTGAGAAAAAAAAAATAGTTCAAAATTTCGCAAAGATATTTTCATAAATTACACATTTAGCCGCCGCTCACTGAATACAAGTCCTGAGCTCTGGGAGAAAAATGGCTGCTGTCATAGGCGGATTTTTTTTTTCTCAGAGCTTGTACGGGTCGTTCAATTCAAACACCAATAATTTGTTTAAGTTTTTACGCTTTAGTTTTTTCAGGGGATGCTCTGTATATTTGTCTTATTTAATCTGAGGAAAAAAAAAGTGTAAAAACTTTTAAAAATGTGTAATTCACAAAAAACGCCTTCTGGTGGCGAAATTTTGAACTAATTTTATTTTTCCTTTAGGGGACCGGGAAAGCCCTATCTCAGCCATGTTAAATTCACCAACTTTATGTACCTTTTTCTCAGAAATGGTGAAAGATAGAGGTCTAGAATTTTTAGAGTAGAATAACATGATTTACGTATTTTAACAGACCATTTTCTTTCTAAGTGAAACTCAAAATTAATTATTTATTGAAAGTCATTTTTAAATTATCATATTTGGTAAGGTTTCACTGCGTAAAATAAATAGTTCTCAACAAATCATTAAATACCTATGTTAAAGTATACAATATAACATAATATAAGTATTAAAAAATTCTGAGTTCTTTAGTTGAATATATATTGAGAAAAGGAACATAAACATGGAAAATCCAACTTTTGAGAAAAAGACAATTAAAAATTTAAATGGCCATTAAGCTGTGAAGTACTTTTAGAAAAAATGAATAATTTTAACACTTATTTATATATATTAGGGTGGTTTAAAAAAACTTTTTTTGAGTTAGAGTCAAGGCTATCCCCTAATTTTTTTAGACTCATCAATAGTATAATACTGGTAAATTTTTAGATTCTTGCTCAAATTCTAAGAAGGTGCTCAATGACCACACAATTTAACATTAGCAGAAGCATAGGAAATGCAACAATATTTTATACTTCAGAAATATTTAATTTCTTCCAGAAGTTTTTAGAAGAAATTTAGTTTGTTACATTATATATATGTGTATTTAAATATTTCTGAAATATTTTATTATATGTAGCAACATTTCTGAAAATTATTTACATGATAAAGTTACAGACAACTCTAAACCAAAACAAGAATCCTACCAACTCTTTTTACAACCAATTGAAAACAATTTGTCAGTGAAAAATTTAATTTTTCATGATAATTTTTATTTAAATAATTATCTTATAGATTTTCAAATTCTGCATCCGGCAGCAAACATCTGTCTGAAGTTGTTTACATTTAGCTCATGGCTATTCCTAAGTGAAAAGTGACAAATGAAAATAATATTAAAAATACATTTAATTATTTATTGCAAGAGTTTTTACTTTTAAATAAGTATCAAGAATTATATTTAGGTTACATTACTTATATTAAATATTAGTATACTGTTATGGGATGCTAACATTATTTCCATGTTACAGTTAACAGACTTAACAGACTACAACAACATATTACATTATAGACACACTTTTATCCCCCCCCCCCGATTAATTATACACCAAAGAAATTATTGTAATGAAGTGGCATATTTTCAACTATAATTTAAAGTACCAAATTACATAAATAATCTATCTTAAAAAATCGATTTAAATTCTAATGATCAATAAAGTTAACATTTTCTCAGTTTACAAAAATAAAACTCCTGTGGTCTTGTATATTATTTTCCAGTTGGATAATTAAAAGAAACATCCAGGTAAGAAATTCTGTGTAAAACATGGTACTATAAAAGCGTCGGATATAATTGTTATATAACAATTTTGAATGGAAATGAAGAAACTAGTTAAAAAATTGCTTTTTTGGCTAGCATATGTTCAATATTTTTTAAAAATACATTAAAGGCTTTGTTATCAAATTTTCTTTCTTAACTGTAAATTTGGTTCTTGCAGCTGTTTAGGAATCTCAATATTTATAAAAACTAAAGCAACTATAAAAAAGAAATTTTTTAGGTGAATATGTCTCTATAAAAATATTTAAGGTTGAATATTGTTGAACGTTCATTTACTAACAGCAAATTTGAAATTTGTTCTGTTCAAAGGTGTTGAGCAGATAAGGCTCAGTTATGCCTCCATTGGAATTATCTTTTAAGGCTGTTCCCAACTGCTCTGCTCAACAAGCGCAAAACCTTTTGACATATTTACAAATTCATTTTTTAATGGAAAGATATAAAATTGGAAAGCCTGACCTTGGAAGCGATTTGGAATCGAACTGTGTTTTCGATTTTTTGATCAATCAATTACCTATCGGGTTATAAGCGATTTTGATCACGTGACACGGCATTTTTCTCCCCCTACTGACTGGATTTTCTTCTTTCGTTCGGAACTTCAGTTCAAAATGCCCAGTTTGACAGTATTTTCTGAAAGATCTATTGCGTTTACAAGAAAACTGAAAAAACAGTTCGATGGCATAGTTTCTGAACACCTTCTAGTTTCATGCGTATCCGAACAAAAATGAATTAAAACTTACGTCAGAAAGTTAACCCTTTTGATTTGACAACAGTCTTAAATGTTTTGATAAAATTTAGGATCTAAATGCATTTTGTTCTGTAAAATTTATTCTTTTTTAATTATTTGACTTTTAATAAAAATTGTTTTTAACTTAAGTGTATGTTAAAGTAAAACGTGTATGAAAGTCAGGATGGTGTTATGAGAACATATTTAAAAAAATAAAATTTCCTAGACCTGTTCCAAATTTTACATAGTATAATTTAATATATAATATGTGAAAACAGTCTATAATATAAACTGTTTTCAGATAAACACTTCAAAACCAGTAAATTTAGATTCTAATTTTTATGAAAATATTTTTTAGAAGAAAATTTTTTCTGCCCCCCCCCCCTCCCCCCAAAAAATTCATTTACTGAACTTTTGTGGGGGGGGGGGTTAAACAATATAATTCCGACCAGCTTCGGGCTAGTTTTCATCCATGATAACCAATAGCGGCATAGATGTGGCTAGTTTCTGGCTTGCATTCATTAATGATGCCCATTGATGGCACAAATGTGGCTAGCTTCCGGCTTGCATTCATTAATTATGCCCATTGATGGCATAAGTGTGTCTGGCTTGTGGCTAGCTTTTATTTAAAATGACCCTTAATGGCATAGCTGTGGCAAGCTTTTATTCAGGAATGCCATTAAATGTGTAATTGTGGCCAGTTTGCGGCTTAATATCAGTTTTAGATGACCGTTAATGGCGCGTTTGTGGGCAACTTATTCTACTTGCGGCCAATTTCCTTCCGGCCTTATTGTGTCCGGCGTGACACTTTTTTGACGGAGCCGTTACGGCATATGATAGCGGGCCGCCATCAGACACTTTCGGCCAAGGCTGACGAACCCATCAGTGGTCCACAAGTTCTGTGTTTGTTGGGTATACTCTCTAGTATACCCTATCTCTGTAGCGTATATCTTCCAATTTTCTTTACTGTACCACTGAGAACTTTTTCCGCATAGCTCCATAACTAAACAACACAGAATGATATGATAAATATTGAAAAAATCCCTGAAAATTATCTAACTTACTATGCATTTAATTAGTTGACTTGAAATCTTTCATAATCGAGTTCACCTAATTTTAGAACCTAAATTTTATCACCTAATTTTAGCAATCACCTAATTTTAGCAATTTAGAATTATGGTTTTTACATTAAACCATTTATAAACCGAATTTGCTATTTAACAGTGTAAGTTCTACAAAATTCTGTTCAGTAGAATCTGAGTTATAGTCATATTTACAACATTTATTGCTCATTAATCCTTTTTTCTTTACATTTGAAATAAAATCAGTAACTGTTTTGGTATTTCCCTGTTATGCCAACACCATTGTCACCAAGCGTATTAGTTGGCACAAAAATGAAATGATACATTTGATAAAAAAAATAATTTTGTTGATAAAAAAATGAGCATTTAAAAAATATAACTTTTGAAAATTACAGACTTTGACCTACCATTTTTTTTAAATCAATAAAAATAATGGTACGACTTGGTTATCCCGTCGACCAAAAATCTATTGCCAAACTATAAGATTAAATGCCAATAATGGTTGATCGTAAATGTCACATTCACTTGACGTTAAGCAAGTTACACGTATTTTACGTCATCAAGTGATTTTTATTTGGACGTTTTAAATGTAGTATTTTTATTAATGTTATATTAATTTATTTGTTCTTTCGTTATTTAAAATAAAAATTATGTCAATTTGTATAATTTGGCGAGTGGTTTGGCGATTTATATTATTTGGCGAAATTGGTCGACGGGTACCAAAATAAATACTTCAAATATAAGAATAAATAAATATTTTGCAAGTAATAAAATATAGTCAATTTAAACTGCAGTCTTGAAATTGTAAACGTCTTTTACTACTGAAGCATGGCGTACGTAATACGTATGTCTCACATTGCAGTAAACATTTCATCCTTTCAATGAAGACATTCATGGTTTTGGAGCTCTGCGGCTGAGTGGTCAAAGCACCAGTCAGCTAATCGCTTGTGCGTAAGAGTTTGTGGGTTCGATTCCGCTAGTTCCATTGCACACACAACTTGTGTGGAACTCCCAGGGTGTATTTCTCTTGTGTTGTAATATTTCCTTGTGCTCTCTTGTCTCCGACTTATAAGCGGGCTTTATGTCAAGCACACAAGTCGTATGTTTGTTATTCAGTTAAATAAATAAATAAATTCATGGTTTTTTGAACAAAACATTTTTATATGTATAATTCCTAACTTCTGAAATAATTTTATTGTAGGTTCCTCATCATCAGGTAACTGCGAAATAGTAAAATGTATATCAGTATCAGGAATAAATATTTTCAATTCAAAAAATAACAAATTAAAAAGTTTTGCGAGATTATGATGAAATAAAATAAATTCCATCATTAAAAAATCCTGCATAAAAATATTCACGTTCAACAATTCGCAAATGTTAATGTGTGGCACGGTTTGCACGATTGGGGTTGAAATAAATAGCGGGATACCATACATTTTGGCATGGTATCGCGACGAAAATTAGAACGAAAAAGAACCACAGTTTTTTTTTATTATTTAATTTTAGTTTTTGAGGCGTTTGAATTTTTTTTCTAATTGACGAAGTTGTTTTTATTTAACCAAAAGGATTGGTTAAAAAATTATTCATTTTGAATTTTTTCCCTTGCTATAGTAACAGAATGAAAAGAATGAGTTTTTAGAAATTATCACTTGAAAAATTGAGGTTTTGGCGCCAAAGATAGTGCCAAATTAGAAAAATATGAAATATATCTCGAACTATTGGGCTTAAAAGAATTTAGTTAGTACCATTCGATTCAGCATACAAAAATACACCAAAATATGTTATCGGTTGAAACATAACTGTAAAATCAGATTTTTAAGGAATTTTTTTAAAGTTCGTTCTTTTTTTACCCCCGCCCCCCTTAGGGGTGGAATTTTGGAAAATCCTTTCTTAGCGGCACTCTATATCATAAGAAGTATTTTCACCCCGATTTTCAAGATTTTAGGTTCAGTAGTTTTGGCTGCGCGTTGATTAATACAAAATCCAGACTTTCTTTTATATATATAGATTTATGACTCTTTGTAAGATAGTCATAAATTATGTAAATTCATGTTACTTTACTAGCGTCTTTATAGGTAGCTGGTAATGTTAATGTAATGTAAGGACAGGTTAACAGATCAGATGTATGTATGTATGTATCAATGTTTGACTATCATCTCATTCCTAGATGGTTCCCTATGGAAGAACGAAAATTGGGAAAGACCACTTTTTTGTTGGGGTGATGTGCAGTAGTGGAGACATCTGGTCACAGAACTATTGCATCAACTTTAATTTTAGAGAATTTCAATTAATACAATTTTCAATATAAAGTTTAGAAATCATCATATAAGAACTTATTAAAATATTTTATTAAATTCAATTTTTTAATGGCATATAATTATTTAAATCGAAATGCATACATTTAGAAAAATAATTTTGTACTTTTCATTTTTTTTTAAATCACGTCATAATATATTGGTATTATTGTTTATACCTGAATTATTATAAATAAAAAAGTAATTTTGCGCTTTTCATTTATATTTTTAAATCACGGCATAATATTTTGGTTTTAGCACGACACATTAATATCTTTTCTTTGTAAACAAAGTTTTAGGGACAGAAATTATGCATTAAATTATTTCATTGTTAAAAGGAATTAATAAGTCATATCATCAAAGTATTTTGGTGGCTGCATTCCTTTCCAAAACTTCGGATCATATCGCTAGAAGCTGCACCATACTTCTGTGCTCAATGATAAAAAAAAAAAAGAAAATGCGTTTTTAAAACTAAAAGGATTTTTTTTAACTTAATTAAGTTTTTAAAAATAGAAGCTTTGTATTTTTTTCATTCAAAATATTTTCTACAATTTAAAAAAAATGATTTATGAATCATTATTATAAATGCTCAAAGATTTAAAAAAAAAGGGTTTCTTTTAGCTTATTTGAATTTTAAAACTAGAAACTTTGGATTTTTTTTATTCAACCTTTTTTTCATAATTTAAATAAATGTTAAAAAGTAAAGATTTCCAATTTTTTCAAATCCACATCTGCTTCGATTCGATTCCACGATCTACCAATTAGGAGAGAAAAGACTTACCGCAGAGATATTGGTATCCAGACCGAAATATCTTATAACAAAATTTGAAACAAATCTCGATTCTGTCAACACATGGCTTCACTTTTGCACATCACTCAAATAAATTATTTTAATAAGTTCTTATATAATGATTTCTAAACTTTTTATTGAATTTCTATTAGTTGAAATTCTCTAAAATTAAAGCTGATGCAATAATTCTGTGACCAGATGTCTCCACTACTCCACATCACACCAACGAAAAAGTGGACTTTCCCAATTTTCGTTCTTCCATAGGGAACCATCTAGGAATGAGACGCTAGTCAATATTTGTACGTATATAGTATTATACTAGGTTGAGCAAAAAGTTCTGAAATATTTCGGAAAGATTCGTTGTTATGCGGAAATTAACAACAAAAGCAACAAGGACTATTCTGCAAAGAAGTGACCATCATAGTCCACGACTTTCTGCCAGATTCCGGATTTGTTGGAAGTACCATGGCGGCTCCTTGGAACCGAAAAACTTTTGATATGCTTCTCCAACTTCATAAAAGGATTCAAATCGACGGCACTTGAGAATCGGCTTTCAGACTCGTTAGACCTTTTCTCAAATCATACCGTTCAATAGGCATTTTGGAGCCGAAATTCCCGAGATTTCTGACGGTTTATCGAGGAGCCTGGGTCCACATCAAAGCGTTATAAGTAAGCGAACAAACTTAATGCTGGAATCAGGCGTAAATTAACACAGTTACGCCACCTTGTGGACGGAGTGATAATTCACATACGCTGGCTTTTAGTGTGGCGCGTATTTTCTAAATCTTTAGTACTCATGGAAATGAATTTTGTTTGCCACATATATTGCAAAATAATGGTATCCAGATGCACTTGACGCCACGAAGTTTACTTCGCCTTATCAGAACTGAACAGGTAATCAGCATTGAGGGGTTTCCTAGCTGTTATCAGCTTAACACCCAGACTAGGAAATTAGAATGTTTTATGTTTTAATGAGCCATTGGGATAAAGTTAAACTGTAGCACTTCAGTTATTAATCAAGATGAAAAAAACTTTACAATTTTAGTGGTGTGAGTAAGAAAACAGTTAGGTATCTACCTGTAGTTCACACTCCATCCGCTACGTGGCGCATGACCTTGATTGATGTGACCTCGCTCTTAATCTTGCGGTTACTTCTACCATTTAAGATAGGACGCTTACTTATATAAGCGTACAAACTTAATACTGGAATCGGGAGTAAATTAACACAGTTGCGCCATCTTGTGGACGGAGTGATAATCCACATAAGCGGGCTTTTAGTATAGGGCGTATTTTCTAAGTATTTAATCATTCACGGAAATCAATTTTGTTTGCCACATTTATTGCAAAATAATGGCTTAGCGAGAGGGGCATCCGGATGCACTTGACATTACGAAGTTTTCTTCGCCTTATTAGAGAAACTTCAGTTATTAATGAAGATGAAAAAAACTTTAGAATTTTAGTGGTGTGAGTAAGAAAACAGTTAGGTATCTACCTGTAGTTCACACACCATCCGCTACGTGGCGCATGACCTTGATTGATGTGACCTCGCTTTTAATCTTGCGGTTACTTCTCCCATTTAAGATAGGACGCTTACTTATATCGCTTTGATCGCAAGCGTTTTTAAAGGCAGCTGGTGATATTGATGTATTAAAAGATTCACTGCAGTTTTGTGTAAAAGTGCCTTCAAAATACATGGTGTCCATGCTGATACTATTTCAAAATTGTCTGCATACGAAGAAGTTGGTCAGTAAGTTGTGAAATTTTGTGACGGACATAATAAAGGAATGGGAATATGTTTGAGAAAAAAAAAATAGTTCAAAATTTCGCAAAGATATTTTCATAAATTACACATTTAGCCGCCGCTCACTGAATACAAGTCCTGAGCTCTGGGAGAAAAATGGCTGCTGTCATAGGCGGATTTTTTTTTTTCTCAGAGCTTGTACGGGTCGTTCAATTCAAACACCAATAATTTGTTTAAGTTTTTACGCTTTAGTTTTTTCAGGGGATGCTCTGTATATTTGTCTTATTTAATCTGAGGAAAAAAAAAGTGTAAAAACTTTTAAAAATGTGTAATTCACAAAAAACGCCTTCTGGTGGCGAAATTTTGAACTAATTTTATTTTTCCTTTAGGGGACCGGGAAAGCCCTATCTCCGCCATGTTAAATTCACCAACTTTATGTACCTTTTTCTCAGAAATGGTGAAAGATAGAGGTCTAGAATTTTTAGAGTAGAATAACATGATTTACGTATTTTAACAGACCATTTTCTTTCTAAGTGAAACTCAAAATTAATTATTTATTGAAAGTCATTTTTAAATTATCATATTTGGTAAGGTTTCACTGCGTAAAATAAATAGTTCTCAACAAATCATTAAATACCTATGTTAAAGTATACAATATAACATAATATAAGTATTAAAAAATTCTGAGTTCTTAAGTTGAATATATATTGAGAAAAGGAACATAAACATGGAAAATCCAACTTTTGAGAAAAAGACAATTAAAAATTTAAATGGCCATTAAGCTGTGAAGTACTTTTAGAAAGAATGAATAATTTTAACACTTATTTATATATATATATATTAGGGTGGTTTAAAAAAACTTTTTTTGAGTTAGAGTCAAGGCTATCCCCTAATTTTTTTAGACTCATCAATAGTATAATACTGGTAAATTTTTAGATTCTTGCTCAAATTCTAAGAAGGTGCTCAATGACCACACAATTTAACATTAGCAGAAGCATAGGAAATGCAACAATATTTTATACTTCAGAAATATTTAATTTCTTCCAGAAGTTTTTAGAAGAAATTTAGTTTGTTACATTATATATATGTGTATTTAAATATTTCTGAAATATTTTATTATATGTAGCAACATTTCTGAAAATTATTTACATGATAAAGTTACAGACAACTCTAAACCAAAACAAGAATCCTACCAACTCTTTTTACAACCAATTGAAAACAATTTGTCAGTGAAAAATTTAATTTTTCATGATAATTTTTATTTAAATAATTATCTTATAGATTTTCAAATTCTGCATCCGGCAGCAAACATCTGTCTGAAGTTGTTTACATTTAGCTCATGGCTATTCCTAAGTGAAAAGTGACAAATGAAAATAATATTAAAAATACATTTAATTATTTATTGCAAGAGTTTTTACTTTTAAATAAGTATCAAGAATTATATTTAGGTTACATTACTTATATTAAATATTAGTATACTGTTATGGGATGCTAACATTATTTCCATGTTACAGTTAACAGACTTAACAGACTACAACAACATATTACATTATAGACACACTTTTATCCCCCCCCCCGATTAATTATACACCAAAGAAATTATTGTAATGAAGTGGCATATTTTCAACTATAATTTAAAGTACCAAATTACATAAATAATCTATCTTAAAAAATCGATTTAAATTCTAATGATCAATAAAGTTAACATTTTCTCAGTTTACAAAAATAAAACTCCTGTGGTCTTGTATATTATTTTCCAGTTGGATAATTAAAAGAAACATCCAGGTAAGAAATTCTGTGTAAAACATGGTACTATAAAAGCGTCGGATATAATTGTTATATAACAATTTTGAATGGAAATGAAGAAACTAGTTAAAAAATTGCTTTTTTGGCTAGCATATGTTCAATATTTTTTAAAAATACATTAAAGGCTTTGTTATCAAATTTTCTTTCTTAACTGTAAATTTGGTTCTTGCAGCTGTTTAGGAATCTCAATATTTATAAAAACTAAAGCAACTATAAAAAAGAAATTTTTTAGGTGAATATGTCTCTATAAAAATATTTAAGGTTGAATATTGTTGAACGTTCATTTACTAACAGCAAATTTGAAATTTGTTCTGTTCAAAGGTGTTGAGCAGATAAGGCTCAGTTATGCCTCCATTGGAATTATCTTTTAAGGCTGTTCTCAACTGCTCTGCTCAACAAGCGCAAAACCTTTTGACATATTTACAAATTCATTTTTTAATGGAAAGATATAAAATTGGAAAGCCTGACCTTGGAAGCGATTTGGAATCGAACTGTGTTTTCGATTTTTTGATCAATCAATTACCTATCGGGTTATAAGCGATTTTGATCACGTGACACGGCATTTTTCTCCCCCTACTGACTGGATTTTCTTCTTTCGTTCGGAACTTCAGTTCAAAATACCCAGTTTGACAGTATTTTCTGAAAGATCTATTGCGTTTACAAGAAAAGGAAAAAACAGTTCGATGGCATAGTTTCTGAACACCTTCTAGTTTCATGCGTATCCGAACAAAAATGAATTAAAACTTACGTCAGAAAGTTAACCCTTTTGATTTGAGAACAGTCTTAAATGTTTTGATAAAATTTAGGATCTAAATGCATTTTGTTCTGTAAAATTTATTCTTTTTTAATTATTTGACTTTTAATAAAAATTGTTTTTAACTTAAGTGTATGTTAAAGTAAAACGTGTATGAAAGTCAGGATGGTGTTATGAGAACATATTTAAAAAAATAAAATTTCCTAGACCTGTTCCAAATTTTACATAGTATAATTTAATATATAATATGTGAAAACAGTCTATAATATAAACTGTTTTCAGATAAACACTTCAAAACCAGTAAATTTAGATTCTAATTTTTATGAAAATATTTTTTAGAAGAAAATTTTTTCTGCCCCCCCCCCCTCCCCCCAAAAAAATCATTTACTGAACTTTTGTGGGGGGGGGGTTAAACAATATAATTCCGACCAGCTTCGGGCTAGTTTTCATCCATGATAACCAATAGCGGCATAGATGTGGCTAGTTTCTGGCTTGCATTCATTAATGATGCCCATTGATGGCACAAATGTGGCTAGCTTCCGGCTTGCATTCATTAATTATGCCCATTGATGGCATAAGTGTGTCTGGCTTGTGGCTAGCTTTTATTTAAAATGACCCTTAATGGCATAGCTGTGGCAAGCTTTTATTCAGGAATGCCATTAAATGTGTAATTGTGGCCAGTTTGCGGCTTAATATCAGTTTTAGATGACCGTTAATGGCGCGTTTGTGGGCAACTTATTCTACTTGCGGCCAATTTCCTTCCGGCCTTATTGTGTCCGGCGTGACACTTTTTTGACGGAGCCGTTACGGCCAATGATAGCGGGCCGCCATCAGACACTTTCGGCCAAGGCTGACGAACCCATCAGTGGTCCACAAGTTCTGTGTTTGTTGGGTATACTCTCTAGTATACCCTATCTCTGTAGCGTATATCTTCCAATTTTCTTTACTGTACCACTGAGAACTTTTTCCGCATAGCTCCATAACTAAACAACACAGAATGATATGATAAATATTGAAAAAATCCCTGAAAATTATCTAACTTACTATGCATTTAATTAGTTGACTTGAAATCTTTCATAATCGAGTTCACCTAATTTTAGAACTCCCGTAGCAATTTAGAATTATGGTTTTTACATTAGACCATTTATAAACCGAATTTGCTATTTAACAGCGTAAGTTCTACAAAATTCTGTTCAGTAGAATCTGAGTTATAGTCATATTTACAACATTTATTGCTCATTAATCCTTTTTTCTTTACATTTGAAATAAAATCAGTAACTGTTTTGGTATTTCCCTGTTATGCCAACACCATTGTCACTAAGCGTATTAGTTGGCACAAAAATGAAATGATACATTTGATAAAAAAAATAATTTTGTTGATAAAAAAATGAGCATTTAAAAAATATAACTTTTGAAAATTACAGACTTTGACCTACCATTTTTTTAAATCAATAAAAATAATGGTACGACTTGGTTATCCCGTCGACCAAAAATCTATTGCCAAACTATAAGATTAAATGCCAATAATGGTTGATCGTAAATGTCACATTCACTTGACTTTAAGCAAGTTACACGTATTTTACGTCATCAAGTGATTTTTATTTGGACGTTTTAAATGTAGTATTTTTATTAATGTTATATTAATTTATTTGTTCTTTCGTTATTTAAAATAAAAATTATGTCAATTTGTATAATTTGGCGAGTGGTTTGGCGATTTATATTATTTGGCGAAATTGGTCGACGGGTACCAAAATAAATACTTCAAATATAAGAATAAATAAATATTTTGCAAGTAATACAATATAGTCAATTTAAACTGCAGTCTTGAAATTGTAAACGTCTTTTACTACTGAAGCATGGCGTACGTAATACGTATGTCTCACATTGCAGTAAACATTTCATCCTTTCAATGAAGACATTCATGGTTTTGGAGTTCTGCGGCTGAGTGGTCAAAGCACCAGTCAGCTAATCGCTTGTGCGTAAGAGTTTGTGGGTTCGATTCCGCTAGTTCCATTGCACACACAACTTGTGTGGAACTCCCAGGGTGTATTTCTCTTGTGTTGTAATATTTCCTTGTGCTCTCTTGTCTCCGACTTATAAGCGGGCTTTATGTCAAGCACACAAGTCGTATGTTTGTTATTCAGTTAAATAAATAAATAAATTCATGGTTTTTTGAACAAAACATTTTTATATGTATAATTCCTAACTTCTGAAATAATTTTATTGTAGGTTCCCCATCATCAGATAACTGCGAAATAGTAAAATGTATATCAGTATCAGGAATAAATATTTTCAATTCAAAAAATAACAAATTAAAAAGTTTTGCGAGATTATGATGAAATAAAATAAATTCCATCATTAAAAATTCCTGCATAAAAATATTCACGTTCAACAATTCGCAAATGTTAATGTGTGGCACGGTTTGCACGATTAGGGTTGAAATAAATAGCGGGATACCATACATTTTGGCATGGTATCGCGACGAAAATTAGAACGAAAAAGAACCACAGTTTTTTTTTTATTATTTAATTTTAGTTTTTGAGGCGTTTGAATTTTTTTTCTAATTGACGAAGTTGTTTTTATTTAACCAAAAGGATTGGTTAAAAAATTATTCATTTTGAATTTTTTCCCTTGCTATAGTAACAGAATGAAAAGAATGAGTTTTTAGAAATTATCACTTGAAAAATTGAGGTTTTGGCGCCAAAGATAGTGCCAAATTAGAAAAATATGAAATATCTCTCGAACTATTGGGCTTAAAAGAATTTAGTTAGTACCATTCGATTCAGCATACAAAAATACACCAAAATATGTTATCGGTTGAAACATAACTGTAAAATCAGATTTTTAAGGAATTTTTTTAAAGTTCGTTCTTTTTTTACCCCCCCCCCCCCCTTAGGGGTGGAATTTTGGAAAATCCTTTCTTAGCGGCACTCTATATCATAAGAAGTATTTTCACCCCGATTTTCAAGATTTTAGGTTCAGTAGTTTTGGCTGCGCGTTGATTAATACAAAATCCAGACGTTCTTTTATATATATAGATTTATGACTCTTTGTAAGATAGTCATAAATTATCTAAATTCATGTTACTTTACTAGCGTCTTTATAGGTAGCTGGTAATGTTAATTTAATGTAAGGACAGGTTAACAGATCAGATGTATGTATGTATGTATCAATGTTTGACTAGCATCTCATTCCTAGATGGTTCCCTATGGAAGAACGAAAATTGGGAAAGACCACTTTTTTGTTGGGGTGATGTGCAGTAGTGGAGACATCTGGTCACAGAACTATTGCATCAACTTTAATTTTAGAGAATTTCAATTAATACAATTTTCAATAAAAAGTTTAGAAATCATCATATAAGAACTTATTAAAATATTTTATTAAATTCAATTTTTTAATGGCATATAATTATTTAAATCGAAATGCATACATTTAGAAAAATAATTTTGTACTTTTCATTTTTTTTTTTAAATCACATCATAATATATTGGTATTATTGTTTATACTTGTTAATATTTGGGAAAGATTCGTTGTTATGCGGAAATTAACAACAAAAGCAACAAGGACTATTCTGCAAAGAAGTGACCATCATAGCCCACGACTTTCTGCCAGATTCCGGATTTGTTGGAAGTACCATGGCGGCTCCTTGGAACCGAAAAACTTTTGATATGCTTCTCCAACTTCATAAAAGGATTCAAATCGACGGCACTTGAGAATCGGCTTTCAGACTCGTTAGACCTTTTCTCAAATCATACCGTTCAATAGGCATTTTGGAGCCGAAATTCCCGAGATTTCTGACGGTTTATCGAGGAGCCTGGGTCCACATCAAAGCGTTATAAGTAAGCGAACAAACTTAATGCTGGAATCAGGCGTAAATTAACACAGTTACGCCACCTTGTGGACGGAGTGATAATTCACATACGCTGGCTTTTAGTGTGGCGCGTATTTTCTAAATCTTTAGTACTCATGGAAATGAATTTTGTTTGCCACATATATTGCAAAATAATGGTATCCAGATGCACTTGACGCCACGAAGTTTACTTCGCCTTATCAGAACTGAACAGGTACTGAACAGGTAATCAGCATTGAGGGGTTTCCTAGCTGTTATCAGCTTAACACCCAGACTAGGAAATTAAAATGTTTTATGTTTTAATGAGCCATTAGGATAAAGTTAAACTGTAGCACTTCAGTTATTAATCAAGATGAAAAAAACTTTACAATTTTAGTGGTGTGAGTAAGAAAACAGTTAGGTATCTACCTGTAGTTCACACTCCATCCGCTACGTGGCGCATGACCTTGATTGATGTGACCTCGCTCTTAATCTTGCGGTTACTTCTACCATTTAAGATAGGACGCTTACTTATATAAGCGTACAAACTTAATACTGGAATCGGGAGTAAATTAACACAGTTGCGCCATCTTGTGGACGGAGTGATAATCCACATAAGCGGGCTTTTAGTATAGGGCGTATTTTCTTAGTATTTAATCATTCACGGAAATCAATTTTGTTTGCCACATTTATTGCAAAATAATGGCTTAGCGAGAGGGGCATCCGGATGCACTTGACATTACGAAGTTTTCTTCGCCTTATTAGAGAAACTTCAGTTATTAATGAATATGAAAAAAACTTTAGAATTTTAGTGGTGTGAGTAAGAAAACAGTTAGGTATCTACCTGTAGTTCACACTCCATCCGCTACGTGGCGCATGACCTTGATTGATGTGACCTTGCTTTTAATCTTGCGGTTACTTCTCCCATTTAAGATAGGACGCTTACTTATATCGCTTTGATCGCAAGCGTTTTTAAAGGCAGCTGGTGATATTGATGTATTAAAAGATTCACTGCAGTTTTGTGTAAAAGTGCCTTCAAAATACATGGTGTCCATGCTGACACTATTTCAAAATTGTCTGCATACGAAGCTGTTGGTCAGTAAGTTGTGAAATTTTGTGACGGACATAATAAAGGAATGGGAATATGTTTGAGAAAAAAAAAATAGTTCAAAATTTCGCAAAGATATTTTCATAAATTACACATTTAGCCGCCGCTCACTGAATACAAGTCCTGAGCTCTGGGAGAAAAATGGCTGCTGTCATAGGCGGATTTTTTTTTTCTCAGAGCTTGTACGGGTCGTTCAATTCAAACACCAATAATTTGTTTAAGTTTTTACGCTTTAGTTTTTTCAGGGGATGCTCTGTATATTTGTCTTATTTAATCTGAGGAAAAAAAAAGTGTAAAAACTTTTAAAAATGTGTAATTCACAAAAAACGCCTTCTGGTGGCGAAATTTTGAACTAATTTTATTTTTCCTTTAGGGGACCGGGAAAGCCCTATCTCAGCCATGTTAAATTCACCAACTTTATGTACCTTTTTCTCAGAAATGGTGAAAGATAGAGGTCTAGAATTTTTAGAGTAGAATAACATGATTTACGTATTTTAACAGACCATTTTCTTTCTAAGTGAAACTCAAAATTAATTATTTATTGAAAGTCATTTTTAAATTATCATATTTGGTAAGGTTTCACTGCGTAAAATAAATAGTTCTCAACAAATCATTAAATACCTATGTTAAAGTATACAATATAACATAATATAAGTATTAAAAAATTCTGAGTTCTTTAGTTGAATATATATTGAGAAAAGGAACATAAACATGGAAAATCCAACTTTTGAGAAAAAGACAATTAAAAATTTAAATGGCCATTAAGCTGTGAAGTACTTTTAGAAAAAATGAATAATTTTAACACTTATTTATATATATTAGGGTGGTTTAAAAAAACTTTTTTTGAGTTAGAGTCAAGGCTATCCCCTAATTTTTTTAGACTCATCAATAGTATAATACTGGTAAATTTTTAGATTCTTGCTCAAATTCTAAGAAGGTGCTCAATGACCACACAATTTAACATTAGCAGAAGCATAGGAAATGCAACAATATTTTATACTTCAGAAATATTTAATTTCTTCCAGAAGTTTTTAGAAGAAATTTAGTTTGTTACATTATATATATGTGTATTTAAATATTTCTGAAATATTTTATTATATGTAGCAACATTTCTGAAAATTATTTACATGATAAAGTTACAGACAACTCTAAACCAAAACAAGAATCCTACCAACTCTTTTTACAACCAATTGAAAACAATTTGTCAGTGAAAAATTTAATTTTTCATGATAATTTTTATTTAAATAATTATCT
Source organism: Maratus speciosus (assembly GCA_963932465.1). Taxonomy (NCBI): domain Eukaryota; kingdom Metazoa; phylum Arthropoda; class Arachnida; order Araneae; family Salticidae; genus Maratus; species Maratus speciosus. The sequence continues at coordinate 281,284,391 of OZ010798.1, forward strand.
TATAGATTTTCAAATTCTGCATCCGGCAGCAAACATCTGTCTGAAGTTGTTTACATTTAGCTCATGGCTATTCCTAAGTGAAAAGTGACAAATGAAAATAATATTAAAAATACATTTAATTATTTATTGCAAGAGTTTTTACTTTTAAATAAGTATCAAGAATTATATTTAGGTTACATTACTTATATTAAATATTAGTATACTGTTATGGGATGCTAACATTATTTCCATGTTACAGTTAACAGACTTAACAGACTACAACAACATATTACATTATAGACACACTTTTATCCCCCCCCCCCCCCCCGATTAATTATACACCAAAGAAATTATTGTAATGAAGTGGCATATTTTCAACTATAATTTAAAGTACCAAATTACATAAATAATCTATCTTAAAAAATCGATTTAAATTCTAATGATCAATAAAGTTAACATTTTCTCAGTTTACAAAAATAAAACTCCTGTGGTCTTGTATATTATTTTCCAGTTGGATAATTAAAAGAAACATCCAGGTAAGAAATTCTGTGTAAAACATGGTACTATAAAAGCGTCGGATATAATTGTTATATAACAATTTTGAATGGAAATGAAGAAACTAGTTAAAAAATTGCTTTTTTGGCTAGCATATGTTCAATATTTTTTAAAAATACATTAAAGGCTTTGTTATCAAATTTTCTTTCTTAACTGTAAATTTGGTTCTTGCAGCTGTTTAGGAATCTCAATATTTATAAAAACTAAAGCAACTATAAAAAAGAAATTTTTTAGGTGAATATGTCTCTATAAAAATATTTAAGGTTGAATATTGTTGAACGTTCATTTACTAACAGCAAATTTGAAATTTGTTCTGTTCAAAGGTGTTGAGCAGATAAGGCTCAGTTATGCCTCCATTGGAATTATCTTTTAAGGCTGTTCCCAACTGCTCTGCTCAACAAGCGCAAAACCGTTTGACATATTTACAAATTCATTTTTTAATGGAAAGATATAAAATTGGAAAGCCTGACCTTGGAAGCGATTTGGAATCGAACTGTGTTTTCGATTTTTTGATCAATCAATTACCTATCGGGTTATAAGCGATTTTGATCACGTGACACGGCATTTTTCTCCCCCTACTGACTGGATTTTCTTCTTTCGTTCGGAACTTCAGTTCAAAATGCCCAGTTTGACAGTATTTTCTGAAAGATCTATTGCGTTTACAAGAAAACTGAAAAAACAGTTCGATGGCATAGTTTCTGAACACCTTCTAGTTTCATGCGTATCCGAACAAAAATGAATTAAAACTTACGTCAGAAAGTTAACCCTTTTGATTTGACAACAGTCTTAAATGTTTTGATAAAATTTAGGATCTAAATGCATTTTGTTCTGTAAAATTTATTCTTTTTTAATTATTTGACTTTTAATAAAAATTGTTTTTAACTTAAGTGTATGTTAAAGTAAAACGTGTATGAAAGTCAGGATGGTGTTATGAGAACATATTTAAAAAAATAAAATTTCCTAGACCTGTTCCAAATTTTACATAGTATAATTTAATATATAATATGTGAAAACAGTCTATAATATAAACTGTTTTCAGATAAACACTTCAAAACCAGTAAATTTAGATTCTAATTTTTATGAAAATATTTTTTAGAAGAAAATTTTTTCTGCCCCCCCCCTCCCCCCAAAAAATTCATTTACTGAACTTTTGTGGGGGGGGGGTTAAACAATATAATTCCGACCAGCTTCGGGCTAGTTTTCATCCATGATAACCAATAGCGGCATAGATGTGGCTAGTTTCTGGCTTGCATTCATTAATGATGCCCATTGATGGCACAAATGTGGCTAGCTTCCGGCTTGCATTCATTAATTATGCCCATTGATGGCATAAGTGTGTCTGGCTTGTGGCTAGCTTTTATTTAAAATGACCCTTAATGGCATAGCTGTGGCAAGCTTTTATTCAGGAATGCCATTAAATGTGTAATTGTGGCCAGTTTGCGGCTTAATATCAGTTTTAGATGACCGTTAATGGCGCGTTTGTGGGCAACTTATTCTACTTGCGGCCAATTTCCTTCCGGCCTTATTGTGTCCGGCGTGACACTTTTTTGACGGAGCCGTTACGGCCAATGATAGCGGGCCGCCATCAGACACTTTCGGCCAAGGCTGACGAACCCATCAGTGGTCCACAAGTTCTGTGTTTGTTGGGTATACTCTCTAGTATACCCTATCTCTGTAGCGTATATCTTCCAATTTTCTTTACTGTACCACTGAGAACTTTTTCCGCATAGCTCCATAACTAAACAACACAGAATGATATGATAAATATTGAAAAAATCCCTGAAAATTATCTAACTTACTATGCATTTAATTAGTTGACTTGAAATCTTTCATAATCGAGTTCACCTAATTTTAGAACTCCCGTAGCAATTTAGAATTATGGTTTTTACATTAGACCATTTATAAACCGAATTTGCTATTTAACAGCGTAAGTTCTACAAAATTCTGTTCAGTAGAATCTGAGTTATAGTCATATTTACAACATTTATTGCTCATTAATCCTTTTTTCTTTACATTTGAAATAAAATCAGTAACTGTTTTGGTATTTCCCTGTTATGCCAACACCATTGTCACTAAGCGTATTAGTTGGCACAAAAATGAAATGATACATTTGATAAAAAAAATAATTTTGTTGATAAAAAAATGAGCATTTAAAAAATATAACTTTTGAAAATTACAGACTTTGACCTACCATTTTTTTAAATCAATAAAAATAATGGTACGACTTGGTTATCCCGTCGACCAAAAATCTATTGCCAAACTATAAGATTAAATGCCAATAATGGTTGATCGTAAATGTCACATTCACTTGACTTTAAGCAAGTTACACGTATTTTACGTCATCAAGTGATTTTTATTTGGACGTTTTAAATGTAGTATTTTTATTAATGTTATATTAATTTATTTGTTCTTTCGTTATTTAAAATAAAAATTATGTCAATTTGTATAATTTGGCGAGTGGTTTGGCGATTTATATTATTTGGCGAAATTGGTCGACGGGTACCAAAATAAATACTTCAAATATAAGAATAAATAAATATTTTGCAAGTAATACAATATAGTCAATTTAAACTGCAGTCTTGAAATTGTAAACGTCTTTTACTACTGAAGCATGGCGTACGTAATACGTATGTCTCACATTGCAGTAAACATTTCATCCTTTCAATGAAGACATTCATGGTTTTGGAGTTCTGCGGCTGAGTGGTCAAAGCACCAGTCAGCTAATCGCTTGTGCGTAAGAGTTTGTGGGTTCGATTCCGCTAGTTCCATTGCACACACAACTTGTGTGGAACTCCCAGGGTGTATTTCTCTTGTGTTGTAATATTTCCTTGTGCTCTCTTGTCTCCGACTTATAAGCGGGCTTTATGTCAAGCACACAAGTCGTATGTTTGTTATTCAGTTAAATAAATAAATAAATTCATGGTTTTTTGAACAAAACATTTTTATATGTATAATTCCTAACTTCTGAAATAATTTTATTGTAGGTTCCCCATCATCAGATAACTGCGAAATAGTAAAATGTATATCAGTATCAGGAATAAATATTTTCAATTCAAAAAATAACAAATTAAAAAGTTTTGCGAGATTATGATGAAATAAAATAAATTCCATCATTAAAAATTCCTGCATAAAAATATTCACGTTCAACAATTTGCAAATGTTAATGTGTGGCACGGTTTGCACGATTAGGGTTGAAATAAATAGCGGGATACCATACATTTTGGCATGGTATCGCGACGAAAATTAGAACGAAAAAGAACCACAGTTTTTTTTTTATTATTTAATTTTAGTTTTTGAGGCGTTTGAATTTTTTTTCTAATTGACGAAGTTGTTTTTATTTAACCAAAAGGATTGGTTAAAAAATTATTCATTTTGAATTTTTTCCCTTGCTATAGTAACAGAATGAAAAGAATGAGTTTTTAGAAATTATCACTTGAAAAATTGAGGTTTTGGCGCCAAAGATAGTGCCAAATTAGAAAAATATGAAATATCTCTCGAACTATTGGGCTTAAAAGAATTTAGTTAGTACCATTCGATTCAGCATACAAAAATACACCAAAATATGTTATCGGTTGAAACATAACTGTAAAATCAGATTTTTAAGGAATTTTTTTAAAGTTCGTTCTTTTTTTACCCCCCCCCCCCTTAGGGGTGGAATTTTGGAAAATCCTTTCTTAGCGGCACTCTATATCATAAGAAGTATTTTCACCCCGATTTTCAAGATTTTAGGTTCAGTAGTTTTGGCTGCGCGTTGATTAATACAAAATCCAGACTTTCTTTTATATATATAGATTTATGACTCTTTGTAAGATAGTCATAAATTATGTAAATTCATGTTACTTTACTAGCGTCTTTATAGGTAGCTGGTAATGTTAATTTAATGTAAGGACAGGTTAACAGATCTGATGTATGTATGTATGTATCAATGTTTGACTAGCATCTCATTCCTAGATGGTTCCCTATGGAAGAACGAAAATTGGGAAAGACCACTTTTTTGTTGGGGTGATGTGCAGTAGTGGAGACATCTGGTCACAGAACTATTGCATCAACTTTAATTTTAGAGAATTTCAATTAATACAATTTTCAATAAAAAGTTTAGAAATCATCATATAAGAACTTATTAAAATATTTTATTAAATTCAATTTTTTAATGGCATATAATTATTTAAATCGAAATGCATACATTTAGAAAAATAATTTTGTACTTTTCATTTTTTTTTTTTAAATCACATCATAATATATTGGTATTATTGTTTATACTTGTTAATATTTGGGAAAGATTCGTTGTTATGCGGAAATTAACAACAAAAGCAACAAGGACTATTCTGCAAAGAAGTGACCATCATAGCCCACGACTTTCTGCCAGATTCCGGATTTGTTGGAAGTACCATGGCGGCTCCTTGGAACCGAAAAACTTTTGATATGCTTCTCCAACTTCATAAAAGGATTCAAATCGACGGCACTTGAGAATCGGCTTTCAGACTCGTTAGACCTTTTCTCAAATCATACCGTTCAATAGGCATTTTGGAGCCGAAATTCCCGAGATTTCTGACGGTTTATCGAGGAGCCTGGGTCCACATCAAAGCGTTATAAGTAAGCGAACAAACTTAATGCTGGAATCAGGCGTAAATTAACACAGTTACGCCACCTTGTGGACGGAGTGATAATTCACATACGCTGGCTTTTAGTGTGGCGCGTATTTTCTAAATCTTTAGTACTCATGGAAATGAATTTTGTTTGCCACATATATTGCAAAATAATGGTATCCAGATGCACTTGACGCCACGAAGTTTACTTCGCCTTATCAGAACTGAACAGGTACTGAACAGGTAATCAGCATTGAGGGGTTTCCTAGCTGTTATCAGCTTAACACCCAGACTAGGAAATTAAAATGTTTTATGTTTTAATGAGCCATTAGGATAAAGTTAAACTGTAGCACTTCAGTTATTAATCAAGATGAAAAAAACTTTACAATTTTAGTGGTGTGAGTAAGAAAACAGTTAGGTATCTACCTGTAGTTCACACTCCATCCGCTACGTGGCGCATGACCTTGATTGATGTGACCTCGCTCTTAATCTTGCGGTTACTTCTACCATTTAAGATAGGACGCTTACTTATATAAGCGTATAAACTTAATACTGGAATCGGGAGTAAATTAACACAGTTGCGCCATCTTGTGGACGGAGTGATAATCCACATAAGCGGGCTTTTAGTATAGGGCGTATTTTCTTAGTATTTAATCATTCACGGAAATCAATTTTGTTTGCCACATTTATTGCAAAATAATGGCTTAGCGAGAGGGGCATCCGGATGCACTTGACATTACGAAGTTTTCTTCGCCTTATTAGAGAAACTTCAGTTATTAATGAATATGAAAAAAACTTTAGAATTTTAGTGGTGTGAGTAAGAAAACAGTTAGGTATCTACCTGTAGTTCACACTCCATCCGCTACGTGGCGCATGACCTTGATTGATGTGACCTTGCTTTTAATCTTGCGGTTACTTCTCCCATTTAAGATAGGACGCTTACTTATATCGCTTTGATCGCAAGCGTTTTTAAAGGCAGCTGGTGATATTGATGTATTAAAAGATTCACTGCAGTTTTGTGTAAAAGTGCCTTCAAAATACATGGTGTCCATGCTGACACTATTTCAAAATTGTCTGCATACGAAGCTGTTGGTCAGTAAGTTGTGAAATTTTGTGACGGACATAATAAAGGAATGGGAATATGTTTGAGAAAAAAAAAATAGTTCAAAATTTCGCAAAGATATTTTCATAAATTACACATTTAGCCGCCGCTCACTGAATACAAGTCCTGAGCTCTGGGAGAAAAATGGCTGCTGTCATAGGCGGATTTTTTTTTTTCTCAGAGCTTGTACGGGTCGTTCAATTCAAACACCAATAATTTGTTTAAGTTTTTACGCTTTAGTTTTTTCAGGGGATGCTCTGTATATTTGTCTTATTTAATCTGAGGAAAAAAAAAGTGTAAAAACTTTTAAAAATGTGTAATTCACAAAAAACGCCTTCTGGTGGCGAAATTTTGAACTAATTTTATTTTTCCTTTAGGGGACCGGGAAAGCCCTATCTCAGCCATGTTAAATTCACCAACTTTATGTACCTTTTTCTCAGAAATGGTGAAAGATAGAGGTCTAGAATTTTTAGAGTAGAATAACATGATTTACGTATTTTAACAGACCATTTTCTTTCTAAGTGAAACTCAAAATTAATTATTTATTGAAAGTCATTTTTAAATTATCATATTTGGTAAGGTTTCACTGCGTAAAATAAATAGTTCTCAACAAATCATTAAATACCTATGTTAAAGTATACAATATAACATAATATAAGTATTAAAAAATTCTGAGTTCTTTAGTTGAATATATATTGAGAAAAGGAACATAAACATGGAAAATCCAACTTTTGAGAAAAAGACAATTAAAAATTTAAATGGCCATTAAGCTGTGAAGTACTTTTAGAAAAAATGAATAATTTTAACACTTATTTATATATATTAGGGTGGTTTCAAAAAACTTTTTTTGAGTTAGAGTCAAGGCTATCCCCTAATTTTTTTAGACTCATCAATAGTATAATACTGGTAAATTTTTAGATTCTTGCTCAAATTCTAAGAAGGTGCTCAATGACCACACAATTTAACATTAGCAGAAGCATAGGAAATGCAACAATATTTTATACTTCAGAAATATTTAATTTCTTCCAGAAGTTTTTAGAAGAAATTTAGTTTGTTACATTATATATATGTGTATTTAAATATTTCTGAAATATTTTATTATATGTAGCAACATTTCTGAAAATTATTTACATGATAAAGTTACAGACAACTCTAAACCAAAACAAGAATCCTACCAACTCTTTTTACAACCAATTGAAAACAATTTGTCAGTGAAAAATTTAATTTTTCATGATAATTTTTATTTAAATAATTATCTTATAGATTTTCAAATTCTGCATCCGGCAGCAAACATCTGTCTGAAGTTGTTTACATTTAGCTCATGGCTATTCCTAAGTAAAAATTGACAAATGAAAGTAATATTTAAAATACATTTAATTATTTATTGCAAGAGTTTTTACTTTTAAATAAGTATCAAGAATTATATTTAGGTTACATTACTTATATTAAATATTAGTATACTGTTATGGGATGCTAACATTATTTCCATGTTACAGTTAATAAGGCAAACACTAAGCCTAATATGAAATAAAATAATCACAAAATTTGTGTATTAATCAACAATTTTAATTTTATGAAAAATAGCTGTTCTTTTCTGTTTAAAAAAATTTCAAAGCTAAAAATTTGCGATCGCTCCGGTTTCTACTTGCCTTAGTAATGAAATTTTTCTGATTGGTCTAAGATCAGTAGACCAATTGACTAGATTGAAAAAACTAACTATGACAAGACAAATACTTCAGCGTGTTCTTTATCAGTTGAAGGAATCAAAATTGGTACAATATGTTAGTCATTTGACAGTTAAAGAATTAATGCAGATATGGCAGTGATCTGAAATTCCTACAAAACAAAAGAAACACATACATAATTAAAAAATTAGAAAACATTCATTCTCATCGACTTTTGTTAAAGGAAAACAAAGGTCTTTTTCTACAGCCCAATGATAAGGAGTGGTAAGGTATTTTGGACTCTTTTCTTTCATATTGGTTATGGATGTGTTATGAAAATAATAAGAATTAAAGAAGATTCTAATTTTTTTCAGGATCAAAGAACCAATTGTAAAATGTATATGGGTTTAAAGGATAAAGAGATACCGAAAGAAATATGAGCGGTTTCTTAAGAGAATAAAAGAAGAGTGAAGCATTAGTGTCTTTTTACCTTCAGCTACCATCTGTTCATCCAATATTTGTTTAAATAGTATAATGGAAAACTCTGAGCCTTCAGACAGTGAATTTATTACAACACAGTTATATATCTTGAAAATTATCTATCAACAGATAAAGAGATTGCACTTTCTACTAGAAAAAAGATGGAACATCACATATCTGAGTGTTCTGATGACTTCATAAGACTTTCTCTCTTTTCTGACAGAATTTAAATGAAAGAAGACAAATTGTTGTACAGCGATTTGTTGCTATGCAAGCCCTTAAGAAGTGTTATGTAACATGAGAACTTGAGATTTTTAAAGAAGATGGTGTACAACTGTCAGACTTTGCAACAAGAAGAACAGAACTCTTACCTCGTATGAATATAAGAAAATAATTGTTAAGCCTTCTCCCGAAAAATGAAATGACAATGAAGACTATCCCAAAGGAAAAGAATGGCTTCACAATTTACAAGTAGTGTTTGAATGACAGTACAGAACGAGGGGTTAAGCTTAATGGAAATTTCAATAATGTCATAACAAATGAGGAAGATGAAAAGCATTTCTTGCTGCAGGTCATAGAAGCAAACAGAAAATGCAATCCATCAGAAACAACGAAAAAATCAGTTTTAGATACTATTTTGTATTATTAAAGACCAAATACGTTTACATTTCTATTTTTTACTTTGATATTGTTTTATTCTTTTCTAAGAAATTAATTTTGGAGGTCTTTATTTTTTTTAAACAAATATATAGAAAAATTAGAATGAAATACACAAACTTATGAAGTTGGTCGGTATTGAGCACCCTCTTGCAGTTGAAATATGGAGTTCAAATTCCGCCAGAATATTACTGTACACAAGTCTAAAAAAATTGAGGGGTGGCCTGGTATATAAGTGAAAGATTATTTTTTTACATAGACGGCTGAACCACCCTATTATACATAAACATGTGTGGCACATCATTGGAAAGATAAAGGTTTAAACTATTTAATGATATAAAAAGTAAAAATCGATTTTTTGGTGGAATTTTGGTTTCCCGGTCCCCTGAAACAAATTCCCATTGTTTCATTTTGTCTGTCACAAATTTTCTCAACTTTCTGACCAATAGTTTCGTCTGTAGACAACTTTTAAGTAGGGTCGTTTAATTACGGACACCCTGTATATTCGTCACGACAATGCAGTCCGTCTAGAGAGGTATGGCGTTTACTTAAAACTAATATCCTTTTATCTACTTTCCAGTCTCCAGTTTTTTTTTTTTTTGTTCTTTTTAACCATTTTGAAAAATGGCTATTGTCCTCGTCAAGGTAGGAAATCAAAAGCATATCTGGAGGTCTTTATTGGTTTAATCATCATTTTATTCGTTTTCTGATTGGTCTATACAGTAATCTGTATTTCCCTTTACTTTCAACAGAGATGGACAACAGAGTGTTGCCACTATGACAATGTTTTGTTTGTGGAGTGATGAAGGGATATGCTATGGTGGTTACTAGTGTAAAAAATTCAGTATCGGATACATTTTCCCCCTCTTGCATAGTGTATTTCTTAAATTATTACATTACGTTATCTTTAACAAAGAGGATTTTTTTTTTCTTTTTGCAAATTTTGTTAGGATGTGGTTGTTAACCATTTAAGAAATTTCTCTTAAAGTCATCTCATTTAAAAATTAAGAAACAATTAAGTGGTGGTGAAAGGTCGTTAAATTATTTTCGTAAGTGTTATCGTTATGAACAGTTAAGGCTGCTAGTCACTTATTTTCCGATTTCCCCTCACAAATTCTAAGTCTATGGGCTTAGGATGCATTCATATATTACGAAAAATCTACGAAAAAAAGAGACATCATTCAAGAGTAGTTAACAGAAAAGGGAAGTTGAAAATATTGATTTCCACTCATCCTTTAAATCCGATCGAGCTACATTTTAACACTTCATATAAAATTAAGTATAGATTTTAGAAATATTTTGAGAAATCTACGAAAAAAAGAGACATTCTTCAAGAGTAGTTAACAGAAAAAGAAGTTAAAAATAATAATTTCCACTCATCCTTTAAATCCGATCCATCTAGATTTTAACACTTTATATAAAATTAAGTGTAGATTTTAGAAATATTTTGAGAAATCTACGAAAAAAACAGACATTTTTCAAGAGTAGTTAACAGAAAAGGGAAGTTGAAAATATCGATTTCCACTCATCCTTTAAATCCGATCGAGCTAGATTTTAACGCTTCATATAAAATTAAGTATAGATTTTAGAAATATTTTGAGAAATCTACGAAAAAATGAGACATCCTTCAAGAGTAGTTAACAGAAAAGGGAAGTTGAAAATATCGATTTCCACTCATCCTTTAAATCCGATCGAGCTAGATTTTAACACTTCATGTAAAATTAAGTATAGATTTTAGAAATATTTTGAGAAATCTACGAAAAAATGAGACATCCTTCAAGAGTAGTTAACAGAAAAGGGAAGTTGAAAATATCGATTTCCACTCATCCTTTAAATCCGATCGAGCTAGATTTTAACACTTCATGTAAAATTAAGTATAGATTTTAGCAATATTTTGAGAAATCTACGAAAAAATGAGACATCCTTCAAGAGTAGTTAACAGAAAAAAGAAGTTAAAAATAATAATTTCCACTCATCCTTTAAATCCGATCCATCTAGATTTTAACACTTTATATAAAATTAAGTATAGATTTTAGAAATATTTTGAGAAATCTACGAAAAAAGAGACATTTTTCAAGAGTAGTTAACAGAAAAGGGAAGTTGAAAATATCGATTTCCACTCATCCTTTAAATCCGATCGAGCTAGATTTTAACACTTCATATAAAATTAAGTATAGATTTTAGCAATATTTTGAGAAATCTACGAAAAAATGAGACATTCTTCAAGAGTAGTTAACAGAAAAAAGAAGTTAAAAATAATAATTTCCACTCATACTTTAAATCCGATCCATCTAGATTTTAACACTTTATATAAAATTAAGTATAGATTTTAGAAATATTTTGAGAAATCTACGAAAAAAGGAGACTTTTTCAAGAGTAGTTAACAGAAAAGGGAAGTTGAAAATATCGATTTCCACTCATCCTTTAAATCCGATCGAGCTAGATTTTAACACTTCATATAAAATTAAGTATAGATTTTAGAAATATTTTGAGAAATCTACGAAAAAAAGAGACATTCTTCAAGAGTAGTTAACAGAATCCACTCATCCTTTAAATCCGATCCATCTAGATTTTAACACTTTATATAAAATTAAGTATAGATTTTAGAAATATTTTGAGAAATCTACGAAAAAAAGAGACATTTTTCAAGAGTAGTTAACAGAAAAGGGAAGTTGAAAATATCGATTTCCACTCATCCTTTAAATCCGATCGAGCTAGATTTTAACACTTCATATAAAATTAAGTATAGATTTTAGAAATATTTTGAGAAATCTACGAAAAAATGAGACATAATTCAAGAGTAGTTAACAGAAAAGGGAAGTTGAAAATATCGATTTCCACTCATCCTTTAAATCCGATCGAGCTAGATTTTAACACTTCATCATGGAAGACGGTAGTATTCCGAGTGACGCAGCCTTAAGCCTAAAATCGTATTGTATCGTATCGTAGAATTCGTAGATGGCGGAACTCATATATACAGCTAACTCGACATCAAAGAAAATGCGAAAAGCCGCCTGTTAATAACTCATCAAATATAGGTCCCATTGTTCTGATTTTTTTTAAACAGTCTTATATCTGCAGTCTAATCCTATTCTGAATTTTTTACAATTCTACGTGCAGTATATTTTCAGATCTGTAAACCCATTTTGAAAGCAATTTCGATGGTGTAAGTTTGTCTTTTTTTTTTTCTCCGAAACGGTCTAGATTTTTTAAAAAACATTAATATATAAAATGAATCAGTTTTTGACGAAGTGGATAAGACTAACCTAGTATCTAGGAAAACTCTTAATTTTTATATAATCCGCATGAAAAAATGGACTTCTTAGGATCGCGGATTACATGTTATTCTATGGGCTAGCAGACAGAACGTTGCACGTCGGTTTTGTGCGGTTTAGGTCACAGTTAAAAATCTGAATATTGGCAATAAATCTTTTTTTAAACTATGAAAACAGTTTATTATGTGCTTTAAAATACTTAGACTGATTTTTTAAAATGGAGCAGTATTTTGTAATTATAGGTATTTTATTTCATTGTTATTCATACTAAGTAAACATTTTTTAAGGAGAAAATATTTCACATTTAAAAAAAAGTTCTCGTATCGAAATTCGATATTTATCGAAAATTCTCGTATCGAAATGAAAATTCATCGCGTTCGCCATAAGACTTCGCCATGTATCACTACGCGATACGCGAAGTTGACTGAAGAAATAAGAAATATCAAAGATCTTGAAATGGTTATTCCAAGGGGAGAAAGTGAGTACAATTTCTAATTATCCAGACAGCATTCTTTGCAACCGATCCTTTCTAATTAGTATAATGTTCTGAATTGTTTTTATTTTCAACAATACTTATAACTGTTTTCCTTACAAAAAAAACGTCCATGTGTGGCATAGGTATTTCTTGTGATATGTGAGTGTAATACAAATAGATTACTAATTTAATTTTGAGTTTTCTTTTAAAGAAATTAAACAAAATCTTTCATTTTTAAAGAACGCACAATTTAAATAAAAGGTATGACGAAATCGAAATTAAGATTTCCAATCCCGTTTATAAAATGATTCATTTGCGAATCGTTTCTAATAATATTATAAACGAAAATTGACTTGACATCTTTCGTTTATTTATTTATTTTTTTTATACAACTCTTTTCAGCTTCAAAAATTAAAGCATCGTAGTATTTTATTTTTATAAAATTTAACCTAAAGGGGAAAAAAATTCTTATTGCCGTTTATCTCTGTAACAAAAGAAAAAAAACACCTGAAGCATTTCTTTTAGGCTAATTGATTACAGCCATGGGTGCAAGACCTTGAGTCTCAGGACTGATTTCAGTCTTGGACATATTTTTGATAGTAATTATTTTTTAATTAATGTATTTAGTTATGTAATTTAGTAATTAATGATTAATTTAGGACGTATTTATGATAGTAAATTCTACTTTATATACTTAAATTATCACGATTAGCTCAAAATGAACCATTTTATCCTGACTGGTTGTTTTGAGCTCCTAAAAGTAAAAATTTTCATCATGATACTTTTCCTTATTTAGTAATTAAAGTTTATAGATAAATAAGATAAAACAGCTTTTTTGCAAAAGTAAGATACTTGTTTTTATTTAATTTTAAAGTTAATATGCTTAAAAGAAAGCTTTAAATAATTTACTTTTAAAAAATATAAAAGTAGCCAGCTCTCTTATATGGTATTTGTGGTAATGAAGTATAATTGTAAATAAGAACAATTCAGAACATGTTACTATTTAGAAAAGATTGGTTTCACAAAATTTCATTAGCAGCTGCATTGTAGCTGTCATGATAATTAGACTTTGTATAAACTAATAAAGTGATTACTCAGTAACCATTTCAATTAATATATTAATCTGACTCGCATCTTAAATTAAATATTAAGTTTTTATTCTGCTTTCATTAAACCAGTCACTATTCTGTAACATTCCGCATATTCCGACTACAAAAACTCTTTTTATCAATTCCACCTGTATACTGGAGGGTTGCCGTGCCACTTACAGAGTAGCGCGTTTATCGCCTCGTTGTGCAATAACATTTGAAAGATCACCACACTAACATAAAAAAGTAGCAATAAAAGAAAAACAAAATTAATCAGTTGATTGTAAAAAACCCACTCCATTCTCGGTCGGGGGAGGAACATCACAAGAAAAAAAAACCTCGCGAAATTTGACAGTATGTCAGGGGGGGGGGGAACCAAAACTTCATGAAAATAGTTGTAACTTTTCTAATAAATATGTTACACATAACATATGGTAGTAATAATCAGTATATCTGATGAAAATACAAGTAATTTTTTAAAATAAATTATTTAATGATTTTTTTTTTTATCCCTATTAGTGTATTTGATTAATAGTAGTTCAAGAGCCATAATTTTATATTGTAAAATCCTTAAAAGCACTCTGCAAGCAGTCCTTGTTCAATCACAAAAGCCTGCCACTAAAAAAATTTAATGCAGAAGATGTAATGTATTGATATAAACAATGAATTTTTCAGTTAAGAAGCACATGTATTTTACAAATATTGCTATTTCTTGGAACACTAAATATGATACATTATCGCCTTTAACACATTATTTTGGAGTAATGAAAACATTGTTATTATATTAAAATTTTTTGTAAATGAGTGTTATAATCAGAGCAGCTCATGACAGGTTTTTCTTGCAGCACTAAAATGCATGCTTTCCAAAAGTTTTTTGTTGTTGGTTTTTTTTTTTTTTTTTTTTTTTTTTAATATAAATTTTTGCTTTATTTAATGGAAGAAAATTCTGCTAAAAATAAGGCAAAGATTTCATTATTAAAAATAGTGAAAAAGAATAAATTGGCCAGCCATGCATTTAGTGTTCCCAAAACTGGTGTCATGAGTTACCACTGTCTATAATGATTTTGCCCAGGCATATTTGGATGTTATATTTCAAGGTAATATCTTTAAGGTAATTTAATAATGTGTGATATATACCTATTATGTAAAATTTCATAATTTGCACATTTTCTGGTTCCAAGGAATGTAATTTAAAGCATGTATACGAAGTAAATTTAATGATGTATGAAATATGATCTATATAATGCAAAATTCTATAATACGCACAACTTCTCATACCAAGGTGTGCATTATAAAGATCTTCTACTGTATTCATATGTAGTTCACACATCAAAAACCTTAAAGATTTAGTATATGTAAGAGGACATTATTACAACTTCATATTTTTTTCATTCTGTAGCACAAATTACTCAGCTTAGAATTTGCCAATCAAAACATTGCCATCTTGATTTTTTTCCACTGTCTTTATTTACCTCAGAAGTGATTAAGATTTTTTTATATTGTAAATCATAAAGGTTATAATAGCAAAAAAGCATCTTTAAGCCCTTGGGAATGAGCGACCGGTATACTTGGCCACTTAAGGTGTTCAGAATCCTTCATTATTCTCACCACTTGTTTTTAATTGTAAAGTTTACCTTCTTTAATGGGAGCATTTCTGTGATTCAATTACAGAAAATTTTCTGTTTTTAAAAACCTGTAGTAAAAGGTTAAAAATTAACCAAAGGGCTCTTGTCGCGAAGGGGTTAAACATCTTGAATTACAGTGAACTTTAATAACCCTTGGCTTTAATTGCCAGTACTCTTCCAATTGAGCTATCTGTACGACAGCCCAGCCAACACAATATTCACTCAGAACAACTATTATCATGACATCAATTGATTGTGTGAAAAATAATTAAAAGTGTACATGATTATATATTTTATTATTAAGCAACAGACTTTGCAGATCCGATTTTCTAAAAAGCTTTAAAGATTGAAATCTCTAGGCTGGAGTGGGAAAGTGGTAATTTTGAGGAATAGGAGGATAATTTATATAGAAGAATTTTCTGTATAAAAATAAAGATTTAAATTTTTTTAATGTTGGGGAGTAGGGGGGGGGGGAGAGAAGAGGTGAAATGTACAGTCGTGGAAAAAAAAAAGTAAACACCCTCTACTAACTCCTTAACAAATTATTATCGTAGACAAAAGTTATTGGTACCGAACGATTGGAAATAAAGTCTATTTTTAAATGATGTATATAAAATTTGCTTAGGGGGCCATCTACATATTAAAACAAATCCAAACTTCATTTTTTTCGATGGCAATACCCAATTTTAACGAGATATTTCAAATCTTCGGTTCAAACTATGTCTAGGCACCAAATTTCAAGTAATTTGAATACTAAGTTTTTGAATTATAAACATTCAAAATTTAGTGCTTCTAATGTTAAATTATATTTTCATATTTTTATTCATATCTCCTGAAATTATGCTCCTAATGTGCTAATTTTTTGTGTAGCAGTAATACTAACATACCCAAACATAAATACGTTGAATTTGCAATTTTTATAATTTTATGATATGAATTATGAAATGAATATTCGAAAAAATAATGTATTGTAACCTAAAATTTTTTTGATGGATTTAGATTTATTAAGTCCTGCTTTATGGAAATCCAAAATTTCACATTTTTCTTCTAAATAGTTTTAAAATTATGCTTAAAAAACGGCAAAATTATGGTTTAAGTCTAGTCAAAATATCTAGTCTATGATAGAAGTGACTAGATATTTTGAAATGTCTTACGCTGTCATGTAAGCAGCCCCACCAGTGGCTGAGAGGTTCTGCTCTCGAAGCTGGTAGACGGGAGGTGCTGGGTTCGAACCCAATCGCGCCCGTCGGCCTAATCGTTCGGAGTTTTCGTGGTTTTATTCGAACCTTGGATTTCCAAGCGGTTTATACGGGTTAGGTTCCCTTAGAAAGACCCCCACGAAGGGCACTCCCCTCTGGGCCCATATCCCTCGTGCAGATAATTGGCCGTCATAAATACAACCAACCTGTCCTGTAATCTAGCAAACTTCATTGACTGCTTGAGTGACGCTTAAGGTGCCTTGATCAAGAAGGGGGCTCTCTCGGTTAGCAATCGAGTACCGAACTTCAATTTGGATACAGCCCTTAAAATAAGCTTGTTTTAAAATAATTAATTTCTCGGGAACTTATAGTACGAATTGCATAAAAATTTGTTTTTAGGCTAATTAAATTGTGTAGAATTCATTTATGCTGTAAAAATTGTGTACTGCTGTTGAAAAAAACAAAGTTATGGTTCGTTTTAATATGTAGATAACCCCTTAAGCAAATTTTATATACATCATTTAAAAGTAGACTTTATTTCCAATCGTTCGGTACCAGTAACTTTCTTCTACGGTAATTTGTTGAGGAGTTAGTAGGGGGTGTTTACTTTTTTTTTCCCCATGACTGTACATTAGGGAAGTTAGAGCTTATTTATTTATTTATGTTAGTGAGCAACAAATGTTGCAGATTTTTTTTTTTCAAACTAATTTTTGAAAGATTTTATTATTTAGGTAAGCTGGAGAGGTGGGTGCAAAAGCAGATGTGGAATCTTCGGAGCTCAGGGGATTATTTTATATGATTTATTATTATTGTTAATAAAGAATTTTAAATAGGGATGGTGAAAGATTATTTTATATAAAATTAAAGAATGTTTAATTTTTTTGCACTAGGAATGAGAAAAGGGAGAAGCAGAAATTTGTAGTTTTGGATTTAATATAAATGTATGGAATTACTTTTATAAGTGAGCGATGATTGTTATATATATATATATATATATATAAAGGTTTAAAGAGTAATATTTCTTGCTATTTTTCTTAACAAAGTAATTTTTTTATATAGTAAAATTTAACATACCTTTTTATATCTCTGAAGCAAACCAACAGAAATACCCTCTAAACATGCATGTTGTCGTACATTACTTCCATAACTTACCAAAGAGTTCTTATAAAAATCTCATTGCACGATGCTCTTTAAAATTGAAGTATGGTCATCCTTTTTTGCGGGGAGGGAAGGGGGAGAGATTGAAGGTGAATTGAAATCCTGACTATGAATTCTTTGTATTGGTCTTTAATTTTTTTTTGTGTGTTTATTGTTTTATTTATTTTTTTCAATAACCTAAAAAAAGTAATGATATCAATGCAAAAACCCTTAACGGGTTAAAAGTTTGTGACGCAGCACTTTATCTTATGCTCTAAGAATTTTAAATATGGAACTTAAAAATAATGATATCAAATTTTGAGTGACGCTATGCTATTAATTATAATCTCTCTATATATTATTTATTTCATCTTTTTATTTTTTTATAATCGCATGTGCAAAAATTATGTTCAATTAAAAAAAATATATAAAAGTTTATTCATTGATGCTTTAACATTTACACCTCTCATAAATTCCAAGTATGAGTTTTAAAAGATATGATATCAAAATTTTAGTGACGCTTTGATGTGGCTTTAAACGATTTGTTTTAAAATTAAATTAAAATTATTTTTGTTTTGGCTAAGATATATTCACACATCTAAATAATAGTTTTACTTTTCCAATATGCTTTAAATATGTCACTTTCACTGAATTTATATAATGCATTTAAATGTATTTATTTGAATAAATTGATTTATCCTTTGTCCAATGCTATTAAAAATTTAAAATAAGATTTGCGTAAATAATCTTTTTGCGTCATTGTATCCAAACTAAGGGAAATGTATTCAAATGGATACTATGAGGCAAAAAAATTATTTACGCAAATCTTATTTAAAATTTTTAATAGCATTGGACAAAGGATAAATCAATTTATTCAAATAAATACATTTAAATGCATTATATAAATTCAGTGAAAGTGACATATTTAAAGCATATTGGAAAAGTAAAACTATTATTTAGATGTGTGAATATATCTTAGCCAAAACAAAAATAATTTTAATTTAATTTTAAAACAAATCGTTTAAAGCCACATCAAAGCGTCACTAAAATTTTGATATCATATCTTTTAAAACTCATACTTGGAATTTATGAGAGGTGTAAATGTTAAAGCATCAATGAATAAACTTTTATATATATTTTTTAATTGAACATAATTTTTGCACATGCGATTATAAAAAAATAAAAAGATGAAATAAATAATATATAGAGAGATTATAATTAATAGCATAGCGTCACTCAAAATTTGATATCATTATTTTTAAGTTCCATATTTAAAATTCTTAGAGCATAAGATAAAGTGCTGCGTCACAAACTTTTAACCCGTTAAGGGTTTTTGCATTGATATAAAATTAAGTATAGATTTTAGCAATATTTTGAGAAATCTACGAAAAAATGAGACATCCTTCAAGAGTAGTTAACAGAAAAGGGAAGTTGAAAATATCGATTTCCACTCATCCTTTAAATCCGATCGAGCTAGATTTTAACACTTCATATAAAATTAAGAATAGATTTTAGCAATATTTTGAGAAATCTACGAAAAAATGAGACATCCTTCAAGAGTAGTTAACAGAAAAAAGAAGTTAAAAATAATAATTTCCACTCATCCTTTAAATCCGATCCATCTAGATTTTAACACTTTATATAAAATTAAGTATAGATTTTAGAAATATTTTGAGAAATCTACGAAAAAAAGACATTTTTCAAGAGTAGTTAACAGAAAAGGGAAGTTGAAAATATCGATTTCCACTCATCCTTTAAATCCGATCGAGCTAGATTTTAACACTTCATATAAAATTAAGTATAGATTTTAGCAATATTTTGAGAAATCTACGAAAAAATGAGACATTCTTCAAGAGTAGTTAACAGAAAAAAGAAGTTAAAAATAATAATTTCCACTCATCCTTTAAATCCGATCCATCTAGATTTTAACACTTTATATAAAATTAAGTATAGATTTTAGAAATATTTTGAGAAATCTACGAAAAAAAGAGACATTTTTCAAGAGTAGTTAACAGAAAAGGGAAGTTGAAAATATCGATTTCCACTCATCCTTTAAATCCGATCGAGCTAGATTTTAACACTTCATATAAAATTAAGTATAGATTTTAGAAATATTTTGAGAAATCTACGAAAAAAAGAGACATTCTTCAAGAGTAGTTAACAGAAAAAAGAAGTTAAAAATAATAATTTCCACTCATCCTTTAAATCCGATCCATCTAGATTTTAACACTTTATATAAAATTAAGTATAGATTTTAGAAATATTTTGAGAAATCTACGAAAAAAAGAGACATTTTTCAAGAGTAGTTAACAGAAAAGGGAAGTTGAAAATATCGATTTCCACTCATCCTTTAAATCCGATCGAGCTAGATTTTAACACTTCATATAAAATTAAGTATAGATTTTAGAAATATTTTGAGAAATCTACGAAAAAATGAGACATCCTTCAAGAGTAGTTAACAGAAAACGGAAGTTGAAAATATCGATTTCCACTCATCCTTTAAATCCGATCGAGCTAGATTTTAACACTTCATATAAAATTAAGTATAGATTTTAGAAATATTTTGAGAAATCTACCAAAAAAATGAGACACCCTTCAAGTGTAGTTAACAGAAAAGGGAAGTTGAAAATATCGATTTCCACTCATCCTTTAAATCCGATCGAGCTAGATTTTAACACTTCATATAAAATTAAGAATAGATTTTAGCAATATTTTGAGAAATCTACGAAAAAATGAGACATCCTTCAAGAGTAGTTAAGAGAAAAGGGAAGTTGAAAATATCGATTTCCACTCATCCTTTAAATCCGATCGAGCTAGATTTTAACACTTCATATAAAATTAAGAATAGATTTTAGCAATATTTTGAGAAATCTACGAAAAAAAGAGATATCCTTCAAGAGTAGTTAACAGAAAAAAGAAGTTGAAAATATCAATTTCCACTCATCCTTTAAATCCGATCCATCTAGATTTTAACACTTCATATAAAATTAAGTATAGATTTTAGAAATATTTTGAGAAATCTACGAAAAAATGAGACATCCTTCAAGAGTAGTTAACAGAAAAAAGAAGTTGAAAATATCAATTTCCACTCATCCTTTAAATCCGATCCATCTAGATTTTAACACTTTTATGGGATGCTAACATTATTTCCATGTTACAGTTAATAAGGCAAACACTAAGCCTAATCTATCTATACTAATATTATAAAGAGGTAAAAATTGTTTATTTGTAGGAGGTAATCTCTGGAACTACCGAACCGATTCCAAAAGTAATGGTATCAAAAGGATGGTGTTGGTCCAACTTAGAACATAGGCTATATCTTATATAGGTGTCACTACCCAAAAGGGGGCGCAGGAGCAAAAAATGTTCTAAAAATGCGATTTTTGTGTTATGGAAGGGCCTAGAATCATGAAATTTGGAATGGTAGTTACTTATAAGATATAAATAATATCTAAGAACATTTTCTAAACAATTCAATATTATAAGGTGTGAAAATGCACAACAAGCGTTCTAAGAACGTTCGAATTGGTGGTTTCTACACAACCTCAGGAAATACCAAACCGATTTAAAAATAATGGTGTCAAAATGATGGTGACAACCCTTGCTCCAAGATAGGCTATATTTTATGTCGATGCTACTACCCCAAAGGGGTGCAGGAGCAAAAAACGTTCTAAATTACGGTTTCTGCGTTACTGAAGGGCCTAGAAATATGAAATTTTAAATATTAGTTAGTTATTAGATATAAAGGATTTCTAAGAACTGTTCTTAAAAAAATCGAAATTAAAAAGGAGTTAAAATGCGCGAAAAGCGTTCTAAAAAACGTTCTAAATGGGGGTTTCTACACAATCTCAAGAAATACAAAAACGATTTAAAAAATAATGATGTCAAAATGATGGTGATAACCCTTGCTTTAACATAGGCTATGTTTTATGTCGGTGCCACTACACCAAAGATGGTGCAGGAGCGAAAAACGTTCTAAATTAAGGTTCTTCAGTTACTGCAGGGCGTAGAAATATGAAATTTGAAATATTAATTACTTATTAGATGTAAAGGATTTCTAAGTACAGTTCTTAAAAAAATCGAAGTTTAAAAGGGGTGGAAATGCACAAAAAGCGTTCTAAAAAACGTTCTAAACGGTGGTTTCTGCACAATCTAAGGAAATACCAAACCGAATTAAAAAATAATGGTGTCAAAAGGATGGTGACAACACTTGATCCAAGATAGGCTATATTTCATATAGGATCCACTACCCCAAAGGGGGTGCAGGAGCAAAAAACTTTCTAGAAATGAAATTTTCGCGTTACTGAAGGGCCTAGAAATATGAAATTTGAAATATTTGTTACTTTTCAGATATAAAGGATTTCCAAGAATATAGTGGCTATATTTCATATCGGTGCCACTACCCCAAAGGGGATGCAGGAGCAAAAAACGTTCTAAAAATGCAATTTTTGCGTTACTGAAAAACCTAGAAATATAAAATTTAAAATATTAGTTACTTATTATACATAAAGGATTTCCAAGAAATGTTCTTAAAAAATTCGAAATTTAAAGGGGTGATAATGCATGAAGAGGGTTATAAAAAACATTCTAAATGGTGATTTCTACTCAATTTTGGGAAGTATCAAATCGATTTCAAAACTAATGGTTGCAAACTGGTGGTGACAGACCTTGCTCTAACATGGCTCTGTTTTATGTTTGTATCACTGCCACATTGGGATTGCAGGAGAAAAAAAAAACGTTCTAAATTGCGGTTTTGTGCTATGGAAGTGCGTAGAATCATGAAATTTGGAATGGTAGTTACTTATAAGATATCAATGATCTCTAAGAACATTTCCTAAAAAAAAATCAAAATTTGAAAAGGGTGAAAATGCGCGAAAAAGCGTTGAAAATCATTGTAAATTGCGATTTCTATGCTACGTCAGGAAGTACTGAACCGATTTCAAATGTAATGGTGTAAAATGATTGTGACAGCTCTTGCTCCAAGATAGGCTATATTATATGTCTGTTTCCACCACCCCAGAGGAGATGCAGGAACTAAAAACGTTCTAAAAATGGGACTTTTGAATTATTGAAGGACCTAGATTCATGAAATTTTGCATGGTATACATTTATTACATATAAATGATCTATCGTATAAAAAGCGTTCTAAAAATGTTCTAAATGCCGATTTGTGAGCAATCTCAGGAAGAATCAAACTGATTTCAAAAGTAATGGTAGGGAAATTGATGCTGACAGCCTCTGTTCTAACATAGACGCTATTTCATGTCGGTGTTACTATCACCTGGAGGTTGCAGGAGCAAAAAAAGGTTCTAAATTTGGATCGGTAGAGTCTAGCAACTTAAAATTAGGCAAAGTGCATATTAATTACATGTAAATGATCTTTAAGAACAGTTTTGAAAAAATTGGAAATTTAAAAGGGGTGAAAATGCGCGAAAATCGTTTTAAAAATGTTGTAAAAGCGTTATAAATTGCGACTTCTACTTAATCTCAGGAAATACTAAACCTATTTCAAAAGTAATGGTTGCAAATTGATGGTGACAGTCCCTGCTCTAACATAGGCTATATTTTATGTTGCTGTCACCACCATCTTGGGTGCAAGATCAAAACTTGTTCTAATTTGCGGTTTTTTTTTTTTTTTTTTTTTTTTTTTTTTTTTTGCACAACTAAGGGGTCTAACATTTTGAAATATGACATGGTATTTACTTACAAGATGCAACTGCTATCTACGAATAGTCGAAAGAAAATTCCAAATTTAAAAGGTTGAAGTAAGCGAAAAGCGTTCTAAAAACGTTATTAATTACAATTTTTATTCAATCTTATCGAATACGAAACCGATTTAAAAAATAATGGTGTCAAATTGATGGTGATAGAACCTTCTCAAGCATAAGCTATATTTTATGTCTGTGCCACTACCACCAGAGAGTTGCAGGAGAAAAGAACTTTCTAAATTGCGATTTCTGTGATAATGAAGAGCCTAGACACTTTAAATATGGCATGGTAGTTACTTATAAAATATAAATGCTCTCGAAGGACTGTCGAAAATAAATTCTAATTAAAAAGAGGTGAAGCGAAGGGTAGGTTCTAATACCGTTCTAAAAACGTCCTAAATTACGATTTCTATGCAATTTCAGGGAATATAAACCGATTATAAAAGTAATAATTGCGAATCAGTCATAACAATCTCCGATCCTACACAGGCTATATTTTATGCGGATAATTCTACCACCTGGGTTTCACAGGAACAACAAACGTTCTAAGAAAGGCCTTTAAAAACTTTCTAAATTACGTTTCTGTGGAATATTAGGAAATAATAAACCAATTTCAAAATTAATGTTGACAAATTAATGGTGACAGTTCCTATTTCAACATAGCCCTTTATGTTGAGAAAGGTGCTAAGACTTAGAATTTGACATGATGGTTAATTTTAGGACGTAAGAAGATGGTTTCTTAAAAATTCAAAACTTCAAATGAGTATTGAAATAAGCGTATTAATTGAGCATAAAAGTTTCAAAATATTTTCTAAATTATCATTTATTTAGTTTTGTTTCTTTTTATTAATTTAAATCTATTTTTTGCCTAATGCAGTGTAATAACGAAGTTTATTCAAACTATGTTTTAAATAGTAATTTTTGAATTATTCCTAAAAGTATAATTTCTTTTAATAAAAATTAGACATATAAATATCACTTGGCATATTTCAAATATTACGCGAGCAAAGCCGCGGGGTTTGCTAGTATGAAATAAAATAATCACAAAATTTGTGTATTAATCAACAACTTTAATTTTATGAAAAATAGCTGTTCTTTTCTGTTTAAAAAAATTTCAAAGCTAAAAATTTGCGATCGCTCCGGTTTCTACTTGCCTTAGTAATGAAATTTTTCTGATTGGTCTAAGATCAGTAGACCAATTGACTAGATTGAAAAAACTAACTATGACAAGACAAATACTTCAGCGTGTTCTTTATCAGTTGAAGGAATCAAAATTGGTACAATATGTTAGTCATTTGACAGTTAAAGAATTAATGCAGATATGGCAGTGATCTGAAATTCCTACAAAACAAAGGAAACACATACATAATTAAAAAATTAGAAAACATTCATTCTCATCGACTTTTGTTAAAGAAAAACAAAGGTCTTTTTCTACAGCCCAATGATAAGGAGTGGTAAGGTATTTTGGACTCTTTTCTTTCATATTGGTTATGGATGTGTTATGAAAATAATAAGAATTAAAGAAGATTCTAATTTTTTTCAGGATCGAAGAACCAATTGTAAAATGTATATGGGTTTAAAGGATAAAGAGTTACCGAAAGAAATATGAGCGGTTTCTTAAGAGAATAAAAGAAGAGTGAAGCATTAGTGTCTTTTTACCTTCAGCTACCATCTGTTCATCCAATATTTGTTTAAATAGTATAATGGAAAACTCTGAGCCTTCAGACAGTGAATTTATTACGACACAGTTAAATATCTTGAAAATTATCTATCAACAGATAAAGAGATTGCACTTTCTACTAGAAAAAAGATGGAACAACACATATCTGAGTGTTCTGATGACTTCATAAGACTTTCTCTCTTTTCTGACAGAATTTAAGTGGAAGAAGACAAATTGTTGTACAGAGATTTGTAACTATGCAAGCCCTTAAGAAGTGTTGTGTAACATGAGAACTTGAGATTTTTAAAGAAGATGGTGTACAACTGTCAGACTTTGCAACAAGAAGAACAGAACTCTTACCTCGTATGAATATAAGAAAATAATTGTTAAGCCTTCTCCCGAAAAATGAAATGACAATGAAGACTATCCCAAAGGAAAAGAATGGCTTCACAATTTACAAGTAGTGTTTGAATGACAGTACAGAACGAGGGGTTAAGCTTAATGGAAATTTCAATAATGTCATAACAAATGAGGAAGATGAAAAGCATTTCTTGCTGCAGGTCATAGAAGCAAACAGAAAATGCAATCCATCAGAAACAACGAAAAAATCAGTTTTAGATACTATTTTGTATTATTAAAGACCAAATACGTTTACATTTCTATTTTTTACTTTGATATTGTTTTATTCTTTTCTAAGAAATTAATTTTGGAGGTCTTTATTTTTTTTAAACAAATATATAGAAAAATTAGAATGAAATACACAAACTTATGAAGTTGGTCGGTATTGAGCACCCTCTTGCAGTTGAAATATGGAGTTCAAATTCCGCCAGAATATTACTGTACACAAGTCTAAAAAAATTGAGGGGTGGCCTGGTATATAAGTGAAAGATTATTTTTTTACATAGACGGCTGAACCACCCTATTATATATATATACATAAACATGTGTGGCACATCATTGGAAAGATAAAGGTTTAAACTATTTCATGATATAAAAAGTAAAAATCGATTTTTTGGTGGAATTTTGGTTTCCCGGTCCCCTGAAACAAATTCCCATTGTTTCATTTTGTCTGTCACAAATTTTCTCAACTTTCTGACCAATAGTTTCGTCTGTAGACAACTTTTAAGTAGGGTCGTTTAATTACGGACACCCTGTATATTCGTCACGACAATGCAGTCCGTCCAGAGAGGTATGGCGTTTACTTAAAACTAATATCCTTTTATCTACTTTCCAGTCTCCAGTTTTTTTTTGTTGTTGTTGTTCTTTTTAACCATTTTGAAAAATGGCTATTGTCCTCGTCAAGGTAGGAAATCAAAAGCATATCTGGAGGTCTTTATTGGTTTAATCATCATTTTATTCGTTTTCTGATTGGTCTATACAGTAATCTGTATTTCCCTTTACTTTCAACAGAGATGGACAACAGAGTGTTGCCACTATGACAATGTTTTGTTTGTGGAGGGATGAAGGGATATGCTATGGTGGTTACTAGTGTAAAAAATTCAATATCGGATACATTTTCCCCCTCTTGCATAGTGTATTTCTTAAATTATTACATTACGTTATCTTTAACAAAGATGATTTTTTTTTCTTTTTGCAAATTTTGTTAGGATGTGGTTGTTAACCATTTAAGAAATTTCTCTTAAAGTCATCTCATTTAAAAATTAAGAAACAATTAAGTGGTGGTGAAAGGTCGTTAAATTATTTTCGTAAGTGTTATCGTTATGAACAGTTAAGGCTGCTAGTCACTTATTTTCCGATTTCCCCTCACAAATTCTAAGTCTATGGGCTTAGGATGCATTCATATATTACGAAAAATCTACGAAAAAAAGAGACATCATTCAAGAGTAGTTAACAGAAAAGGGAAGTTGAAAATATTGATTTCCACTCATCCTTTAAATCCGATCGAGCTACATTTTAACACTTCATATAAAATTAAGTATAGATTTTAGAAATATTTTGAGAAATCTACGAAAAAAAGAGACATTCTTCAAGAGTAGTTAACAGAAAAAGAAGTTAAAAATAATAATTTCCACTCATCCTTTAAATCCGATCCATCTAGATTTTAACACTTTATATAAAATTAAGTATAGATTTTAGAAATATTTTGAGAAATCTACGAAAAAAAGAGACATTTTTCAAGAGTAGTTAACAGAAAAGGGAAGTTGAAAATATCGATTTCCACTCATCCTTTAAATCCGATCGAGCTAGATTTTAACACTTCATATAAAATTAAGTATAGATTTTAGCAATATTTTGAGAAATCTACGAAAAAATGAGACATCCTTCAAGAGTAGTTAACAGAAAAGGGAAGTTGAAAATATCGATTTCCACTCATCCTTTAAATCCGATCGAGCTAGATTTTAACACTTCATATAAAATTAAGAATAGATTTTAGCAATATTTTGAGAAATCTACGAAAAAAAGAGACATTCTTCAAGAGTAGTTAACAGAAAAAAGAAGTTAAAAATAATAATTTCCACTCATCCTTTAAATCCGATCCATCTAGATTTTAACACTTTATATAAAATTAAGTATAGATTTTAGAAATATTTTGAGAAATCTACGAAAAAAAGAGACATTTTTCAAGAGTAGTTAACAGAAAAGGGAAGTTGAAAATATCGATTTCCACTCATCCTCTAAATCCGATCGAGCTAGAATTTAACACTTCATACAAAATTAAGTATAGATTTTAGAAATATTTTGAGAAATCTACGAAAAAATGAGACATCCTTCAAGAGTAGTTAACAGAAAACGGAAGTTGAAAATATCGATTTCCACTCATCCTTTAAATCCGATCGAGCTAGATTTTAACACTTCATATAAAATTAAGTATAGATTTTAGAAATATTTTGAGAAATCTACGAAAAAATGAGACACCCTTCAAGAGTAGTTAACAGAAAAGGGAAGTTGAAAATATCGATTTCCACTCATCCTTTAAATCCGATCGAGCTAGATTTTAACACTTCATATAAAATTAAGAATAGATTTTAGCAATATTTTGAGAAATCTACGAAAAATTGAGACATCCTTCAAGAGTAGTTAACAGAAAAAAGAAGTTAAAAATAATAATTTCCACTCATCCTTTAAATCCGATCCATCTAGATTTTAACACTTTATATAAAACTAGCAAACCCCGCGGCTTTGCTCGCTTAATATTTGAAATATGCCAAGTGATATTTATGTGTCTAATTTTTATTAAAAGGTACTAACTAAATTTTTATTTTATTAAAAGGTACTTATTACTTTTAGGAATAATTTAAAAAAATTACTATTTAAAACACAGTTTGACTAAACATCATTATTACACTGTATTAGGCAGAAATGAGATTTAAATTAATAAAATGAAATAAAACTAAATAAATGATAATTTAGAAAATGTTTTGAAACTTTTATGCTCAATTAATACGTTCATTTGAGTATTCATTTGAAGTTTCGAATTTTTTAGAAACCATCTTCTTGCATCTTAAAATTAACCATCATGTCAAATTCCAAGTCCTACCATTTCTCTCAACATAAAGGGCTTTGTCTAAATAGGAACTGTCACCATTAATTTGCCAACATTAATTTTGAAATCGGTTTGTTATTTCCTAATATTCCACAGAAACGTAATTTAGAAAGCTTTTAAAGGCCTTTTTTAGAGCGTTTGTTGTTCTTGTGAATGCCAGGTGGTAGAATCATCGGCATAAAATATAGCATGTGTAGGATCAGAGACTGTTACCATTGATTCGCAACTATTACTTTTATATTTGGTTTATATTTCCTGAAATTGCGTAGAAATCGTAATTTATTACTTTTTTAGAATGCTTTTCGCACCTCCCCTTCACTTCACCCCTTTTTAATTCGAATATATTTTCGACAGTCCTTCGAGGGCATTTATATTTTATAAGTAACTACCATGCCATATTTAAAGATTCTAGCCGTTTCATTATCACAGAAATAGCAATTTAGAAAGTTTTTAGTTACTGCAACCCTCTGGTGGTAGTGGCACAGACATAAAATATAGCTTATGTTTGAGCAGGTTCTATCACCAACAGTTTGTTATCATTATTTTTTTAATCGATTTGGTATTTGAAAAGATTACATAAAAATTGTAATTTATAACGCTTTTCGCTCACTTCATCTTTTTAAATTTGAAATTTTCTTTCGACGGTTCTTAGAAAGCAGTTGCATCTTGTAAGTAAATAACATGCCATACTTCAAAGTCTTAGACCCTTCAGTTATCCAAAAAAAACGCAAATTAGAATATGTTTTACTTTTTCAACGCTCAGATGGTAGTGACAGAAACATAAAATATAACCTATGTTATAGCAGGGACTGTCACCATTTATTTGCAACCATTACTTTTGAAATAGCTTTGAAATTTCCTGAGATTGAGTAGAAATCGCAATTTAGAACGCTTTTCTCGCATTTTCACCCCTTTTTAAATTTCCAATTTTTTTGAAACTGTTCTTAAAGATCATTTATATGTAATACATATGTACCTTGCCTAATTTTAAGTTGCTAGCCCCTACCGATCACAAAAATCGAAATTTGGAACGCTTTTTTGCTCCTGCAACGTCTAGGTGATAGTGATACCGACTTAAAATAGCGTCTATGTTAGAGCAGAGGCTGTCAGCATCAATTTCTTAACATTACAATCAGTTTCACAATTCATTACATTGAAATCAGTTTGATTCTTCCTGAGATATTGGTGACAAATCGGCATTTAGAACGTTTTTAGAACGCTTTTCGCTCATTTTGCTCCTGCATCTCCTCTGGGTTAGTGGAAACATATATAAATTATAGCCTATCTTGGAGCAAGATCTGTCACCATCATTTTAACACCATTATATTTGAAATCGGTTCAGTATTTTCTGAGATTGCATAGAAATTGCAATTTAGAACGTTTTTTACAACGCTTTTTTCGCATTTTGACCCCCCCTTTTAAATTTCGATTTTTTTAGAAAATGTCCTTAGAGATCATTGATATCTTATAACTAACTACCATTCCAAATTTCACGATTCTAGGCCCTACCGTAACGCAAAAGCCGCAATTTAGAACGTTATTCTCCTGCACCCCGTTTGGGGTAGGGCACTGACATAAAACATCGCGTATGTTGGAGCAAGGGTTGTCACCATCATTTTGACCATTCACGATTATTTTTTAGATCGGTTTGGTATTTCCTGAGATAGTGTAGAAACCATCATTAGAACGTTTTTTAGAACGCTTTTCGCGCATTTTCACCCCTTTTAAATTTCGAATCGTTTAAGAACTGTTCTTAGAATTCCTTTATATCTAATAAGTAGCGATTATTTCAAATTTCATATTTCTAGGCCCTTCGGTAACGCAAAAATCGCATTTTTAGAACGTTTTTTGCTCTTGCACCCCTTTCGGGTAGTGGCGCCGACATAAAACATAGCCTATGTTGGAGCAAGGGTTGTCACCGTCATTTTGACACCAATATTTTGACACCATTATTTTTTAAATCGGTTTGGTATTTCCTAAGATTGTGTAGAAACTACCATTCAGAACGTTTTTTAGAACGCTTTTTGTGCATTTTCACCCCTTTTAAATTTCGAATTGTTTAAGAACTGGTCTTAGACATCATTTATATCTTATAAGTAACTAATATTCAAAATTTCATATTTCTAGACCCTGCAGTAACGCTAAAATCGCATTTTTAGAACTTTTTTGCTCCTACACCCCCTTTGGGGTAGTGGCGCCGACATAAAACATAGCCTATCTTGGAGCAAGCGTTGTCACCATCATTTTGACACCAATATTTTTTAAATCGGTTTGGTATTTCCTGAGATTGTGTAGAAACTACCATTTAGAACGTTTTTTAGAACGCTTTTTGTGCATTTTCACCCCTTTTAAATTTCGAATTGTTTAAGAACTGTTCTTAGTCATCATTTATATCTTATAAGTAACTAATATTCAAAATTTCATATTTCTAGGCCCTTCAGTAACGCTAAAATCGCATTTTTAGAACGTTTTTTGCCCCTACACCCACTTTGGGGTAGTGGCACCGACATAAAACATAGCCTATCTTGGAGCAAGCGTTGTCACCATCATTTTGACACCAATATCTTTTAAATCGGTTTGGTATTTCCTGAGATTGTGTAGAAACTACCATTTAGAACGTTTTTTAGAACGCTTTTTGTGTATTTTCACCCCTTTTAAATTTCGAATTGTTTAAGAACTGTTCTTAGACATCATTTATATCTTATAAGTAACTAATATTCAAAATTTCATATTTCTAGGCCCTTCAGTAACGCTAAAATCGCATTTTTAGAACGTTTTTTGCTCCTGCACCCCCTTTGGGGTAGTGGCACCGACATAAGATATAGCCTATGTTCTAAGTTGGACTAACATCATCATTTTGATACCATTACTTTTGGAATCGGTTCGGTAGTTCCAGAGCTTACTTCCTACAAATAAACAATTTTTTCCTCTTTATAATAGGAGTAAGAGTAAGATTAATTATAGATTTTAGAAATATTTTGAGAAATCTACGAAAAAAGAGACATTTTTCAAGAGTAGTTAACAGAAAAGGGAAGTTGAAAATATCGATTTCCACTCATCCTTTAAATCCGATCGAGCTAGATTTTAACACTTCATATAAAATTAAGTATAGATTTTAGCAATATTTTGAGAAATCTACGAAGAAATGAGACATTTTTCAAGAGTAGTTAACAGAAAAGGGAAGTTGAAAATATCGATTTCCACTCATCCTTTAAATCCGATCGAGCTAGATTTTAACACTTCATATAAAATTAAGTATAGATTTTAGAAATATTTTGAGAAATCTACGAAAAAATGAGACATCCTTCAAGAGTAGTTAACAGAAAACGGAAGTTGAAAATATCGATTTCCACTCATCCTTTAAATCCGATCGAGCTAGATTTTAACACTTCATATAAAATTAAGTATAGATTTTAGAAATATTTTGAGAAATCTACGAAAAAAAGAGACATTCTTCAAGAGTAGTTAACAGAAAAAAAGAAGTTAAAAATAATAATTTCCACTCATCCTTTAAATCCGATCCATCTAGATTTTAACACTTTATATAAAATTAAGTATAGATTTTAGAAATATTTTGAGAAATCTACGAAAAAAAGAGACATTTTTCAAGAGTAGTTAACAGAAAAGGGAAGTTGAAAATATCGATTTCCACTCATCCTTTAAATCCGATCGAGCTAGATTTTAACACTTCATATAAAATTAAGTATAGATTTTAGAAATATTTTGAGAAATCTACGAAAAAATGAGACATCCTTCAAGAGTAGTTAACAGAAAACGGAAGTTGAAAATATCGATTTCCACTCATCCTTTAAATCCGATCGAGCTAGATTTTAACACTTCATATAAAATTAAGTATAGATTTTAGAAATATTTTGAGGAATCTACGAAAAAATGAGACACCCTTCAAGAGTAGTTAACAGAAAAGGGAAGTTGAAAATATCGATTTCCACTCATCCTTTAAATCCGATCGAGCTAGATTTTAACACTTCATATAAAATTAAGAATAGATTTTAGCAATATTTTGAGAAATCTACGAAAAAATGAGACATCCTTCAAGAGTAGTTAACAGAAAAAAGAAGTTAAAAATAATAATTTCCACTCATCCTTTAAATCCGATCCATCTAGATTTTAACACAAATCTTTCTACTAGAAAAAAGATGGAACAACACATATCTGAGTGTTCTGATGACTTCATAAGACTTTCTCTCTTTTCTGACAGAATTTAAGTGGAAGAAGACAAATTGTTGTACAGAGATTTGTAACTATGCAAGCCCTTAAGAAGTGTTGTGTAATATGAGAACTTGAGATTTTTAAAGAAGATGGTGTACAACTGTCAGACTTTGCAACAAGAAGAACAGAACTCTTACCTCGTATGAATATAAGAAAATCATTGTTAAGCCTTCTCCCGAAAAATGAAATGACAATGAAGACTATCCCAAAGGAAAAGAATGGCTTCACAATTTACAAGTAGTGTTTGAATGACAGTACAGAACGAGGGGTTAAGCTTAATGGAAATTTCAATAATGTCATAACAAATGAGGAAGATGAAAAGCATTTCTTGCTGCAGGTCATAGAAGCAAACAGAAAATGCAATCCATCAGAAACAACGAAAAAATCAGTTTTAGATACTATTTTGTATTATTAAAGACCAAATACGTTTACATTTCAATTTTTTACTTTGATATTGTTTTATTCTTTTCTAAGAAATTAATTTTGGAGGTCTTTATTTTTTTTAAACAAATATATAGAAAAATTAGAATGAAATACACAAACTTATGAAGTTGGTGGGTGTTGAGCACCCTCTTGCAGTTGAAATATGGAGTTCAAATTCCGCTAGAATATTACTGTACACAAGTCTAAAAAATTGAGGGGTGGCCTGGTATATAAGTGAAAGTTTATTTTTTTACATAGACGGCTGAACCACCCTATTATATATATATACATAAACATGTGTGGCACATCATTGGAAAGATAAAGGTTTAAACCATTTAATGATATAAAAAGTAAAAATCTATTTTTTGTGGAATTTTGGTTTCCCGGTCCCCTGAAACAAATTCCCATTGTTTCATTTTGTCTGTCACAAATTTTCTCAACTTTCTGACCAATAGTTTCGTCTGTAGACAACTTTTAAGTAGGGTCGTTTAATTACGGACACCCTGTATATTCGTCACGACAATGCAGTCCGTCCAGAGAGGTATGGCGTTTACTTAAAACTAATATCCTTTTATCTACTTTCCAGTCTCCAGTTTTTTTTTTTGTTCTTTTTAACCATTTTGAAAAATGGCTATTGTCCTCGTCAAGGTAGGAAATCAAAAGCATATCTGGAGGTCTTTATTGGTTTAATCATCATTTTATTCGTTTTCATGATTGGTCTATACAGTAATCTGTATTTCCCTTTACTTTCAACAGAGATGGACAACAGAGTGTTGCCACTATGACAATGTTTTGTTTGTGGAGTGACGAATGGAAATGCGATGGTGGTTACTAGTGTAAAAAATTCAGTCTCGGATACATTTTTCCCCTCTTGCATAGTGTATTTCTTAAATTATTACATTACGTTATCTTCAACAAAGAGGGTTTTTTTTTCTTTTTGCAAATTTTGTTAGGATGTGGTTGTTAACCATTTAGGAAATTTCTCTTAAAGTCATCTCATTTAAAAATTAAGAAACAATTAGTGGTGGTGAAAGGTCGTTAAATTATTTTCGTAAGTGTTATCGTTATGAACAGTTAAGGCTGCTAGCCACTTATTTTCCGATTTCCCCACCCAAATGCTAAGTCTATGGGCTTAGGATGCATTCATACATTACGAAAAATCTACGAAAAAAAGAGACATCCTTCAAGAGTAGTTAACAGAAAAGGGAAGTTGAAAATATTGATTTCCACTCATCCTTTAAATCCGATCGAGCTAGATTTTAACACTTCATATAAAATTAAGTATAGATTTTAGAAATATTTTGAGAAATCTACGAAAAAAAGAGACATTCTTCAAGAGTAGTTAACAGAAAAAAGAAGTTAAAAATAATAATTTCCACTCATCCTTTAAATCCGATCCATCTAGATTTTAACACTTTATATAAAATTAAGTATAGATTTTAGAAATATTTTGAGAAATCTACGAAAAAAAGAGACATCTTTCAAGAGTAGTTCACAGAAAAGGGAAGTTGAAATTATCGATTTCCACTCATCCTTTAAATCCGATCGAGCTAGATTTTAACACTTCATATAAAATTAAGTATAGATTTTAGAAATATTTTGAGAAATCTACGATAAAATGAGACATCCTTCAAGAGTAGTTAACAGAAAAAAGAAGTTGAAAATATCAATTTCCACTCATCCTTTAAATCCGATCCATCTAGATTTTAACACTTTTATGGGATGCTAACATTATTTCCATGTTCCAGTTAATAAGGCAAACACTAAGCCTAATATGAAATAAAATAATCACAAAATTTGTGTATTAATCAACAGCTTTAATTTTATGAAAAATAGCTGTTCTTTTCTGTTTAAAAAAATTTCAAAGCTAAAAATTTGCGATCGCTCCGGTTTCTACTTGCCTTAGTAATGAAATTTTTCTGATTGGTCTAAGATCAGTAGACCAATTGACTAGATTGAAAAAAACTAACTATGACAAGACAAATACTTCAGCGTGTTCTTTATCAGTTGAAGGAATCAAAATTTCTACAATATGTTAGTCATTTGACAGTTAAAGAATTAATGCAGATATGGCAGTGATCTGAAATTCCTACAAAACAAAAGAAACACATACATAATTAAAAAATTAGAAAACATTCATTCTCATCGACTTTTGTTAAAGGAAAACAAAGGTCTTTTTCTACAGCCCAATGATAAGGAGTGGTAAGGTATTTTGGACTCTTTTCTTTCATATTGGTTATGGATGTGTTATGAAAATAATAAGAATTAAAGAAGATTCTAATTTTTTTCAGGATCAAAGAACCAATTGTAAAATGTATATGGGTTTAAAGGATAAAGAGTTACCGAAAGAAATACGAGCGGTTTCTTAAGAGAATAAAAGAAGAGTGAAGCATTAGTGTCTTTTTACCTTCAGCTACAATCTGTTCATCCAATATTTGTTTAAATAGTATAATGTAAAACTCTGAGGCTTCAGACAGTGAATTTATTACAACACAGTTAAATATCTTGAAATTTATCTATCAACAGATAAAGAGATTGCACTTTCTACTAGAAAAAGAATGGAACATCACATATCTGAGTGTTCTGATGACTTCATAAGACATTCTCTCTTTTCTGACAGAATTTAAATGGAAGAAGACAAATTGTTGTACAGCGATTTGTAGCTATGCAAGCCCTTAAGAAGTGTTGTGTAATATGAGAACTTGAGATTTTTAAAGACGATGGTGTACAACTGTCAGACTTTGCAACAAGAAGAACAGAACTCTTACCTCGTATGAATATAAGAAAATCATTGTTAAGCCTTCTCCCGAAAAATGAAATGACAATGAAGACTATCCCAAAGGAAAAGAATGGCTTCACAATTTACAAGTAGTGTTTGAATGACAGTACAGAACGAGGGGTTAAGCTTAATGGAAATTTCAATAATGTCATAACAAATGAGGAAGATAAAAAGCATTTCTTGCTGCAGGTCATAGAAGCAAACAGAAAATGCAATCCATCAGAAACAACGAAAAAATCAGTTTTAGATACTATTTTGTATTATTAAAGACCAAATACGATTACATTTCTATTTTTTACTTTGATATTGTTTTATTCTTTTCTAAGAAATTAATTTTGGAGGTCTTTATTTTTTTTAAACAAATATATAGAAAAATTAGAATGAAATACACAAACTTATGAAGTTGGTGGGTGTTGAGCACCCTCTTGCAGTTGAAATATGGAGTTCAAATTCCGCTAGAATATTACTGTACACAAGTCTAAAAAATTGACGGGTGGCCTGGTATATAAGTGAAAGTTTATTTTTTTACATAGACGGCTGAACCACCCTATTATATATATATACATAAACACGTGTGGCACATCATTGGAAAGATAAAGGTTTAAACCATTTAATGATATAAGAAGTAAAAATCGATTTTTTGTGGAATTTTGGTTTCCCGGTCCCATGAAACAAATTCCCATTGTTTCATTTTGTCTGTCACAAATTTTCTCAACTTTCTGACCAATAGTTTCGTCTGTAGACAACTTTTAAGTAGGGTCGTTTAATTACGGACACCCTGTATATTCGTCACGACAATGCAGTCCGTCCAGAGAGGTATGGCGTTTACTTAAAACTAATATCCTTTTATCTACTTTCCAATCTCCAGTTTTTTTTTTTGTTCTTTTTTAACCATTTTGAAAAATGGTTATTGTCCTAGTCAAGGTAGAAAATCAAAAGCATATCTGGAGGTCTTTATTGGTTTAATCATCATTTTATTCGTTTTCTGATTGGTCTATACAGTAATCTGTATTTCCATTTACTTTCAATAGAGATGGACAACAGAGTGTTGCCACTATGACAATGTTTTGTTTGTGGAGTGACGAAGGGATATGCTATGGTGGTTACTAATGTAAAAAATTCAGTCTCGGATACATTTTCCCCCTCTTGCATAGTGTATTTCTTAAATTATTACATTACGTTATCTTCAACAAAGAGGATTTTTTTTTCTTTTTGCAAATTTTGTTAGGATGTGGTTGTTAACAATTTAAGAAATTTCTCTTAAAGTCATCTCATTTAAAAATTAAGAAACAATTAGTGGTGGTGAAAGGTCGTTAAAATATTTTCATACGTGTTATCGTTATGAACAGTTAAGGCTGCTAGTCACTTATTTTCCGATTTCCCCTCACAAATGCTAAGTCTATGGGCTTAGGATGCATTCATACATTACGAAAAATCTACGAAAAAAAGAGACATCCTTCAAGAGTAGTTAACAGAAAAGGGAAGTTGAAAATATTGATTTCCACTCATCCTTTAAATCCGATCTAGCTAGATTTTAACACTTCATATAAAATTAAGTATAGATTTTAGAAATATTTTGAGAAATCTACGAAAAAAAGAGACATTCTTCAAGAGTAGTTAACAGAAAAAAGAAGTTAAAAATAATAATTTCCACTCATCCTTTAAATCCGATCCATCTAGATTTTAACACTTTATATAAAATTAAGTATAGATTTTAGAAATATTTTGAGAAATCTACGAAAAAAAGAGACATCATTCAAGAGTAGTTCACAGAAAAGGGAAGTTGAAAATATCGATTTCCACTCATCCTTTAAATCCGATCGAGCTAGATTTTAACACTTCATATAAAATTAAGAATAGATTTTAGAAATATTTTGAGAAATCTACGATAAAATGAGACATCCTTCAAGAGTAGTTAACAGAAAAAAGAAGTTAAAAATAATAATTTCCACTCATCCTTTAAATCCGATCCATCTAGATTTTAACACTTTATATAAAATTAAGTATAGATTTTAGAAATATTTTGAGAAATCTACGAAAAAAAGAGACATTTTTCAAGAGTAGTTAACAGAAAAGGGAAGTTGAAAATATCGATTTCCACTCATCCTTTAAATCCGATCGAGCTAGATTTTAACACTTCATATAAAATTAAGTATAGATTTTAGAAATATTTTGAGAAATCTACGAAAAAAAAGAGACATTCTTCAAGAGTAGTTAACAGAAAAGGGAAGTTGAAAATATCGATTTCCACTCATCCTTTAAATCCGATCGAGCTAGATTTTAACACTTCATATAAAATTAAGAATAGATTTTAGCAATATTTTGAGAAATCTACGAAAAAATGAGACATCATTCAAGAGTAGTTAACAGAAAAAAGAAGTTAAAAATAATAATTTCCACTCATCCTTTAAATCCGATCCATCTAGATTTTAACACTTTATATAAAATTAAGTATAGATTTTAGAAATATTTTGAGAAATCTACGAAAAAAGAGACATTTTTCAAGAGTAGTTAACAGAAAAGGGAAGTTGAAAATATCGATTTCCACTCATCCTTTAAATCCGATCGAGCTAGATTTTAACACTTCATATAAAATTAAGTATAGATTTTAGCAATATTTTGAGAAATCGAAAAAGCCGAAAATCATTATTACAATGATTTTTGAAAAATCAGGCATTTAAGGGTTAAAAATGGGGGCTGAACACCACTTTTTACATACTAAAATATTTACCTTACTTAATCGAATAATATCTGACAATCAATAAAGATAAATTTACAGTTACAAATTAGTGGTATCAAAATGCTTTTAATAACGAAGCAAGCAAAGTGTTCTTGCCCGAATCCAGTTCGGGCCACGCTGTTTAGGGGTTAAAAGGCGACTAAAATAACTTTTAACTGGTGTGACTAAAATTTGTCACACAACAGATGTGATGCTGTCTCACAGACACCTCAAATATAATTAATAAAAAAAATAACTTAAATGGTTGAATTTACTTATATTCTGTCCTAACAAGATCATTGCACTTCCCTTAAGAGCATGTGAATTAAATTGTATGAGGAAAGTATTTTATTCATATTATTTAACTTCAGTACAGAAAAAATTACTTTTTTTTTTCAAAATAAACGGTAGTTTGTTAATTTTGCTAATTAAATATAAAAATTAATTGTGTATAATTTTTTTTTACAAATTATCGTTGCAACAAAGTATGAAAATTGAAATGCGTGTTTATTTAAGAAAAATAATATTTACCCTATCAGTGGAAAAATAATATAAGGAAACATTAGCAATCCAAACATGAGGAATATATAAATTTTGAATTGTTTACATATTTCGTGTGACCAAGTGTCGCATTGAAGGCACTGAATCCATTGATATCCATGTTTATCATCAGAGAAAACGTCAAAGAAAAGAGAGTAATACTGAGCTCGAGGTAGCTAGGAGTCGTTTGGTAGCTTTAGGCTTAGAGAGTACTTTTCCTGCTAATCAGCGTCTTTAATTTGTATAATTTTACTCTTTAATTTGTCCGGTATTAATTTTGTATTTTTTATAATGTGGCTTTCGCTAGAGTGTCTTTCACTCGCGATGTGGCCGGGGACCCACGAGCCTTGCTTCCGCAATAGAGTCGGACTAGAGTAGAAGAAAAAAGGGCTGCGGACGAAGAGGGGCCGCTCGCCGCTGCGTTTGCTAGATGCTAGAGTCAAAGTACATCATTACTGCAGTCAATACATATTTTTCGTGTACGTTCAATGTATACGGGGTTTTGGCATGAAAGGCACTCATAAGATGTTTTTCTCTAAACTATTCTTTCCGTAATAAAAATTATAATGAACTCCATCAGAAATATTTACATTTTGAAGTTCAGAATTTGTATTGTGATCTCTTTCGTCAATAAAATCTGCGTCGTCAGAACTTTGAATATTGGAATGTTCTTGATTTGGCCATTTGTTCATAATATCTTCTATTTCCTTCTGACTGAGGAAAGTAGAAAGTTTTCGAGGTTGTGACGACATCATATCACACACACACACAAAAAAAAAACTCTAAAGGAATGAAAAAAAAATAAACTAATGACGAGTATTGTACTACAGTTTCAAATAATCACACAACTGATGTGATGCGGTCTGACAAACCCAAGCGTAACAAATAACATGTTTAAAATCAACTCACAGAATTCTCGCTTTGTGTATGTCCTTTGCAGGCAGCTAGAAGAAGGTACTGGTACGGGCAAGTAATATTCGCACTTTTAAGAAGTGGAAGTGTGTAAAGCTGGGAGTCGCAGGGTCTGAGAGACCGCGCCACATAAGTTAAAGGATAATAAAAAGATGTTACAAGTTAAAAATATACATTTTACAGTGGTGGAAAATTGACGCAGAGGTGGAGCCTATTGATATCAATAAATTATAGTAGTATTTTGCCTCTTATCTAATGATCACATTTCTGAGTTTTTATTAAACTGAATAATACCATAAAAATTTAGTGGTGTCAATAGGCTCCACCTCTGCGCCAATTTTCCACCACTGATGTATGTTTAAAAACTTCTTAGTACTTTTAGACTTTACCAAGTCCTTCATCAGAGAATATTATAATAACTAATTGCCGTTTATTTATATCACTTCGTTTCGAAATTGAGCGAGATTATAATATTTTATTGTTTATAACAATTTATTGGCTCTCTCAATTTCAAAACGAAGTGATGTATTTGTATAAATAAACAGCAAATAGTTATTATAATATCCTCTGATAAAAGGCTTGGTAAAGTCTGAAAGTACTAAGAAGTTTTAAAATAAAACGTATATTTTTAACTTGTAACCTCTCTTTTATTATTTTAGTCGCTTTTTAACCCTTCACTGCACCACGTGCCACATCTGGAACATATCTAAAAACACTGTAATTCTTATTATGTGACATGAATTTGGCGAATATGATTTCTATCCCTGATCAAGAACAGTCCAAAGAATGGAATAACACCTATTTTGTCCAAGTCAGATGGCTGTCTCTGACAAAAAATTAGAATTTGTTCATCGGAAAGAAAAAAAAATCGATCAAGCTATTAAGGTAAAACTTACTTTCATTAATTTTACTGAATAATGAAAAATATTAATAAAAAAAGTTTCAGAGTGTTAAGCGGATAAGATTAATTAATGTAAGCTCATTTAGTTGTAAAATATAGAAGTGCAATATTTTAAAACACTAATTGTGTACATAGAGTACTCGCCATAAAATATCAAATTTTTGCTGAAAATTTGAAAATTAATTTTTTTTTTTTACTATTTTTCCCATTATTACACCGATATATAGATTTCAAATACTTTTTTTTTTCATAAAAATAAAAAAAAATCGTGCAGTTAAGGGTTAAGTAAAAGAGTGAACTGGAAAAAATACATATATAAAGTTTTATGAAAACGATGAAGAATGTGGAAAATTTCAGCTATTTCCCAGAAAATGCTTTCAGATTTGACTCATTTTGAAGACTTTATGGAGTTTCAAGAGCTCTCGAGCCAAGCTATATGACATGTGTCAAACGCATCTTCCGAACAACCAATATACGTCTTTCAAACGATAAAGATTTTATAGACCTTAAACACTGTTATCTTAGTAGTAGTAATATCTTTTTTCTTTTTGCTTAAACAAGAAATAGAGAATTCAAGAAAGCTTTATAAAATGTTAATTTAAAAATTATATTTCAAGTAGATGCATATTTTAAATAAATACACTAGTAGATGCATTTTTTAAAGGTTATTATAGAAAAATTTATAACCTTAATAAACTTAAAAGCTTATTCTTCATACCAATACTCTTAAATAATGATTTTACATAATATTCGAAAATGCTTTGACATGCCATGCATCGCGGTGCTTAAGTCTGTTCTTAACTGCTCTGCTCAACAAGCGCAAAATGTTTTGATACATTTACAAATTCATTTTTTAACGGAAAGATATAAAATTGGAAAGCCTGGCCATGGAAGTGATTTGGAATTGAACTGTGTTTACCATTTTTTGATCAATAAATTACCTATTGAGTTATAAGCAATTTTGATCACGTGACAAACACGTTTTGTGCTCGCTCTTGAGTGATTATTCTACTTTCCCGCGGAAATTCGGTTCGAAACGTCCACTTTGACACTATTTTCTGAAAGATCTATTGCGTTTTAAAAAAAAAAATGGAAAAAACAACTCGATTACATAGTTTCTGAACAACAACACCAGCTAGTTTCATGCATTTTCGAACAAAAATAAATTAAAACTTATGGTAGAAAGTTGCTCTTTTGTATTTGAGAACACCCTTAAGGAGTGCCAACGCGGTGTGAAAGCCGCCGCGCGTAACCTCCAACCGACTTGATTGGAAACGTAAAGATAAATTTCGAAAGAATGTACGATCTAAAAAGTATAATTTAGATAACTCTATTATGATAGAATTTTAAAAATCGTATTTTTCGAAGTTATCACACAGCGTTAAATAACACTCAATTAAAGCATACAAAAAAAAAGATTTTATAAGAAACGCTAAATTATTGCAAAATATTAAAATAGCAATTAAAGCCTTTGTACAGGAATATTAAAAAACAGCAAACCAACGTTTAAAAAGGCACAAATAATGTGCGAAAAGCATTATTTGCACGCTGTGTCTTGCTCTATCTTGCACTGAAGAAGAATCTCGCTAGTAGATTCGAAATAGCTGTTTGCTGCTTTTCACACATTATTTGTGCATTTTTAAACGTTGGTTTTCTGCTTTTTAATATTTCAAAATAATTTAGAGATTTCATATTTCTCATAATTTTTAATTTTGGAAATTCAAAGATGGTAAGTAATGATAAGTAAATATTCAAAGTGGAATTTAATTTTTAACTATTATTTAAAAACATATTGCAGAAATGACAATGTAACTCTTTTTTCGTAAAAAAGTAGAAACGCTACATAATTTCTAACACTTCAAACTAAAGAATAAAAAAAGTTTGATGAAAATGATTAGGAATGCGAAAAATAAGGCAAATTTTAGCTATTTTCCAGAATATCTTTCAAATTGAACTCATTTTCGAGTGCTTTTGGAGTTTTAAGAGCTCTCGAACATAGCTGTATGACATGTGTCAACCGTATCTTCCGAACAACCAATAAGCGTCTTTCAAACGATAAAGATTCTATAGACATCAAATACTGTAATCTAGTGGGAATATCATAATTTTTCTTGGACAAGAAATAGAAAATTCTTGAAAGATTTATGAAAAAGGTTGAACGTTTACATTGCAAGCACATAAATATTTAAAAAAAAAATGTTTTCATCAAAATTTGTTAGAATCTTAATGATTATAAAAGCTCATCTTTCAGAGCAATGCTCTACAAATTTCATTTTACAAAAGATTCGAAAATGCTCTGAGCTATAATAAATTAGTATTTTCTGAAATTATCACACAACCTTAAATACCCTTAATTGAAACTTCCAAAATAACTTTTCTATAAGTAAGGGGAAATTTTTTACAATGTAGAATTCTTTAATTGCATGTATTTTTGCATTTGCTAACCAGGCGTAAAACCAACAGAGTGAAAATGTTTCCAAGGCGGGACATGATCCCGGCTTATTTGCATAGCGCAAAAATGCTCTATCAACTGAACTACTTGGACGATACCAACCTGGCACCCCTCACTCATATAAGTTGGCAAGTCTCTATCTGCAGCACAAGATGGAATATATTCATCGGCCATAATCCTGTGGCAAGCATGAGGCGAAATTAATCCCAGCATCGATGAATACGAGGGTGAATCCGAAAAAATACGTTTCAAGCAAACATTTGAAAAGTAATTATTGTGGAGAAAATATTCTTGAGACGATGGCACTAGTTGTCTTAACCCTTTATGTACTGAATTATGAATTCATGAAAATTTTATCTTCTAAAGCATTTTTTTAGAATTTTTGAAACTACATTATAAGATTTACATAATCATTTAATGAGTTTTAGAAAGATTGAAGGATTTAGAAGGATTAATTAAATTTGAATTTATAGGAATTTTGTGCAATATTTATAACCCCACTCAAATCTTTTATTTTAAATATGTTTCTTAGTATTTTGTAGAATTAGGAAATGCGCAAATAGAATGTTCTTACAATAGAAATATAGAAATATTTCCGAATTGAAAATCCCCTCCCCCACCTCCCCCAACGCCAAGAAAGCTGAAAATATGCAAAGGCAAAAGAAATCATACTTTAAAAAATATTTTGTTTTGTGTAACCCATAATGCTTTTGGAACAAGATAAAGTAATGCATCTATAACTCATTCTAAGCTGTATTACTACTCATCGATGTATTAAATGAATTTTATAACAAGTTATTTTAATGGTTCTCATAAGTATCGTCAGTAGATAAAGAGTTTAAACGATTATGCCGGTAGGTAGTGTAAGTTCGCAGACACCTCGGAGCGATTGAAATAGTAAGGCTTCTAGAAAGTGATCTCGCTTGTGCCACTTTAACAAAGTTAAGTAAAGGCCTCCGATGCAAACGCACTGACGTGTTAGGTGATGATTTCATAATCTTGCATGATATTGCCAGGCC
Source organism: Maratus speciosus (assembly GCA_963932465.1). Taxonomy (NCBI): domain Eukaryota; kingdom Metazoa; phylum Arthropoda; class Arachnida; order Araneae; family Salticidae; genus Maratus; species Maratus speciosus. The sequence continues at coordinate 281,329,061 of OZ010798.1, forward strand.
ACATGTTACTCGACAAACTCAAGAATTGATCGAAAAGTTCAAGTGGGAAGTCTGGAGCTACCTGGATACAACCCAGGTTTGGCACACAGTGACTATTTTTTCTACCGAAACTGAAAGAACGCTTATATAAAACAAGGTTCTCTTCGGCCAGTCTTGTGAAAAGACCTGCCGAGAACTGGCTAAATGTCGAGGGACGCGATTTCTTCCGAGTCGGCTTAAACAAGTTGGTCCTGTGTTCAGTTAAAGGCTTAAATAGATTTGGTAATTATGTTAGAAAGTGATCTGTACGTATGTCTCATAATTCCCTTTTGCATTTTCTGCCAATTATTTAGAAATAATTTTTATTGCTCTTGTAACTGTTTTTTTTTTTTTTTTACCCATCCTTGTAGATATAATTTTTTCACTCCGTGGGTTATGCGCATAGTTAGCAAATGCAAAAATTCATGGAATTAAAAAATTCAATATCTCTGGCGTAATCCATAACTACAAAGCTGTATCTCAATGTTTAGAAATGTCATATTTCTCATCGTCTTATGTAAATGGAAGTTAATTTTTAACTGATATTTACAAACATATTGTAGAAATAATAATGCAACACTTTCTCATTAAAAGTATAAGCAAGAGAACTGCTACAGAAACAATCTCTAACATAAGAACAAAAAAAAACTTCTTAAAACACCATAAAAAATTATTAAATGCGTTAGGCCTTTCGAAAGATCTGAGTCTTTCTTCGTCAGGCGCAAAGAAGACGTTCTTCTACTATGAAAGCTGCAGGAAGACTGAAATGAAAGATAAGGGAAAGGAAACAATCTGAAGAAACGGCCAATAGGAAGTTAGAAATGAACAGCCAATAAGAAAGTAGAAGACAACAGCCAATCACAAAAGAGTATAATCAAAACAAAAGAACACAGAGTAGGAGGGGCAAAAATTGGGAGGGGGAAAATACAAATAATTAAAAATGGGAACACATGAAAATAAATAAATAAATAAATAAAATATAAAAAACAGACTAATATTAATTAATACAAAAATAAATTAAATGGTAGTACTGAAAAGGTTTTTCCAAGCTGCAGAGAGCATTGTGGAATCAGATTTATCATTAACAATGACATCACGATTAAGATAAATAGCAAGATTTTCAAGGAAGTCCAATTCAGAGATACTATTGGCATTAGAGATAATTTTAGCATTTTGAAAATTAAAACTATGGTCAGAATCCCAACAGTGCTTGGCAATAGAAGATTTAGAAAATTCTTGATTGATTACATAACGAGAGTGTTCTTTTAAGTGGATTTCCAGAATTATTTTAGTTTGGCCAATATAAGATGGTTGTGATTTATCTTAAATCTCTGTGTTCTTTTGTTTTGATTATACTCTTTTGTGATTGGCTGTTGTCTTCTACTTTCCTATTGGTTGTTCATTTCTAACTTCCTATTGGCTGTTTCTTCAGCTTGTTTCCTTTCCCTTATCTCTCATTTCAGTCTTCCTGCTGCTTTCATAGTAGAAGGACATCTTCTTTGCGCCTGACGAAGAAAGACTCAGATCTTTCGAAAGGCCTAGTGCATTTAATAATTTTTGATGGTGTTTTAAGAAGTTTTTTTTTTTTGTTTTTATTCATTCACACCAGTTTTAACTTATTTTCTTTAATCTCTAACATATCGATATAAAAATTATATATATTAAGTGTGATGAAAACGATGAAAAATGCGATAAATAAGAAAACTTTTAGCTATTTTCCAGAAAATCTTTCAGATTTGACTCAGTTTTAAGTGCTTTTGTAGTTTTAAGAGCTCTTGAGCATAGCTATATGACATGTGTCAAATGCATCTCCCGAACAACCAATATATGTCGTTGAAACGACAAAAGCTTTACAGGCATGAAATACTGTTATCCTGTGGGATTACTAATTTTTGTCTTTACTTGAATAAAAAAGTTGGAAATTGCCCGCCAAACGTGGTAAATGAGGTGCATTCGTACTATAACTAGTTTTATAAATATTTTTTGCACCGTATATTGTATTGAATGTATATTTTAGTGCACTTCCATAAGTGCATATTCATTTTATTCTGTTTGAAAGGCTGTAACATCATTGAAATGCACTTGAAATAATTTTTCCCATTGGCCGTCATGTAACGGAAAAATTTTGAATGTCCCTGTAATTAAACTATACATCCGGTTTTTATAAAATTTGAAATGACTAGACAATATTTTGCAACAATTATATATTTAAAATTTCAGACCACTTGGAAGGCTGTAACATCATTAAAATGCACCTCGCAAACTTATTCCCATCGGCCGTAATGTAACGAAAAATTTTGATTGTCCTTGTAAGTAAACTATACATCCGATTTTCATAAAATTTGAAAAGATTTGACAAAATTTTGCAACAATTATATATTTAAAATTTCAGACCATTCGGTTGGGTAGTTTTTGCTCTGTTATATGCGGACAGACGGACAAACAAACAGACAGACTATAGATGCTACGTATTCATATTTCACAAACGCACCAAAAAATGGAAAATTCTTGAAAGAATTATAAAACAAAAAATTAAAAATTAAAAACATCAAACAAATTAAACATTTATATTCCAAATAGATACATATAAATATTTTTTTTTTTTAAGTTGTCATCAAAGGTTCTTAGAATCTTAATGATTATACGCATTTGGCGGATTTTTTTATTTAGAAATATCGAATTCACACAAGAAAATTTTGAATAGCAATTTTCTTCTATTTTATTTATGGATTCGAACGCCGTTTACACGTAGAACCTGGAATCTCTGTCCCACATCTCCGGCATAGACGTAGATGGGAGTTAACTGTTAGAGCATTTCATAGCTAGTAGCGGTGGGAAGGGAGGGCATACAAATAACACAGGCCTGCGAAATTGAAGTTTTTGAAAAATACAAGAGAAGTTTTTGCTGATTTTTATGTTATTTGGTGGGCTGATTTCGAAAATGACCTCCATTTCCCCCCATCACATCAGAATTTTTTGTAACATCGATATCGATATTTTTGCTAAAATGAAAAGGACAATTTTGCATGTGCTATCTGGCAACAGTGATTTTATCCATGTAAATCTATGTAAAAAAAATCGATTCTCGGGGAGGCAAACTGATTTTTCAGTAATTGATTATTTTGTTATAGGTTTAAACGGTTTAAAACAACTGGGTCTATCGGAATGTTGTGTCGTGTTGGGAAAATCAATTCGTATCGGAAAATTCTATCATTTAATTATTAGACATAGATTCCGATATCTAATGTCTTATAATTACGTGGCAGAATTTACCGGTACGAATTGATTTTTCCAACTCGACAAACTTTCCAATCGACCCAATATTTTTCAAGAAAATGTGACGTGATAGAATTTTTTCATTATTTGTTTTTTTAATTAGCACCAAAAAATACATAAAGTTCAGCCATCAATAAACTTGTATTTTTTTCGCCGCAGGCCTGTGTAATTTACAAAAGAATTACTAGGGAAAAGAGCTTATGGAAAAAAGGAAAAAATGCTGAAAAGAAGGTTAAGTACAGCATTATAATAACAAGATAGATTTTTGGAATTTTTCAAAAAAAAATTTAAATTTGTATAGGATTTTTCATTTATTTATAGAATATCTATCATCTTATGAAGCATAAATAACTATTAAAACTTACTGGTGAGAATTCGGAATAAATAAAAAATCAGCCAGATGTGGCAACACTGACTATAAAAGCGCACTCTTCAGAGCAATAATGTTAAAAAATGATTTTACAATATATTCAAAAATCCCTTGAGTTATGATACAACAGGAAAACTTCGTACTTTCCGAAATGACCACTCAACATTAAATAACCCATAAATTGAAGCCTTCAAAATATTCATTTTATAAGCAAATCAATATTACCCCCTTGACACCTAGACCGGTTTTTTTCAAGTACGGACGTATATACCAGCATTTCGTGCAAATTTGTATTTTCATATTTCACATGGACGTAAGCGCTGTACGTCTGCTACTCGTCTACGATAAAATCAAGACGAACGCATCGTACATCCTGGATGTCAACGGGTTAATTTTGTATATTTTAGAACAGTTATATCTGTCATTATTTTATGAAAGTAGATTTTAATTTTTCACTATATCTGCAATGACACTGCAAAAATCATAGTGTAACACTTTTCGTAAAAAATAGAAGCAAGAGAATCGATGCAAAAACAATCTAACATATTGGTTGGTATACGGTAAACCTGTTAAGGGGTTACGCATGTTTACATAGAGATTACATGATATGTTTCAAGCCATAACTAGAATAATTATAATAATTATTTTATTCAGATTTTTTTTAATAATCCTGAAAAAAAATCCTCTGTGGGTGTCTCCCGAAAAAAAAAAAAAATTTATACAGGGTGTTCCGTTAAAGGGGTCCAATATTAATAGGGGTAATAGAGGAGATCACACGGAGCATAAATCAGTATATAATGCCTGGCCGGATCTCAATAATTTTCAAGTTACAGCAAATAGAATGAAAAATCGGAAATTTGTAAAAAAAACCCTCATTGCTAAACTATCGATAATGCTACATAAAAACGAAGCACATATTTAGAAAGAGCAGAAAAAATCCTACGAAATGACATAAGTTGTTTTAGAATATTGAGAATTAATGGCGAGTTACAAGCTCTGAAACAGTGAAAAAATACAAAATCAAATATTTAGCAAAATAGTTAATCGTTAATTCCAAAAATGCAACTCTACCTTCATCAAGGAAAATGTTATAAAATTTGGTCCATTCCGAAAGCTTTCGAAGAAGCTGACAATAAACCATATCAGTTTAATTGTATGGGAGAAATCAAGCAGTTCCCTAGTTACAACTCTGTACTGTTGCACGCTCGGAAAGGGCGAAACTCCACCCATGACGATTGTAAACACCCCGTTTTAATATCTTTCAATTATACATTTCTGATCAACCTCTATCAATACCCTTTCATTATTCAGTCTGGTCAAGTGAATGACATATTGTGCAGCTCTCGCCTTGTCTTAAAGCAAACTCCGTGACTGCTGCGTTTCCTCCATGAACTTTCAGGATGATGAAGAAGAAGTACTTTTTATGCAAATTTTCTATGTGTATAGGAAGAAAAGTGTAATAAAACAGCAGTCATCAGTGGGCGTTATGTTAAAGGGAGGCTGTTGTAAGTGGGATTGTAGTAAGTTGATGTATAATAATTATGCTGGAATACTCTAACGAAGAATATGCGGACATGCATCTGATGTACGGGCAAGCTCATGGAAATGCATGTCTAGCACAGCGCATGTACCGTGAGCAATTTCCAAGGAGACGTTGCCCAAGTTCGAAACTCTTCATAAAAGTCGATAGACGATTACGGGAGACTGGATCGTTTAATACAGCAAGCATTGATGCAGGGAAACCTCGACATGTACGAACACCTGCAATGGAAGAAGATGTACTGAATATTTTTAAAGATAACCCCTCCACGAGTACACGAGCTGCTGCGTCTGAAGTCGGTGTTTCTCACCAAAGTGTGTGGCGTGTTCTGCGTGCAGAAAACATGCACCCCTTTCATGTGCAGCGGGTACAACTGTTATCAGTAACAGATTGTGCTCAGCGGACAGAATTCGTACGCTGGTTGCTTAATGTAACAGAAAATAATCCACAATTTCTGGAAAATATTTTATTTACTGATGAAGCAACATTTACGAGAGCGGGCGTGGTAAACACGCACAATATGCACACATGGTCATATACAAATCCGCACACTGTTTTCCCGTCGAACGCACAACAAAAGTTCAGTGTGAACATATGGGCAGGTGTCCTCGGCGATTATCTCATAGGACCATATTTACTCCCAGATGTACTCAATGGCAGTACGTACTTGGTTTTCCTACGGGATATCTTACCGCAGTTACTGCAAAATGTGCCAGCAACATTGCGCCACAATATGTGGTTTATGCACGATGGCGCACCGGCACATTTTTTCATAGGTGTTCGCAATCACCTCAATTCAACATATCCTGGGAAATGGATTGGACGCAGTGGACCTGTTGCTTGGCCTGCACGCTCTCCAGACCTCAATCCGTTAGACTTTTTTGTTTGGGGACACCTTAAATCGCTGGTGTATGAAACGCCTGTGGATACACCGGAGGATTTACTAGCGCGAATCGTTGCGCTGCTGGAGACATTCCCAACTCCGTCGGAGTTTTTTGGCGTGTTCGCCAATCTTTACGACGTCGCTGTCGGCTGTGCGATTCTGTTAATGGGCGCAACTACGAACACCTATTATAATAATGTCCGTTCGTCTGCCTTCCGACATTGAACTGTGCAGCGCAGGCCAGAAGACTATGCTTCACATATGTCATAAAGTACGTGGAATGTAATTCTTTATTTGTCATTTTTCTTTTATTTTCAACACTTTTTGGCACAGTATTTTGTAAGTCACAGACTGTGGTGTACTCAAATTGTAAATTACAAAGTTTGTATGAATTAATTTAAAATTTTGTGTCTTTTTTAAATTTATAATTAATAAAATTATTATGCTATTTGTTATTATTATTTCCTATCATAAATTATGATGCACATATACATACAATAATTGTCCATGTAAAACATGTACTGAAACTTCTTGCATAGTTACAAATCGCAATATTTTTAATTATTTCCGAATTTTCACCACCAGTTTAATTTTAAAGAATTTAACTTAAGCTTTATATCAATAAAAGACCACTTTAAAATGTAGACTATTATTGTAAATTTATTTTGGTTCATTCAACTCTTGAATAATTAAAAATGTTGCATCTCAGAAGAAACATGATCGAAAATGTATAGTTGAGAGTAATTAAAAAGGCGGTGTTTCCAATCGTGATGGGCGGAGTTTAACCTTTGCTAGTGTCAAAGAAAGCGGAGTTGTAACTAAGAAACTGATTAATTTCTCTCACACAATTAAACCGATATGGTTCATTGTAAGCTTTTTCGAAAGTTTTCGGAATGGACCAAATTTTACTACATTTTCCTTGTTGTCGCTAGAGTTGTCTTTTTGGAATTAACGATTAACTATTTTGATGTATATTGGATTTCGTACTTTTTTCACTGTTTCAGGGCTTGTAACTCGTCAATAAATATTGCTATTTTAATACAATTGATGTCATTTTGTAGGGTTTTTTTCTGCTCTTTCTAAATATGTGCTTTGTTTTTATGTAGCATTATCGATAGTTTAGCAATGAGGGTTCTTTTACAATTTTCCGAATTTTCATTCTATTTGCTGTAACTTGAAAACTATTGAGATCCGACCAGGCTTTATATACTGATTTATGCTCCATGTGATCTCCTCTATTACCCCTATTAATATTTGACCCCTTTAACGGAACACCCTGTATATACCGTAATTTCGGGTGTCTAGCCCGCGGATCAAACAATCGTGTTTCGACCCAGAATTTTTTAAAAATAAAATGTAACTTTTTAGATCACGGTAAATATTGGTCTTCAAATACTGAATAAAATTTCTGGGTCCAAACTGAAGTGTTTGATCTGCGGGCTATACACCGGAATTTACGGTATATATTTTTTTAGATGAGTAAAATGCCTTATTTAGGAAATTTAAGCACTCTTGATCTCAGCTTTATGCAATGTTTAAGACTCTATCTTCCTAACAATGGATATACATTGAACAAACGATAAAGATTCGTAGACGCAAAATAGTTTTATTTAAAGCGGCCATATTTTTCCTTTCCTAAAGAATACGAAAAAACATTTGAAACGATTATCAAATGTTAATCCCCGTGGTAGCATTTATGCTACAGTCAGTGTTTTCGATTTAATTGATATTTTTATTCATATACTCCGAATTTATACCAGAAATTTAAAATAGAAAAATTTGCTTTTGCCAATAAGAGACATTTCGTCATTAAATCCTTGACTTAAGTTTAAAAATTTAATTTTAAATCTTAATCTTTTTTATCTTAAATTTAGTGTTTTAAATTAAATTTTTTCTCTTACTTATTACGTAGTTTAACACAAGAACGCCAGGAAATTTCCCTCAAGTTTCATAAAAATATTTGACACCAGAATTTTTATTCAAAATTATTTGACTGATTTATTTAACGCAAATCTGCGTAGTTTAAATTTAACTTATTTTATGAAAGAATTTCTGGTTCCAGTTGACACTTATATTAATCATATGGTCGAAGTCGGATCGACTCCTTCCGGGCATTCTAGTGTTAACACGTTCATGCCGGCGTACATCACTGGTGGGTCACGCTTGACTGTCCCATCGGGCAGCGTGCATCACCGGTGGGTCACACTTGAATGTCGCATCAAGCAGCGTGCATCCCCGGTGGGTCCCACTCTACTGTTAAATAGAAGGCGTGCACTACAGGTGGGTCACACTCGACTATGTCATAGACGTCGTGCACTACAGGTAGGTCACACTTGAATATTCGAAAATTCAGTAGAAAAAACAACTCAATATTATAAACTTGAATACATTCTCGACGAGAAACCAGGATTCTCGTTTTCATAAAAAAAAATATCATCGACTAAGGGCGTTGCGTCTACCTTACAGAAAATGCATTATATCATGTTGTCCATATTTCTTTAGATTTTAACCTCCTCGGTCCTGAAGTATCACATGTGATACTTCATAAAAAACTCATATAAAAACTAAACTATTAGATTTTTTTACATTTTTACTTTACTTTTATATAGCTGAATAATTTTGGCTTTGGATCAAAACCAATAATTGGCAGCACTGATGCTTATTTCCTCATAAAGTAAGTGTTATTTTCATCTGAGTTCGCAAAATTAATTCCGAACGGTTTGTCCAGGAGAGTATGAAATTTTCATAATTAATTAACTTAAACGCTTTACAATAAAAAATTTTGAGAATTTGTAGGTCATTCAATTAATTAAAGGCCTTCAATTTGTTACTGCGTAATTTAGGTTATCAATAATTAAATAGATATTTTAAGAGAGTTAGTAATTTTAGATCCGTATTTGTGAACCTAAATTACCAGCCCACTAAAGTATCAATTTCTGAAAAAGTGTTCTTTCTGTCATTTATGGTGTCTTTGTGTTTATACAAAATTAAAAAAAGTGTATTCGCAGTGTTATTTTACCTTCGGGTCTGAAGAGGTTAAGACATTTTATATTAAATTCTTACATATGTAGTCAATAAAATCATGTCTCTAAGTAATTTCCTTACTCCTTACAAACTTTCAGACACTCAAAATCAACTCTGCTTGTTATATTCGAGTTCAATTTAATAAATATGAGAGGGGCGGGTCATTATATACAGTGTCTGAATAAGCGAAAGTACCGCGCCGCCAGATGAAGCAAAACATGAATTGGAACGCCGTCTCAAAGCGAAAAACATGGAAGTTCGCGCCGGCGTGAACGTGTTAAAATTGCACATTTCCTTTTCCTAATGACTCATAATTATACAAGATATTTAAACAATAGACAGGGTGTTAAGCTGATCACAGCTAGGTAACCCTTCAATGCTGCTCAACCGCACAACACTGTTCATCGTCATTAAATAAACTGAAATTTAGAATTCAGATTTTCTGGTATGAATTCCTATTCTCTTAATTTCGGAATTTTTAAAACGCATTCTACCATGGACATTAGAGAGTTAACGCTAAATATTTCTGCTCCCGGCCGTTTTGAAAGATACCAAATAAAAATATTTCGATTTAAACCAGAAACTCTTTCATAAAATATGTGTAATAAAAATAACACAAAAAATAAGTTAAATATGGAAGTATAATTGAGAAATAATTTAACTCTACAATTACCGGATATTTTACTCCAGTTTTATAAAAAAAATATTCTACTCAAGAATTTTTATTTAAAACTCCTGCAACTCCTGCATTTTAATCCGCTTTATATATTCAGTTTATTTTAAAAGAAATTTCTCGTTTGAATAAATATTATGAATGTGCCGACCGGTCTATTAGAAACCTCTGATAAACGGAGGGTTAAATAAAAATTCATGTGCAAAGTATTTTTATAAAACTTTGTACAATTCCTCGTATGTTTAGCGTTAATTTTCATCTCTATAGTTTGTGCGAAGTAACGGTAAAAAGAATCAACTTTACTAAAATGTATTATTGCATTCGCTATTTTGATGAAAAATGTACTTTTTATTTACCCTCCCTATTTTTAAACAATATAAACAAACAAACAAAATTTAAATGTCATTATTTCATAAAAAGACTGCAACAATTTTATCGGTCTATATTTTTTTTTCCTCATTTATATGATTATATAATATTCAACAAATAATTATTTATCACTAAGCCTGCAGCTATATTGTGTAGAAAATATCGTAACATTTTAACTTCAAACAATAGCAATGGTACAGTAACTCTTTTTTTTTTTTTTTCTTTTTACATGCAAAATATTACATGATAGGTAAAGATAAGATAAAACTCAAAAACCTTCATTTATTATTGAAAGTTTTATAATACATTTTTTAATAATTTGGCTCTTTTGGAAGTGCCTTGTTAGTTTCAAGCACTTTCGAGTGTAGTTTTACGAGACGTATGTGTCAAAGACATCTTCCAAGAAAACAGTGCACCTCGTTCAAAAGATAAAGATTTGATTGACTTGAAATCCTGTTATCAAGTAGGGACATTTTTTTCCCTTGTTATTTTCGAAGATAACTTTATATTTTTAATGATTATAAAGTCATGTTTTTTAGGGCAACAACCTTAAGGGAGCGGGAAAGCAAAATTCAACCAAAAAATCGATTTTTACTTTTCTATATAATTAAATAGTTTAAACTTTTATCTTTCGAATGATGTGTCGCACATGTTTATGTATATAAAAAAGTGTTGAAATTATTCATTCTTTCTAAGAGTACTTCACAGCTTAATGGCCATTTAAATCTTTAATTGGCTTTTTCTCAAAACTTGGATTAACTTTATATTTTTAATGATATAAAGTCATGTTTTTTTAGGGCAACAACCATAAGGGACCGGGAAAGCAAAATTCAACCAAAAAATCGATTTTTACTTTTTTATATCACTAAATAAACTTTTATCTTTCCAATGATTTTATGTATATAAAAAATAAGTGTTGAAATTATTCATTCTTTCTAAGAGTACTTCACAGCTTAATGGCCATTTAAATCTTTAATTGACTTTTTCTCAAAACTTGGATTTTTCATGTTTTTGTTCCTTTTTTAAATAGCTATTAAACTTAAGAACTGAGATTTTTTTAATTCTTATATTATGTTATATTGTATTATAATACAGGAATTTAATGTTTTGTTGAGAATTATTTACTTTAGGCAGTGAAATCTTACCAAAAATGCTAATTTAAAAATGACTTTCAATAAATAATTAATTGTGAGCTTCACTTAGAACCAAATAGTATTAATTTGACAGGAAAATGCATGCCCAATCATAGCTCGGGCTGCGCAGCGAGAGGGTTAAAAAAGAAATGGGAGTTCTCTTAAGTTATTTAAACATTTAAATTTCAAATAGATACACATAAATCAATATATATAATTCTTTTACATGGCACGAAAATGAGGCTGAATTTATAGTTTGTCATTTGGTAACAACCACAGAGATGATTTCCAGTGGTTAATTTACGGTATTTTTGACAAGACAAAGCTAAATTTTCTACTTTCTTGCAAAGAATTTGCAGTACTTTAGTCATGACAGAACTAAATTTTCTACTTGCTTACCGTTAATTTGCAATAAATTTGATACAGCAAGAATTTAACTTGCACAAGTTAGCTGCAAGTTCAAAGTGTGGTAACTTCAGCGTTTGCTCATGCTGCAGTCTTGTTATGAACTTTCAGTCTTGCCATGCGGAATTTGCTGAAACTTTGCAGGTTTGCAAAGCAGGACTGCTGCAAAATTTCTGCGAACTAAAATTTCTATGTGGGAAAAATCTTACAATGCAATCAAAAATGTTTTGGTTTTTAATAAAGTAAAGACAATTCTGGTGTATTTTCGTACATCATTATATTAAACCCAAGTTTAAACGTTCTAAAGAGTGGTTTTATATGAAACGGGAATATTTCCACAGAGATTAGAAATGCCTTATCTATTTTTATATTATTAGATTTTCTTAATTATATCTCACATAGATTTAATAAATATAATAAAATAATTATATTTTGCATACACGTGGTTCGTACGGATACCGTTATTTCTCCAGGAAAACTAACAGTATCTTTTTATAGAAAAGGAAATCTAAGTTATACACGAAATATTTCGGTTTTTTTTAAGAAGAGATTTTCTATAATATAATACTGGTGACGAAAATTTTTCTGTTCTGCAAAATTCAAGAAGGCGTACGAACCATGATTAAGGTAAGGTTAAATATTTAGGGTTAAGATTTTCGATTAATTAATTTTTTTTTCATCTTTTAAGTGTGTATATTGTTGCACTAAAACGGTTTCTTGCTAATTAAATTCTTTGCATTATTTTTCGCTCGTTGAACGTAACGACGCAACAGCCAAAAAATGGCTTTTTACGTGCAGCTCTACGCACGAAGTTTATAGCGACTGCAAACCATGTCGAAAAAAATCACTGCGAAACACTATCGAAAATGCGTATTGAAACCATGTTTTTGAAACTCAGGGTCACATTTTCTCGAGAACTATTCAACCGATTTCTTTTCTTTTTTTTTTTAAGAAAGATATTCGTTTTTGCTGGATCTTATACCTCGAAAAATATAATTTTCATTAATTCATTTTCAAGCTGGTGACATGTAAGAAAAAAGAAAAAAAACGGCAAAAAATAGGAACTTTTTTGTTCAAATGACCACCATTTTGTCCAGAATCAGCTTTTAAAAAAAAGGCTAGTTTTAAATCCAAATAATTTAATGCCCTTTTTTAATGTGGCGACCCGGTTTGTTTCAATTGCTTGGGATCGAAGTCGCCTGATTCATGAATCATGGAAGTTCATGGCGCACAGCTGCAGATACTCTCTGTCGCAGAAGCATAGTTGCCAACCTCCTGATTTTTAATCCCTTCGGTGCATTTGACGACTGAGATTCGTCATGTATTTGGCCACTGGCGACTATTTTATAGTCTATTCTATACCGCTATTTAAAGAAAACAAATTGTAGCATAATTTTCTTGCACATGTTGTCAAAGGGCATATGAAAGATTTTTGTTTTGAAAAAGTGGTGCGAGAAGGAATTAAAAAATAAAAAATAAAACGCCAGTGGCAGCTCTGAAACAAATGTGTACTCAAAGGGTTAATACCAATATCTTTATGCAGAAATATTTGTTTTATACAATCGGCCAATTTCTGCAATTAAATAAAGTGAAATTTTTTGTAGGAATTTACTAGTATTAAACAAATCGGGAGGTTGGTAACTATGCACAAGGCGTATTATTCATTTTTTTACACACAAAAATTTTACACAGAAATGTCAATAAATATAATGCAAAAAGTCTCAAGGTGTCTCAAAGTCTCTTTTCTTTTAAACCGAAAAAAAATCCATAAAATTCACGTGAAAATTAAGCTAAAGAATTAGAATCTCCCCTTTAACCCCTTAAGAGCTCACTGCAGTCACAGATAAAAAGAAATAAAGATGGCCGCTGGCATTTTAGCTGAATTGAAAGGATGGTCTAAATTCAAATGATTGACAAGCGAGCTCTTCCAATCAGCAAATGGCCAATTATCTGGCACGATTCCAACACCCACCCCACTTCGGCTGAGCGCTACATGTGATAATTTCCAGTAGGTTTCAGGTGTAAAGGATTTTTTTTTCAATTGTCTTCGCTTTACAAGCGTAGATCAAAGCCCACTGTTTTGTGGAGACTCGATAACGGTAAAAGCCGTAAAAAGAATTTTAATCTGTTTATGATAAAAGTGCAAAAATTAAAACGATTTGACTTTCAATTTTTTTTTTTTTTTTTTTTTTTTTTTTTTTTTTTTTTTTTTTAGGTTTATTTTACAGTTTTTACAAACATAAAATTGAAATTAGTGCAGTATAAAAAGTATAAAAACTATTTTATTTCACATAAGGCAATTACATTTAAAATCAAGGGGGAGATATTGAATGAGGGGGGAAATATATCAGGTACAAATATTCTAAAATAACTATCTTTTGTGCGAATTCTTTTTAGAACATAAAATTTATGAGATTTATAAAAGCTAAATAACATTGAAGGTAATAATAAGAACAATAAGATGTTCATAAAATTAGGAGAGGAAAAGTTAAACAAATAAACTGTATATTTTGTACTGTACATCTGTAGAGGGGGTATAAATCTAAATCCCAGCGTAGTCATTTATAGATATAGTACACAATTTATTGTTGTTAGCACTAAAATATGCGACAGAAAAAATAAAGTTTTCCAAATATTAAAAACTTTGTGTGATGTTAGCAGAAAGAAGGAAGGCAAAAATTTTAGTGAAATTTTCAGGCAGAAGAAAATTTAGATTATGGATTATTTTTACAAGAATGTTATAAAACATAAAGGAGTTTTAACAATTTGAAATTTTAAGTGCACAGGAGTAAATTCAGGTGTGTGTGTGGGGGGGGGGGATTTCTGAGCACTAAATATTTTTTAAATGATGCGGTCACATAAGAATGTTTTTTGTAGCGGTTCGTAATCTAAATAACACTAAAATACTTTTATTTTCATTACATTTTTCCATTTTTAACACTTCCCAAGAAAGTTGAAAAGTGTTTATGGATTGAGTTTGTCCGTCCGTCTGTCTGTCTATCCGTGCTCTAACTAGCGTAAATATAGTCGGATTGCCATGTAATTGATATACGATATTGAAAATCATCATGGTATGTTCGGTGCACCATTCATGGTTCATTTACAGATGCACTCAAAAGTATTCGCTACATTATGGTCTATGGGGGGGGGGGATTATTTAGGATGTATTTTAATAGTGTTACACAATGTTAAACACAGTTAAATTTATGTACATTGAGACACACTTTAAAATTGTTACTATAGACTATGTTATGTGTAATGCTTAAAGTACGAGTATAGGGGGGTCAAAAGTATTCCGTTATGTTATAGCCCATGAAGAAATATCGTTTGCGGCGTATTTTATTGATATTACTCTGTCACAAAGATAATGAAATTGATATGAATTTCTGAGGTGTCCTAAGCCTACTTTCTGTACAACATGAGCATTTAACAATTATTTACGGTGTCAGACAAAAGAACTTGGTTCAATATGGTCTACGAGAAAAACTGTTTGTAGCGTATTTTGATCACGTTACACTATTTCAAACATGACGAAATAGATACACATTACTTTGATTTACTACAAGATGCTTACATTCGAATATGGTCTGCATTTCATTTAGCGTTCATTTACAGGGAAACATAAAATATTTTGATACAATACTGTATCCGATATAGCTATTAAAAATTAATGCTGAAAGTACATTTTCAATTACAGAATGCGTTTTTAAGTTTAACTAAATTTTTGCGCACTACGTGGTGTGCACATATTTTACAAACCCTATACAGGACCACACAAAAGAATTCGTAACCATTGCTGAGAATGAGTATGAATTTCTTAAAGATGTTAGGTTTTTTTTAGTTATAAATGTACAAGCTCAACTACATTTAATATGCTTAGAGATGTTTGTATCATACAAATAAAATCCTATACAGGGATATTCAAAAAACTGGATACATGGGCCGCCGATAGAAAATAATTCCTGCAAGTGTGATTTCAGTAATTTTGAGCATGATTTTGCATGAATTAGATTTCAGCTTAATACTGTTTGACGTGTATAAAAATTTCTATATACAGAAATGCACAAAAGAATTCAAGTATGTTTCCGTCTATAAGTAGAAATTGCCGAGGGTGAATTTTCAACTGTTTTATGTATTTTCTTACAAAACTAAATTTTAACATAGTATGTAGAATCCGTACAAATATATGCAGTACAAATATATCATATACACTGCCTCATATGAGCTGCATATATCATATGAGCTGCACAAAAGAATTTGAGTACCTTCCAGGTTATGGGTGCAATTGTTGAAATCTGCTTTTCAAACGTGTCATAGGTATTACAAATGTTTAGTTAGATATCTTCTTTACTTTATTAAACGGCGAAGTTTTGTTACAGTGTTCTGTAAGTGTTGGAAAGTATCGACGTAGACGCATGATTTTTCTTTTTTCTTTATGGACATACTCGGTTCAGTCGATTACTCAGGCACCTTTGGTATCTACGTTTGATGGTTCTTTCTGAGCTAGTCGGAATAAAATGATTTCGAAAGGTTTGAGAATTTACTTGCACGTTGACGAGAAACCACAATATTTTCCTTACAAATATCTCTCTAAAGACATTTTCCTTTGAAAAATACAGTTAAAATGTTTTTTATGCACAATTAAATGTACACCTATCGCTTTATTGTTAACACTTTCGTACATAGTTGAAATGATTTAGTTAATATTATAGATAATAAAGATTTATAATTAGGACGAAAAAAAAGTAAAAATTAAAAAGTTTTAAAGACTGTAAATTAGATTTTTTAGCTTCATGAGTTGAGGGTAAGACAAATCAAGAAACTGATTTTTTTTTTTTTTGGCGGGGGGGGGGGGGATTTAATAGATGACCGATTATGTAACTTATTAAAGATTTACAAATAGGGCAAAAACATTGCAATTAGGAGTTTTAGAGACTTTAAATTTTATGAGCATGGAAATAATGGGGGGAGAAAAGAAAACGTCAATTTTATATGGGGTGGAAGAAATTATATAATCGATTATTTATTGTTCAATATGAAACAGATAAAGCTGAAAATGTATTAAAAAAAGACTTTCAAAGATTTTAAACTTAAATAAGGGAAAGAAAAAAAAGGGGGGATTTTATTTGATGACTTATTTATTTACCTTACTAAAGAATAAGAAATAGGACAAAAAAAGACTAAATTTTGTGTTCTTGGTAAGGGTAGAGTCAGAGCAAGCGTCAATTTTTGTGGGGGAGGAGTATAGTTATATGATTATTTATGATTACAATAAATTAACAGATAGAGTACAAAATTATATTAATACATGGAAATTATTCCAGAGAGAAATATTCGCCTTGCATACAATATTTCAAATGAAAATCAAATTTCAAAGTAATTGCTTAAAAGGCGCAAAGGCCAACATAGTGAAAAAGATTCCAAGCCGGGACTCGAACCCGGGCCATCAGTATAGCGCACTGACGTTCTACCGACTAAACCACTTGGAACGATACCTAGCTCGGAAAATTTCTCACTATTATATGTTGGAAAGGCTACAAACGCAGCACAAGATGGAATATTTATCGTGAGTCACCGACCTGGGACAAACACGAAACATAATTAAATCCAGCATCGATAGAAATTATATTAATACATGGAAATTATTCCAGAGAGAAACATTCGCCTTGCATACAATATTTCAAATGAAAATCAAATTTCAAATTTCAAACTAATTGCTTAAAAGGCGCAAAGGCCAACATAGTGAAAAAGTTTCCAAGCTGGGGCCCCACCAGTGGCCGAGAGGTTCTGCGTTCGAAGCTGGTAGACAGGAAGTGCTGGGTTCGATCCCAATCGCGCCCGTCGGCCTAATCGTTCGGAGTTTTCGTGGTTTTCTTCGAGCCCTGGATTTTCCATGTGTAAATATGGATTAGGTTCCCTTAGAAAGACCCCCACGGAGGGCACTCCCCCCCGGGCCTATATCCCTCGTGTAGATAATCGGCCGTCAAAAAATCAACCAATCCAAGCCGGGACTCGAACCCGGGCCATCAGTATAGCGCACTGACGTTCTACCGACTAAACCACTTGGAACGATACCTAGCTCGGAAAATTTCTCACTATTATATGTTGGAAAGGCTACAAACGCAGCACAAGATGGAATATTTATCGTGAGTCACCGACCTGGGACAAACACGAAACATAATTAAATCCAGCATCGATAGAAATTATATTAATACATGGAAATTATTCCAGAGAGAAACATTCGCCTTGCATACAATATTTCAAATATTGCATGCAAGGCGAATGTTTCTCTCTGGAATAATTTCCATGTATTAATATAATTTCTATCGATGCTGGATTTAATTGTGTTTCGTGTTTGTCCCAGGTCGGTGAAATATTGTATGCAAGGCGAATGTTTCTCTCTGGAATAATTTCCATGTATTAATATAATTTCTATCGATGCTGGATTTAATTATGTTTCGTGTTTGTCCCAGGTCGGTGACTCACGATAAATATTCCATCTTGTGCTGCGTTTGTAGCCTTTCCAACATATAATAGTGAGAAATTTTCCGAGCTAGGTATCGTTCCAAGTGGTTTAGTCGGTAGAACGTCAGTGCGCTATACTGATGGCCCGGGTTCGAGTCCCGGCTTGGAATCTTTTTCACTATGTTGGCCTTTGCGCCTTTTAAGCAATTACTTTGAAATTTGAAATTTGATTTTCATTTGAAATATTGTATGCAAGGCGAATGTTTCTCTCTGGAATAATTTCCATGTATTAATATAATTTCTATCGATGCTGGATTTAATTATGTTTCGTGTTTGTCCCAGGTCGGCGACTCACGATAAATATTGCATCTTGTGCTGCGTTTGTAGCCTTTCCAACATATAATAGTGAGAAATTTTCCGAGCTAGGTATCGTTCCAAGTGGTTTAGTCGGTAGAACGTCAGTGCGCTATACTGATGGCCCGGGTTCGAGTCCCGGCTTGGAATCTTTTTCACTATGTTGGCCTTTGCGCCTTTTAAGCAATTACTTTGAAATTTGAAATTTGATTTTCATTTGAAATAGAGTACAAAATGTTTTTAAAAAAGCAATGGCTTTTAAGGTTAAAATTTTGTGATCTGAGGGAAAAAAAAGAGGAATAAGCAGAATTAGTTCTTTTTTTGCGGGGGGGGGGGGCGGAAGTTTATCGGCGACTTATTATTTACTTACCTTAGAAAATATTTACAAATAAGTTAAAAATAATAAACGAAAAAAAATTAAGGACTTTAAATTTCAGATGCTTGGTAAGAGGGAGAGGCGAGGAGGAAATACCAATTTCAGTTGGGGTTGGGGGGGGGGAGGAGAAATTTTTATGATCGTTTGTTTATTGTTAAAATAAAGTGGCAAATTGAGCAGAAAAGATTTAAAAAAATTAAAGCGTTTTAAAGGGATTTATTTTAAAATATGGGTACCGTGGATGAGGGAGCAAAAGGGAGAAATGACATTTTCGATGGAGGCAATTTACAAGAACTTTTAATGAAATGAATATGGTGAAATAAATTGATAACGAAATTTATGACTGACTATTTATTGTTAGTTTAAAGTAACAAATAAAACAGAAAATTAAAGAAAATATTAAGGAATTTTAAAGATTTTAAACCTTGATACTGTAAGGGGAGCAAAACGGGAAACGAAATTTCGGAAGAAGGGGAGACAAAGAGTGCAAGATGTTTGGATAAGAATATGGTGTGCATCGAATTTATTGTTCATTTACAGGGATACATTAGGGATGATTGCTGATAGTGAGTTTTAAATTATGATATGTTTGATTTATGATAAGTTATGGTATAAGTTAAGTTAAACTAATATTTTTGCACAGACACATAGGTGGTGTATATGAATTGCATAGAATATAAAGAGTGATCAAAGGGCTCCAATGTGATGTATCTCATGAGGGTTGTCGAAAAATGTTAGAAAAGTACCGGCATATTATACTATCAGCTAAATGTCCTGTCGGCTAATCGTCTTTTCGGCTAAATGTCCTCCCGGCTAATTGCCACGTTCGGCCAGTTGTCTGTCGGCCAATTGTCTGTATTGCTGAAATTATTGCTATTCCGTTGCATAGACACTACACAAAAGATTTCATCAGTAGTACCGAGAATGACTATGAATTACTTAAAGATGTTTTTTAATTTGATTTATGCATTTTCAAGCTCAACTACTTTTAGTATAGATGTTTGACCCGTAGCCGGTCGCAGACATTTAGCCGACAACCAAATAGCCTTCAAGACATTTAGCAGATTGCAGTTAGCTGAGACGTGCATTTAGCCGATACGTACATATAGCCGACAACACAATTAGCTGAAATTTACATACAGCATACAGGACAATTGATCGAAACGGACATATAGTAATAATTTTAGCAATACAGACAATTGACCGACAGGCAACTGGCCGAACGTGGCAATTAGCCGGGAGGACATTTAGCCGAAAAGGCGATTAACCGACAGGACATTTAGCTGATAGTATAATTAGCCGGTACTTTTCTAACATTTTTCGACACCCCTCATGAGATACATCGCATTGGAGCCCTTTGATCACTCTTTCATATTATGTACCTCCCGTTCCCCCTCCCCCAATTTGTATCACCGGGAGCATTTTTCTGACTTTTCCGACATCCCTCAAGTGATATATCATTGGACTGGGCAGCCCTTTGATCACTCTTTCATATTATGCACCTCCCGCTAGGTTACAGTTAATTTGCAGTTTGGTTACAATTGCGATTAGTTACTCTTAGATTACGGTTAGGTTATAATTAAGTTACGTTTAGGTGATAATTAGATTACACTTAAGTTACAGCTTGGTCATGGTAAAGTTATGTTACAGTTACATAACATTTAGCATATGATTAGGTTATAACTAGGTAAACGTTATTTACAGTTAGATTATGGTTAAGTCCCAGTTAGGTTACATTTAGGCTACAATTAGGTTACTGTTAGGTTTTAGTTTGGTTACGGTTACTTCATAATTAGGTTACACTTAGGTTACGTTTAGATTATGGTTAGGTAACTGTTCGGTTATAATTAGGTTACGTTTAGGTGATAATTAGATTACGCTTAGGTTACAGCTTGGTCATGGTAAAGTTGTGTTACAGTTACATTACTGCTAGCATACGATTAGGTTATAATTAGATAAACGTTAGTTACAGTTAGATTACGGTTACGTCCCAGTTAGATTATATTTAGGCTACAATTAGGTTACTGTTAGGTTTCAATTAGGTTACGGTTACTTTATAATTAGGTTACCGTTAGGTTACGTTTAGATTACGGTTAAATAACTGTTAGGTTACGTTTAGGTGATAATTAGAATACGCTTAGGTTAGAGCTTGGTCATGGTAAAGTTATGTTTCAGTTACATTACAGTTAGCATACGATTAGGTTATAACTAGGTAAACGTTAGTTACAGTTAGATTACGGTTACGTCCCAGTTAGGTTACATTTAGGCTACAATTAGGTTACTGTTAGGTTTCAGTTAGGTTACATTTAGGCTACAATTAGGTTACTGTTAAGTTTCAGTTAGGTTACGGTTATCTTACACTTAGGTTACGTTTAGGTTACAGATAGATTATAGTTACGTTACAGTTTGGTATTGGTTAGGTTACAGTTACGCTACAGTTAGTTTATGCTTAGGTTATAATTAGGTTAAGATCAGGTTACAGTTACGTTACAGTTAAGTCGGATGAATATCCTGTCGGATGAATGTCCATGTCGAATAATTGTCCTCTGTTGGCTAACTGTCTTGTCGGCTAACAGTCGCTGTCGGCTAAACATCCTGTCGTCTAATTGCTGTCTGCTAAATGTCCCGTCGGCTAAGTGACATTGTAGCATATAAATAAATAGGGATATGACAAAAAACTGGATACATGGCCGTCCATGGGTAGCAATTCTTAAGCTAATGTTAGCCTTAGAAGTGTGATATCAGTAATTTTCAGCGTATTTATTTCTGAATTAAATTTCAGCTCAGTATGTGGCGTGTATAAAAATTTATAAGGAACATACAGAGCTTCACAAAACAATTGAAGTACGTTTCCGTCTATTGTTAGGAATTAATAAATGTGTATATTCAAATGTGTTATGTGTTTTTCTAACTGAACTAAAAATGTAGGAAAGGGTTCATAATCCATACTTGACACATGGTTTTCCTTTCTTGTTTTATTTATTTTCAATAATTCATCTTCTTATGTTTTTGTATTTCTCAGTTGCAATAATCATGATTTTTAGGGTTCCGTACTTAAAAAGTAAAAACGGAATCATTATAAGATCACCCCTGTGTCTGTCTGTCACAGCCATTTTACTCGTAAACTACGGAACGTGGGAAGTTCAAACTGGGAGATGTAATAAAGACTATTGACCCACATATTTACAGATTATTAAACATTCACAAATATATGTGGGAAAAACGTAGAAGGGATAATTAGGCTATTTAAAGAAGAAATATATTTTCTTTGTGTATCGTTTGGGGTATCGGTTAAAAGATTCCGTAACGCATAACTCAAAAATACATTTCTTTTAATTTTAGATATTATATTTTCAGAGATATCGTCGAAAATGTAGTGCAAAAATGTGCCCCCCCGCCCCCCCCCCCCCCAATCTATTTTCAAATCTACTGAAACTAAAATTATGAAAAAAATTAGAGGTAGTAGAGGTTAATTTAATACTCGCAGGAAAATTATAGCGATTGCCCTAGGTGGCATAGTTTTTCATAAAATCGCATTTTTCTGTTACATACAGATTTCTATTTGCGGGCATTCAGCAAAGGTATCGAAGAGCGCTAAAGGTACCTATCGTATCAAAAGTATAAAAGCATTGTTTATAATGATTTTCGAAAAAAAATCGTCGGTAATTCGCCGAGATATTAAGACTCCTGTCCCTGCCGGCGAAGACACTAACGAGCTAATGCTAATCCGATGGGGAGGAAAAAGTAAAGAAAGGTGCGATGTAGAGACGGATCTCGGCTATATAATGCCAAAAAAAAAATTAAAATATCGAAATACAAAATAGATATTAGAAAAATCCTTCCCTATACGATTAGCATTAGCTCGTGATTGTCTTCGCTGGCAGGGCCAGGAGCCTTAACCCTTAAAGACACGGTTGGTTTGCACATACATAATGGCAGAGGCGGCGTACTCTATATACCATCGGTTTTTAAATACTAGATAACAACTTTTAATGATATATATGTGTAATGCAATACCCAGTAGCAGCATAAAAGCAGTAAACATCAAATTGTTAAAAACAGACCAATTTAATTATAATTAATCGCATAAATACTATGGGATTCGCGACTAGTTTGCGTTGAGTGGATCTCTCAATACGCCTCCCGTGTCTTTAATTGATAATTAAAGACCTATTTGAAAAAACGCGGCACGGACAAAGTCGAGTTGCATCTTTGCGACCTCCTTTCGAAACGCGCGTAGTACAACGCCAAGTTTAAACTTTGAACAAGGATTTTATTTCATCTACACTGTAAAAAGAAAAATATTTCTATGTTGAATTTAGTTTTATGAAATGCCAAAGGAAATTTAAATATGCAGTACTTTTATTGTTAGTACCAAATTAAGTTCACCATATCCAGATTAAGATACGTTTAAAAAAAGAATTATACAAAATAGCAATATTTAATTTTATTTCGGCTTCATATCTCTTTGAACCTTTGTGGTATACTCAATCATACTTTTCTAATATATACAGCTATACCCAACTCTACGTTGTATAGGTTTTTACAAAGTTTCATTATTCTTTTAAATAATACAGTTAATAATTCATATATTTATTGTACGGAACTCTCTGAGCGCGAGTAATACTCGTACTTGACCGTTTATTTTATATACAAGCTATATGCATTGGTCTGCCAAGTCGTATCTTGGTGGAAACCATCTGCAGAACATCAATTTAGTGGTTGATCCGCAGGTTTACCATTGTGTTTTCATGCACCCAAACTTCAATATTTTCATACATTTGGGTGCTGCAAAATACAATGATAAACCAATCGATTAAAAACTAAACTCCGGTGTGCAGGTGTTTTCTATCAAGATATGACTTAGCAGACCATTTGCATTTTAATATGCTAATTGAGTTCTATCTAATCCTAAAATTTCAGCCTTCAACTTGATGAGCTGATGGTCTGTGCAATTGCCACCCGTCGAACAAATCCCTTCCTGTGAAATCTTGTATCACTCTTTAGGAATCTGTGGACAGGCACAAAAACATCCTATCTGTGTTTTTATACCTAGATTGTGTATAAAAACCTTTTTTAATTCATTACTCTGAATTTGGAGATTTTTGTAACAAATACAGCTGTATTTTTTTATTTGTTTATTTTTTTTTTTTACAATTGTTTGAGAAAGACTTTGTTTTTATTTTCTCTGAAAACTGCTTGGATTTTTCATTACATTGATATGCAATTCTGATAATGAATTTCATAGAATTCCATTTCAAAGCAATATTTCGAATTTCTTCCAATTTTACCAAAGCATTCTTTTTCTTTATCAGAAATCAGTGAAAATAAATTTATTTTTCTGCATCTTTATCTTTAGACTAAGTTACAATTTTATTTTCCCCGCATTGCTGATAGAGATTTTTTTTTACCTTGTCAGTTGAAAGCTCACAGTCAAATATCTCCAGAGATTCTCCATCTTCTTCCTCTACTTCCCAGTTAATAATCCGGAGGAGTTGCCGTAATATCCTTTACCAATCTGTGTCCTGTATCGGAATTTGGTAAATTAGCAGTGCTTTTAGTTTATAGTCTTTACTTGACCTTACCGATCATGACAGTGTTAAGCTATCATTCGTTGTTGCTAAGAAACTGTTAGGATAGCTGAGGACGCTCTATAACCGGGCTAGTTATTACTTTTTCGATTTTTGTTTCAGATATTTTTCTTTAAAATTACTTTTACTTTCATATCCGCTCTAAAATTTAAACTATCCTATTATATATAAAAAAAAACTATAGCCAAAATCGAAAAGTAAAAGCTAGCCTCACTGTCGATATTCACCAGATATCTATGCAAAAAAAAGAAAAAAAAAGAAAAAGAAAAAATCATTCAAAAATATTAAAATCAAAGCGAGAAATATGAAAATGACCCCCCCCCCCCATAGACTTAAAATTAGCGTTTTCATTCCTTGTCGTGTCTGAAATAGGCGTGCATGCATCCAATTCTTTGAATAGCCTTGTATATTATTATATTTTTATTTTCCAAACATATCTTTCTAAATGTAGTTGAATTTGAAAATAAAATTAATCAATTTCTCAACAATTCTTCCTAGTTCTTTTGCGTAGCCCTATACGTAGTCTATCGAATTTATATATATAATCTAGTATGCAGAAATTTAGTTAAAAACGTATATCATAGCTGAAATCTCACTTTCAGCAATCATCCCTAATAGACAATACTTCATATGCAATATTGTATCCAATATCTTTTATGTGCCCCTGTAAATTAAATAAAATGTGATGCACATCATATTATAATGTAAGCATCATATTGTAAACCTCAGTAACGTATATGAATTCCATCTTGTTTGAAATCGTGAAACATAACTAAAACACACTTTGCAAGCAGTTTTTTCTGTAATAAAACTGAACCCTTTTCTGTGACCCTGTAAATGAATGATAAATGCTTTGCTATCCCTTCAGAAAGCATGTTTTACTGCGCCTCATAAATTCATATCAATTTCATTATATTGTAACAGAAAACGTTATTAAAATACCCCGCAAACGTTTTTTCTTCATAGTCCATAATGTAACGAAATATACTTTTTAATTCCCCTGTACAAGTACCTATGCTCTTCAATAATGCGAATAAATTGTATGTTTAAAATTGTTTTATGTCATTAAAATACACGCAAATGTATTTTCCCACATAGACCATAATATAAAATACTTTTGAATGTCCATGTAAGTGAAGTATAAAATATTAAAAGGTAATACGTATTAGAAAAAAAAATTGCTAGCTAGTATATTTTTATAAAATGCTATATTTTATCTTACAGTTTCATAACTTTTAGTTTTACATTATTAAAGTTAATGATAAATTTTCGCGTTTCCTAACCGTTGCAAAAAAAAATATCTTTGCGTTACATTTGAGAACCCACGCAGGTTACGGGAAAAAATGTAAACGCTAATGTTAAATATATGGGAGCGTTATTTTCAAATCTCACTTCCTTTTTATCTCACTTCCTTTTTAACATTTTAAAATGATTTTTTTTTGTATAGGATAGCTGAAGACGATCTACAACCGGGCTAGTTTTTACACTTTCGATTTTGGTTTCAGATATTTTTAAAAAAATACTTTTAATTTCGGAACAGGGGTGAATCGTTTCTGAAATTGAAACTTTCCTAATATATATATATATACTAAACTAAACTCTGCGGCTATACAATCCATGAGGATCAGGGCCGACAGTGCCCATCTCTGTTTTCTTGACCCTAGGCCCGAGGTGCTATACAGCATGCGTCCCGGCCAGGTGGTCAGCCTAACGCGAGACCCTCGGTGTTTAGTTCCCAAGCAAGCTTGGTACTCATTTTATCGACCCCAAAGGGATGAAAGGCTGAGTGAACCTTGCCCAGTCGGGAGTCGAACTCTCGACCTGCGGTGCGGCAGTCAGATGCCCTGACCACTACACCACTGGGCTTTATATATATATACCAAAAAACACACACTACTCATCCAATCCCAAAACTACTGAACTACAGAGAAAATTAACAAAATAACCATGGAAAAAACTTACTAACAAAACCATGAACGAAAAGAAAACATTCAATGGAAAACATTCAATATATATATATATATATATATATATATAATATATATATATATATATATATATATATATATATATATATATATAATATATATATATATATATATATATATATATATATATATATATATAAAATAAAAATCTAAAAAGTAAAATCTAGCCTGGTTGAAGATCGTGCTCAGCTATCCTATGTAAAAAACATCATATTAAAACAAAGCGAGAAATTTTAAATTAACGCCCCCATAGACTTCGTTTTACTTTCTCTCCGTGTCTGAAGTGGGCTCTTTAAAAAATATATCTGTTACACAGGACAAATTTCGTTCTCCGACTGTTAAAGGTGTACTGTCCCCTTAAAAATAATAAATATTAAAGTAATGAACTATAAAAATATTTCTTTAAAATTTTGAACAAGTTGATTTACAATTTTAAAGTTAACAATCTTTAAAACTTATTAACTTTAAATTCTGCTGATTTTTAATTAAAAAAACTGTTTTTCGAACGTAAAATGTTAAATTGTCGAATGTTTTATACATATACAAGAATAGGAGGCTTGAAAACCAGTCTCCTGGCCAGGCCACAAATATGTTCTAACAAATTATGACTTCGTAATTATTTGTTAACTATTTTAACTTAAAAAATAATTTAAAAAATACTCGTCTATTTTTTTACCATTTTACTTAATAAACTAGGACTGAAATTTGATTCCTTAATAACTTCTATATGTTGTAACTCCCTCTGTGTGGTTCTGAAATTGTTTATATAAACGAAATGTATAATTTCCTTCGTTATTCATAGAAATATAGAATTTAAAATATTTCATTCTTTCAAGAGTCTTTTGTTGAAATTAAACAATAATTTTAGAAAAAAATAAATCCAAGGTTTGAAATAGGAGTGATCTATTTTAACACGATACAATAATCCAATCACAATTAAATCGTTTCCATTTGCTAAAGTGTTTGGATACTAGCCAATCATATTTTTAATAGGCGTGGTTTTCATCGTCTTGGTAGAGGCGGAGAGCATAACATTACGAGGCCATTTTTGACACATTTTTGATCAAAATCTTTGCATATTTTGCTCAGCCTAATTGTAGTAGAACTATTGAAAGCATGTTATTGGAAAGCTTAAACTCTATATTTTCGTTGTTATTAAAAAAAGTTTCCTGAATTTTGCTGATATGAATGTTATAAGACTAAAAAGGACACAATACCTCGAATTTCACTGGATCCTAAATTGACAGGATCCTGAGAATTAAACTACAACGAAAATCGGAAAAGTAAAAAATAGCCCGTAAACAGATAGTCCTCAGCTATCCTGTGCAAAAAAAATCATTTAAAAATATTAAAAATCAAGCAAGATATTTGAAAACATTGTTGCCATAGACTTATCATTAGCGTTCGAACTTCAAGCCGTGACTAGTGTGGCCTCTTAATTCTCGCCACCGTGATATTCACTGGCTGTGACTTTTTCTCAGATTGTTTGATTACCATCTGTTTTATAAAATAGTGTAATTGGCTTTATTATGGTTTCATTTTACCTGCCATTAAATAAGGTGAATATTTCTTTTTCAAAAAAGTGGTGCCAATAAGCAATTTGAATTTTTAAACCGTAATTTAATGCGACCGTTAAGTGGTTAAAAGGAACGAGGGCGGCGTTACGGAAACTATGGTTTGACTTCCAAACAAAAAATTCATATAAAGGCATAACTACAAATTTTTTCGCTTTTTGTAACCATTAAAATTTAATCGAATTTTTTTGCTTATTTAATTGGAAATTTCGAAGTTTAAATAAGGAAAGATTTATTATTAAATTTTAGTGGTGAAAAAATGTAAAAAAAAAAATTCAGTTATGTAAAGGCTGAAGAATACGAAAAGTAGAAAGGCCTCGGTGACATCCCCGAATGAATTTTATCAGCTTTGACTCTTTTTGAAATGCTTCGAGAGATTCAACGACCCTTGAGCCAAGCTCTATGGCATGTGTCAAACGAATGTTTCAAGCAACCAATATACATCCCTAAAACGATAAAGACTTTATAGACACCAAATACCATTTTATGAGCATTAGGGTATATTTTTATCTTCCTCAAAGAAAAGAAGAAAAATCTGAAAAGATTTATCAATTGTCGTTTAAAAATTCATCTTTAAATAGACTAACATACATTCAAAATTAGTTATGGATATAATTGATTAGAATAGGGTAAAGAAAGAAAACAAAATCATTAATTCCTCTCAAAAAAGCAAAAAAGACCACATTTTTTAGAGTTTGTGTGTGCGTGTCTGTCTGTAGGTGAAACAAATTTTATGAACGCTCTATATCAATATTTAATTTAATTAAGTTCATTTATTCGAACTTCAGATTCAGTTAGATTTGATATAAATCGGCTCTCATTAGTTTTTTAGAGTAAATTTCCCAACAGGTTTTTGTAAATTGTTTAAACTACATTACAAGATATACATAATCATTTAATAAATTTTTGAAGGACTGAAGGATTTAGAAGGATTAATTAAATTTGAATTTATAGGGATTTTGTTCGATATTTATAACTCCACTAAAATCTTTTACTTAAATAATCTTTTTAGTATTTTGTAGAATTAGGAAATTTACAAATATAATGTTCTTACAATTGAAATAAAGAAATATTTCCAACTGAATCCCCCTCCTCCTCCTTCAACTTCAATAAAGCAAAAAAGATGCAAAGGCAAAAGAAATCATTCTTTTAAAAATATTTTTGCTTTGTGTAACCAATGATGCTTTTGGAACAAGATAAAGTAATGTATCTATAAGGCAGATCCCACACCGAACAAACAAGCGTGCGACATGCGACCAGGGGAGTAGCTACAGATATTTTTTCGGGGGGGGGGGAGTTCGAAAATTTCCCAACTTGAAACAAATTCCTCCAACATTCAACTAAAGTGATATGAGTGTAATAATGATAATGAAGCTTATGCATAAAAAATTCCTTTCCAAAGAAAAATTTTGAAACTAGAAATATAAAAATTCTAATTATTGGTTTGTTTAGTAAAAAAACAAACACGCGTTTTACTTTCTTCTTTCTTTACCAGACGAAAGTGTTGAATTCGTAAAAAAATTCTACAACTGGTATTCGACGGTTTTATACGTTTTAGAAGGTCCTGAACATGATTTGACTGTTTTTAGAAAATGCCTGTCTGTGTGAATGTGACACAAATTTTGTGGGTGTCTATCTCAAGAACTAATTCGCGGAATTTTATAAAACTGTAGATTCAGTTATACCTTGATAAAAATTAATGCTAATTAGTTTTTGGTGTAAATTACACAAAAGGTGGCACTGCTATGCTGTATTTTTCACGATTTACATGATTTTAGCGATAGTTATATCTCAAAAACTGTTGCACAGAATTTGATCAAATTTCCTATTCTGTTAAACCTGGACATAATTTAGTGCTTATTAGGTTTTTGTATAAATCTGTGGCACTGCTGTGCAGCATTTTTCCCGATTTTCGCGTTAGCTATATCTGAAAAACTAATGCACGGAAATTTAGTCAAACTTCATATTCGGTTACACTTCCTTATTGGGCTTGGGTGTATGCTGTCCAAAGGTATCGCTTTTGATCTCTTTGGGTGTGGAATTTTGGTTGCAGACATCTAAAAGCATGGTGTCGAAATTCAATGATTTGTTTGAAAAATGCGATTCTTCTATCTCCTTTTTAAATGCACACAATTAAACAAATTATAAATTAAATGCACACAATTAAACCTTTAGAATTCATTATTATGGGCATAGAATTGTTATTTAATTTTAACATTGTGATTGCAAATTTTGAAGTATTAACATGTATGGTATAGAATAAGGTTTTGGGATTGGCACATCCAAATAGTTTTCATTTAACATCAATTCTTTTGGTCTTCAAAGAAGCTAACCCTGATGAAGCTAACCTAACATCGTCCAGTTTAATAAAATCCCCCTATTTCACTTTCACATTTTAAAAGCATTAGGCTGTCAAGTCTGTCAGGCCTCATTGTAGCTTGCAATATATATTTTTGAAATTTTTATTTGACTAAAGTTTCATTCATTAGATGCAACGCCAAAAAGATAAGCTGCTGTGAATGTTAAGGTACGAGTATATAGTTTGACAGTGTGACCCAAATAGTCTTTGAATTTCAAGGCATGAGTAAAAGGTTTGTTAAGTGAGTTGAGATTTGGTTTATTTCTATTTGACTCTGCAAGTCATGTACATCCGGTTTTTCATATCCAGGTGGAAAAATTATTAACTTTTCTAAGTTAGTGATACTCAAATTTGCCTTGTACAATTGTAATTTAAATATGGAATGTATTGGTGCAATATTCTCCTGATATAGGGAACATTGTCATTTAAGCCCATTACTAAATTGCCGAAATTTTCTTGTATTTCTTATAACTCTTCCCTGTAAAACTTATGTGTATCAATGCCCATTGCTATGCTATTATTTTTATCTATTCTATTTGGTGAAACCGTTTTCCCACGGTGCTTTCAGAAGTCAGCTTCTTCAATCACATCCTAATATTCATAATTGTTTATGAACTTGTCTATAAGGAAATCTTTATTTCTTCAAAATTTTATTCAAGTGCAACCTGTCAGTGTTTATGTCACCCTGTATGCCGATTTTTTTCTTCAGTTGATGGACTGCTTTCATGGTCATATTTCTGTTCCAAATTCAAATCATCCACTTTTTTACCTTTTTCATCCTCGAACGGATTTTTAGATGCTCCAAAATCTTGCACGAAAACTCTTTTCCTATTATGAAGGGTTCTTTCGTGCTAAGATTTACAGTCACTTTTTAGAACAGCTTTAAACACACAACACTGGTTTAAAATTTCATAAACACCTATAAATATAAATGAACAGGACATATATGTATTTCCGCACACAAATAAAGGTAAAATGTGGCAAATATATCTAAACTAACGACTTCTTATATTCACATTTGCTCATATAATGCTTTTGTCTTGACAGCGAAGGGTCAACTAATTTTCGGAACAAAAAAATCACGAGAATGAGTAAAATATTGTCCAAAAATCGCAAAATTAGTGCAATTTGTGAAAACTCATCAAATCTTCTTGCCCAGCTGGGTTTCAAGTAGGTGACTATATTCCTTTCTGTTGTGCTACAAGTGATCTCCAATTTTCAAAAGAAGCTGCAATCCCTTTGGATTAAAATAGCTGGATTCTCTTTTGGGAGGGGAAAGGGAGGAAGGGTGAAATTTTTGAGAAAGGAACAAAGTTTTGAAGGAAATAAAGGAACTGGATAGTCAGCTATTGGTGGATAGGAGTAGAGAAATTTAGGTCTGGTAGATGTATAATATTTTTGTAGAACTGAAAAATACAATGATAGATTGAGAGTGGCTGATTTCTTTTTGTATTTCTTTTGATAACTTAACTTGCTTACTGTTACAGTACTCAGTCAGAAACACAATCACCAAAACAATAAAAATTTCATAATGTCTCAAAAATCCAGAATTTCCCAACTCTAAGCTCAAATTTCTCAACTTCACAAATATTGGGGGGGAGGCTCCCCCCATACCCCCCCCCCCTTGGCGACGCCCCTGCATGCGATAAGTTGTAGCGTTCAAATCGGTTACTTCTTTGTTAAAACCAATTTGAACGCTACAACTTGTCGCAAGTCGCACTCTTGTCTGTTCGGTGTGGGATCTGCCTAACTGATTCTAAACTGTATTACAACTAATCGATGTTTACAACTAATCGATATAACTATTACTACTAATCGATGGTTACAACTAATCGATCTTTTTCTTATTATTTTCATAACTTAACCCATTAACGGCCAAATTATTATCCACGTTAAAATGTAAATTTTGGATTTCCCACCACTTTTAAAAGTAGAGTAATTTTTATCCTATTTTATCAAGGAATTTGTCTCGTGAACGAAAGTATATATTTATCTTCATATTTACTGGTGTGAAAAGCGCTTTCTTGCCAAATGCGTGTGATCCCCAAATGGGGATCATGGCAAGAATGGGTTAAATGATATTGTTACTTTGATTAATGATTATATATGGATCTATTCTTAAAAAATCTTATTTGTTGCTTTCCGGTAAAATTAATTCATATAAGTTACAGTCCGTCCTCCCTCCTCCAGAATACACATTTAAATAATTAAACTGTACTTTAAAAAATGCTTTGGTTCTATATTTTATTTGCGACTGTGTAGTAAAAATAAATAAACTATTCATTTAAATATTCCCAGCTCCTTCAGGAATTTCTGCATATCCACCCAACCCCCATCCATCCGGACGGTACTAAAAGTGCGACTCCAGTAATGTTCATAGCATAGGTGCCAAGTTGCGACTAATCCTCCGTATTATGTGGGTTAATTTAACCCTGGTTTAATACATTTCGTACCGGAATTTTTTTTCAGAGATGAAATTAACTAAGTTCCACGTAGGAAACTGGAATTAAATAAATAAAGATTCATCAAATAATTTTTCTGGTTCGAAACTTCGTTAAACTGGGTTAAATTAATCCCCGCATTACGGAAGATTAGTGCGAGCTTGGCACCTCTGTCATAGAACATAAGACATAGCTGCCAACTTTTACGCTTTCTTCCTACCACTAAAATTTTATAGTAAATATTGTCATACTTAACCCTCTGTCTACCAGAAGGGTCCAATGGACCCGACATGTACATTCAAAATATTTATTCAAACCAGAAATTTCTTCAAAACAAACTAAATTTATAAATCAGACAATAATAAGTTAAATAAACAAATTAAATAGTTTTAAGTAAAAATTCTGGAGTAGAATGTTTTTACAAAACTTGAGTAAAATTTTCGGTAGTTCTAGGGTTAATCATCGAAATCCCACGATTAAACAAGGCAAAAATCTCTACTAAATTTTAGTGGTAGCAAAAGAGTGTAAAAGTTGGCAGCTATGATAAGATATTTTTATATCAAATCAAATGTTTTAATTGCAGTTACGGGGAAGGGGAAAATCAGTTTTTTTTTTCGTTTTTTTCCTCAAAATTTTTTATTCTTCAAGTGAATAATTATATTAATGGATAAAATAATAATTTTAATGTCATGGGGCCCATATTGGTCCAGATAAGTAAACAAATTAACTTGTTAAACTACACTTATCTATATGAATCTAATAAAAGAAAAATTTTCTAAACACAGTAGAACCCCGCTAATTCGAAAATCCGGTTAATCCAAACCGATTTTATTTTCCAAAATTATACTTGAACGGATTAACTGAGAAGATTAACTTGCGAAAATTTCCGAATTAAAAGATAAATGTAGGGGAAAATGTGTAGAAGTTAGAATGAAACAAAAAATGGCAGTAAAGTATGTTTTTTATTCTTTAAACAGGTTGAATAGAATAAAAAATAATAATAATGTAAAAGTACAACTTATGTATACGAAAATAAAATGAAAACGTGCACTGTAGGCCTACTCCTAGAAGCCTTTTTCAAAAAATCTCCATTATCAGTTTGTTTACCAGTCACTATAAAATTCATTTCTTAAATGCAAAAAGTATTTAATTCAGATGATAAAAATTAATTTTTCCTTTCAACAGTTTGATTTCACAAATTATCTGCAGAAATGTTTTTTCTTCCCTCCTCGTCGATATGGTGACTGAGCTATTTATGGATTCGAGATTTTGAACCGTTTGTAATGGGTTATTAGGTAATTCCTCATACTGAAGTTCCATTGGATTATTATAAACATCAGGAGTGATTAAACAAAGAATACTACAGTAAAACCTCTATAACGGACACCTCTATTTAGCGGACAGTTTTTTATCCTCAACCCCTACATATTTGTATGTTTTTGCCTCTGAAAAGCAGACATCTCCGAATAGCGGACAAATTCTGCGCTTCCCAGATGTCCGTTATTAAGATGTTTTACTGTAATTTTTTTTCCTCCAAAGTCGTGCCAGATTGTCCAGCATGCCAAACATTAAAATGCCTGATTGGAGGATGTTTATTGCACTACTGAGTACTTATAACTTACATTTTTTTAGTACTTATCTTTTTCTTTCACATTTTCATCGGAATTTCAGATAATCCGAATTTTTTGTAACCCGAGCAGGCACCGGTCCCAAATAGTTCGGATTCTACTGTAGTTGTTTTGAATTAATTTCATGTGGTTAATAACCTTTTTTAATATTAGCCAGATTATTTTCTTTTAACCCTTTAAAGACTGACGTTGTGATTTCGCAACATGATTTTTGTGATTTTTGCACTTTTTTATGCCAGTAAAAGAGATCAATAAAATTTGAAAAACGCATTTCAGTGATTCAGAAAGTAAAAGTAGGTATTTAACAAAAAGTTGTGTGAATTGAATAAAATTACTGTAAAATATGCTTGACCTTTATGGTTAAAGTCAGCCTTTCATTTTGCATAATCTGGCAAACAACCAAACGGATAAGGAATCAGAGAATAATTCAAGGACATATAGAAATATGGGGTTCATGTACTTCCCATTCGAATAAAGACAATTTTTTAAGCAACACAATTTTTTAAAAATCTATTTTTTTACGTCTTCAATATTTTACTATTCATCTCTCAGAAAAAAACTGTAAATAATTATTAAATTTATGGTAGAAATTAAATTAGTGAATCTGCAGATCGGGAGACTCAAACGTCTTTCTGCAGTTTTATAGTGAATTCATTTTATTTAGTGTTTAAAACATTTAAAAACAATTCGTTTTCTTTCATATTTATGTTACTATTTACTAGAAATAATATATAAAGTGGTTTCATTAAATGTAACTGTCAAACCTTAATTACTATAGAAATGGTGACATTATGGTTGCCAGTAAGGCCTCCATTTTTATTCAGAAAATTCAAATTCGTGCCGGAAATTAAAAATAGTACTTTTCGGTTTATTTAACGACAGAAATTTTGTGATTACATAAAGTAATGATTCATTTCAAAATTTCCGGTGTGAACTTGAAATTTCGAAATAAAAATGGAGACCAAACTGGCAACCCTGGGTAGGACAGGAGGTGGGTGGTCACTTTTTCAAAAATTAGTTTTTTCGCTTCTACTTCTGAGTGACGCTCCAACATACTTTTTATTTTACAAATTAATTAAATTCATGAATAAAATAATGATTCTGATACATCCAGGAACAAAGCACTTTTTCCCCATCTCAATTTATATTATGTAATCTCAATAATAAGAAATAAACGAATAAAATAAAATATTTTCAGATTCTAAAATATGCGTCTTACGCATATAATCCAATAACATAAGAGAAAGAACAGCCACACGCGAATTGCAGGGACCTCAGTACAGTAATCCCTTAAAATTCGCGATCCAATCCAATGCAAAAAAAAGAAAAAAAAAACATTAAAAATGTCGAAACAAGTTTTTAAAATGTCCTTCATCAGAAATTTGTATTCGAGTATGGGTTAAGAGACGGTGAAACTTTGAAACGAAAAATGCATGTACTTTCATTTTGAAAAAACATAATCTATATGTATATATATAATTTCTTGTAACAATCAAATTAGATGTTTGTGTTGGTAGTCGCGCCCCTCAATCTCCGCGCCTGGGACGACTGCCCCCTTTCGCCCCCCCCCCTCATTTCACACGGGCCTGATTGATTTATGTCAAGTTAAATTATAATTTTACTTATCAAATCAAATTAACTTACATTTATGCATAAAACTGTAGAATGCATTATGAATAACTGGTGAGTTTTTTCTTGTTTTTTGTGTCTAAAATACTGTTAAAATATTGAATTTATACTATTGTTTAAAAGACAAATTAATTTAACTGCTGATCAATTCTTTCTAAGTGAAATAAGAACAGTTTAAACTTCTGTTTGCGGAAGGATAGAAATTATATCGTGAATGTACTTAAGAAAAGCCGCATTAAATTAAAAAAAATAGTTTTAATTTACACAAAAAAGAATATTCTTGTTATTTTACACATTCTTTCCATGTGCTTCATATTTACTTGAGATGAAATTTTCTAATCCACCAAAATTTTCTATCCAACGCGATTGTCCAGTAAATTAAAGAAATAAAATTACATTCTTAGATAACAATTGCTTGTAATTAATTTACCGGAAACTAAGAAAAACTGTCCGATTTCAAATCCCTTCAAATGTCATGCCTGCAAGTACCCTGTTTTTGCGTTTAAAAAGAAGCCCTAAAATAGAAAGTTTCCGGTTCTTGTGCGAGAAAAAATAGTTTTATGAGAATAGTCTTAAAATAAAGAGCTTCGTTTATTCGTTTTAATTTGCAAAAGAAATTTTTCTTTGTTATTTTAAATGTCTCAGCCATATGTTGGGTATGTACTTGTGGTGAAATTTTCCGAAAAACTCGAATCCACCGAAAATTTTTCTCTATATTTAATAGTTTAAAAAAAGAAGCTTTTGATTGGACATCAAAAATCTACTGTCTCTGATAATAAGAGGAGGCTATATCTACTGATCATCAGCCCGCAGAACTCTATTGTGGGTCTAAGGTTATTAGCCAATTGCTTGCACCGCGCCAAATTCTCGCCAAAATCCTTCCTTGTGAATAAATACATTTCCTTGATTATTATTAGATATTTATCATAAAAATGAATATATGTTAAGCTCAATCGATTTTGATTAATTAGTCAATCATTTTTCATATGAAAATGTGAAAAAAAAAGAGATTTAATATGCCATTTCTTTCATATTCAGTACAGAACTATTTATTGCCGCGGACTTAAACTCCTCTCTAGTATAATCTCCATTGACAACTAAGGTCTTCCCCAAGATTAGTGTTGGAATTCTCAACAGAAAATTTTGAATAGCAATTTTATTTGTGGGGCATGTATTATCTAACAAAACAGTAATAATTATTTAAACTTACTGCTGACAATTCGGAATCCCTAAATTGAAATTCAGCCAGATGCGGAATGGCACAGTGTTGCCGTATCTGACTGATTTTTCACTGGCGGATTCCAAATTTGTTGCTTTTATATCCACTAACGTATCCAAGAACGAAGCATGTTCTACCAACTTTTCTTTTCTTGGTATATATCAATAATAACTTATTAAACAAACATAATATGTCTTTACTTTAAGATGTTAAAGAAATAGATACATTTGCATAATTGGTTTCAAAATGTAGCGTTAATTACATCTCCACTAACATTAGCTTCAAGCAGTTTAAATGCAATTTCATACATAAATAAACGACGGTGGGAACTTGACGCCCTCTCGCGGAGAAGGTGGTTTTTTTCCTTTCAGAGATAATTTTTTCATTACGGTTCTGTTGTCGAAAAATACACTATATCCTCTTGAGGGGCAAGCAATAATGTCTCTATAATATTGAATTCTCACCGGAATAATCAAAAAATTTTATTATTAAATAAAGACGAGCAATTTTTCAACAAATATCCAACAAAGATAAAAATATAAAATTTAGTTAAAAGTATCTGATGAGAATTTTGTTTAAATTAGGTGGGATATATTTTATTCCACCGCCCCTCAAGGGGTTAAACTTCCAGGCACTGTAGTTACAATATGTCTTACCACAACTGCAAGTTCGTATATAGCTTTTATTTTTTTAAAAAATCATTATTAATAACATCACAATGCGGTAACAGAAATATAGCATTATAAGAAAATCGGAATAAAACAATCGATCCTCTGTATACACATTTGAAATCAGCACATGACAATTAATTTAAGCGTTGATTTTGTTTATAATAATATAAAAAAAGAAATACTAAAGTACATACATTTTATTTAAAACTCATGCCAGAAATATTTCATAATAAATATTTATAAATAATTTTTGTCATTTTGTAATGTATTATCAAAGGAATATATACTATATTCATGGTACATTACTAGCGTCCTCAAAGGAAGCTGGTAATGTTAATGTAATAACAGATTGTATTATATTGGACGAACAGGAGCTTATATTTTTGGAAATTAATGTGAAGGGCTTTCGAAATATTTCCTTATTCTTACAGAGATGTAATATCCTTTCATTCTATCTAGTTTCCAATCTCCCCCTTCTTTTACTTTATTATTATTATTATTTTGTAGAAAAAATAGCATACTTCGAGTTTGAAACTTATTTCATGATAAATATTAACCCTTAAATGCCTTATTTTACAAAAATCATTGTAATAATGTTTTTCGACTTTCATTTTTTAAATAAATCATGGGAACAATACTTTAAAAATCATATTTGTGTCAAAAACCGTTGTAAGTCTTCATAAAAACTCAAACAAATTTTACTTCACCCTTTCTTATCATATGAATAAAAACATACATTTATTTTACTTAAATAGGTGTCACAAATAAAAATCAAAATATGTTGACATGTTTCGGATTAATAGTAAAAACCGTAATCATAACACACACATAATCAATAGAAAATGAATGACACTGGGTACCAAAAAATAATCTAAAATCCAAAAAAAACATAACAATGCAAACATTGCGCCCTCAATGATCTCAAATAGCCTACGCTACCGCGGCTCCCTCTACCAGACTCCCTTTTTAAGTATTTATTAAGGAATTCCAGCCATAAAAATGGAATATCAAAGGATAAAGAATCATTACACACAGTATCCCTCCTAGAATATATCTCAATAGATTCTTGGATGATTGACTTGCGGTATAAACTCGAAATAAACACTAATCTACTATCTCTGAAACAAATATTAACCCCCCTCTTTAAAAACAGCCTTGATAACGCAGTCTTATCCCTACCAGATTTTATATGAGATTCATGCTCTTTCCTCCTAATCCCAAACTTTCTACCTGTCATACCAATATAATAATTAATATCCCCCCCTTTCATTCTCATATGGATATATCAGATTCATGCTCTTTCCTCCTAATCCCAAACTTTCTACCTGTCATACCAATATAATAATTAATATCCCCCCCTTCATTCTCATATGGAACCTTCATCCATATGAGAATGAAGGGGGGATATTAATTATTATATTGGTATGACAGGTAGAAAGTTTGGGATTAGGAGGAAAGAGCATGAATCTGGTATAAAATCTGGTAGGGATAAGACTGCGTTATCAAGGCTGTTTTTAAAGAGGGGGGTTAATATTTGTTTCAGAGATAGTAGATAAGTGTTTGTTTCGAGTTTATACCGCAAGTCAATCATCTGAGAATCTATTGAGATATATTCTAGAAGGGATACTGTGTGTAATGATTCTTTATCCTTTGATATTCCAATTTTATGGTTGGAATTCCTTAATAAATACTTAAAAAGGGAGTCTGGTAGAGGGAGCCGCGGTAGCGTAGTCTATTTGAGATCATAGAGGGCGCAATGTTTGCATTTTTATGTTTTTTAGATTATTTTTTGGTACCCAGTGTCATTCATTTTCTATTGATTATGTGTGTGTTATGATTACGGTTTTTACTATTAAACCGAAACATGTCAACATATTTTGATTTTTATTTGTGACACCTATTTAAGTAAAATAAATGTATGTTTTTATTTATAAATCATATTTGATTTTAAGTATGATTTAGGGCTAAAAAACAGTTTGTTACTAATCGGCAATTCTGGACGTTAATTGAAAAAGTAATTTTCCTTGATAAAATTCTATAATATTAAACAAGAATTATAATGAGAAATAAATTTTACTTGCTCACTGCAGAACAAAATAGGGTATTTCACAAGCTTCCAAACAAAACAAAAAGAACAAGTAGGAACAATTGAAAAAATAAATCTATCTTTATTCTTAAACAGCACAAGTGATGCCATCTGCATGTTGAAAATCGATTTAAAAATATTTTCATAATGTATTTTCAAGTCGAGTTCAGATAACTACCACGTTATATCAGGACACAAAACTATCTAAATCTATTTTCTGGTTGAATTAAAGATTTGCTTATTAATTAAAATCAGATGGTTGGGCGGTATCCTTAATACTTTTATAAGAATCTTATGTTTGTTCTTAGTGAAGTCTAGTACACTAATGATGATATAATACACTAGAAATAATATTTTGATAGAATGCAAATGGTTGTAAACAGTGGCGCAGCGAGGGTGGGGGTTTTCAGGCACTGAATTCCAGTTTTTTCTTAAAGGTTTGTTTCGTATAATTAAATCAAAAATATTCTACAAGTAAGTTTTACAAGGTTAACTGAATAAAAATAGTGGTATATTGAGCTTGAAAACCCCCACCCTGGCTGCGCCACTGGTTGTAAATTAAGTGGATGTTGTCCAGTAAGAGCGGTTACAATATTTACATTTAAGGCATTTTCAGGTGACTGTTTTTCTTTTTTTTTTTATCCTAACTGTGATTTTTTTCTATGTTGGAATTGATTTTATATAGGTTGTATACATATAAACACAGAAAAAATATATTTGGTGAAAACTTCATACTAAAAAAAAATACATATATGGCTAATTCCATGAAAACTTGTCATGTCTGTCACACATCTGAAAATCGATATGCTTGTTCACCTCCGTTATTTTCGAAAAGTTTGCTTCGCGTAATTCATTTAACGAGATATCTCCGATAAAATAAGTCACACTTTTTCATTCTAAAGTACTGATAGTCAACAAGGATTGCGATTTTCAGCTGTGTGACAGATATGATAAGTTTCCATGGAATTAGACATATACATATATTGGGAAAAATACGTATTTTTTTTCACCTAATTGAGTTGGGAATGGGTAGTCCGCTGCCATCGAAATACTCAAGGCCAGAGGACACGAATGTGACGTCATCACTAATCGACCGACTTCTCACTAGTGTTGGAATTCACACCAGAAAATTTTGATTAGCAATTTTATTTTAATTTATTTGTGGGATATGTATCATCTTATAAAACAGTAATAACTATTTAAACTTACTTCTGAGAATTCGTAATCCCTAAATAAAAATTCAGCCAGATGCGGAATGCTATAGTGTTACTCCGTCTGGCTGATTTTTTACTGGGAGATTCCAAATTTGTTGCTTTTATATCCACTAACATATCCAAGAACGAAACATGTTCCACCAGCTTTTTTTTTTCTTTGTGTATATCAATAATGATTTATCCTTAAACAAACATAATATATCTTTACTTTAAAATGTTAAAGAAATAGATACACTTGCATAATTGTTTTCAAAATGTAGCGTTAATTACATCTCCACTAACACTAAGATCAAGCAGTTTAAAAGCGAATTCAAACGTAAATAAAGGACGGTGGAAATTCGACGCCTTTTCGCGGAAAGACGGTTTTCCTCCTTTCAAAGATCATTTTTTCATTACGGTTCTGTTGACTAAAAACACACTGTATACTTCTAGGCACTGTAGTTAGAGTACGTTTTATCACATCTTGAAGTTCGTATATAGCTTATGTAAAATCAATATATATATATATATATATATATATATATCATTATTCATAACAGGACCATGCTGTAACAGAAATATAACATTATACGAAAAGCGGAATAAAACAATAGATCCTTTGCATACACAATTTAAATCAGAACATGACAATTAATTTACAACATTCACTGATTACACTGATAAACAAGGTTTTGTTTCTAACTAAGTATGCGGTGACTTTTATATTTAAGGTGGTGCTGCGAAAGAATATGCCATTAAAAAGTTTCCATCACCCACAGATTTTTAAAAAATTCAAAATCTTGAAAATCTGAATTTTGGTTTATTTTTTCAACACATATACCTTATGAAATTTATCATTTGGCATTTTAGTAATGACAAACTTTTAAATAAACACTTATAAAGCTCAAAATTAATATATAAAACACTGAAAATATGCATTGTTTATAAAGTTTCAGAAAAATGTAGAAGAATTAAAAAAAAAGATATGATAATAAGAAATTTCATACTTTACGTAGAGGTAAATGTTTTATCTGTGTATGCTCTCTTATAGGCACAATCACTAGCTTCCCTAATAAGGTTTCAACAGTAATCTCCGAGCATATTAGGGGTCCACCTGCCTTGATATCGTGTTTCCATTGCAGAAATATCCTGTTGGAAGCGCTCTCCATGCTCTTCGCTCCCAACTCCCATATTTTCGGGGGGAAATTTAGATGAGATGCTAAAAAATGAATTTTCAACGACATTGAACAGCCTAAATCTTTGTAACTTTTTAACATGTCTTTAATTAATGTTTCATAGTTAGGACTTCGATGATTTCCTAAGAAATGTGTCACAACATTTTTAAAATTGATTCATGCTGCTTTTTCTAAATCACTTAATTTATCATCAAAATTTTTGTCCTTCATAAAGTGTCTAATTTGTGGGCCAACAAAGATACCCTCCTTAATTTTTGCATAGCTTAGCGACGGAAATTGTTCTTGCAGATATTGAAATCCACGACATTCTTTATTCATAGCTTTAATGAAATTCTTCATCAATCCCAACTTTATGTGTAAAGGAGGAAGGATAACTTTCTTTTTATCGATTAGAGGAACGTTTTGGATATTTTTTTCACCTGCAATTATTGTTTGCGCTCTAGCCACTTCTTTTTGATATAATGCTCATGCTTTGCTCTGCTATCCCACTCGCATAGGAAGCAGCAATATTTTGTATAACGTTGCATACCAATAAGAATGGCAATTACTTTAAAATCCGCACATATATTCCAATCATGATGTGAGTAATCAATTTCATGAAGCAGTATCTTCATATTTTCATAAGACTCTTTCATTATGCGAGAATATGCTATTCGAACAGACGGCAGGGCATTTCCATTATGAAGAAGCACAGCCTTCAAGCTGGTTTTCGAACCAGCGATGATCTATCGCCATTGTTCCGAGTTATATTGACAATTTAAAGCAGACATTAAACCATTTATATCATTACAATAGCATAAATCACCTTTTCTTGAAAAAAATGTCGAATATTTCTTATGTCGATCTTGATAAATAGATATCTTTGTATTGTTTTTCAGGAGATTCCAGCCTTGCAATCTTGATCCAAGTAATTCTGAGTTTGTTTTTTGTTTTTTTTGATAAATTTAAGTCTCTCACAAGATCATTTAATTCTTCTTGAGTAATTAGGTGCGATTCTTCATTTATGCC
Source organism: Maratus speciosus (assembly GCA_963932465.1). Classification (NCBI taxonomy): domain Eukaryota; kingdom Metazoa; phylum Arthropoda; class Arachnida; order Araneae; family Salticidae; genus Maratus; species Maratus speciosus. Next base: position 281,372,530 of record OZ010798.1, read on the forward strand.
AGGAAAATAGTTTATATCAGATTCATCCATTTCCATTTCTACTGCTGCATCGTCATATGTAAAGTTCTCTGGAGGTTTCGGTATTGGTAAATCCTCATTATGTAATGCGGGTCGCATTGCTGAATCTAAGTTCGGGTACTTAATTTTATGTTTACTTCTTGCAGAGAATCCTTTATTTTTTGTAATACAAAAGTAGCAGTCAATTATATGATCCTTCGGCTCGCGCCATATCATGGTTATAGCAAAGGGCATACTCTTTCTTGTACCTTTCATCCACGACCAGAGGTTTGTAGCACATCGTGTACAAAAAGAATGAGGTGCCCATTTCTTACCTTGTTCACCTACTTTACATCCAAGGTACATGTGATAGGCAGTCTTTATTAGCGGCGTGAAAGCGCATCGCTGCTTTTTCAAAGTTAGCTCCTCGTACACATAGCAAAAATAATCGGGTTCATTAACGCATCCTCTAGACATTTTTTACATATTTTAGAGGAAAATAGGATAATTATAATCAAAATTTAAGTAAAAAGTCTTACAGAACAAAGAAATAGCAGTACACTCGCCCCGAAAGATAAGTTTCAACTGTCACGGATTTGCGTTAAAGCCAAAAACTGTGGGGGCGGCTAGCGCTGTCTGTTCAAGGTCGCTAACATAAAATTTATTAGAGGAACACCTGTTTCTACTCTCTTTCTGTATCTTCTATCGTTGTAATAAGAAAAAAGAATGTTTGTGTGAATCAAACGCATGTAAGAGAATAATGTAATATAATTATAATGCCTATACGATGCCTATATACTCCGAAACGTATAAATAAAATTTCTCAAAATTGGAGGGTGATAGGAATTTTTTACAAACATGTTCTTTTTCAGCAGCTTGAAATCTATAAGAAACACCCAAGGTATATAGAGAAACAGAAAATTCGCTAAAATTTGTTTATCAGTGTTATAATAATGAAATGAAGTATTAAAGTATTTACATTTTATTTTAAACTCATGCCAGAAATGTTTCGTAATAAATATTTATAAAAAAATTTTGTCACTTTCAAATGTATAGGCAATTAATAATGGAGATCCATGGTACAATACTAGCTTCTACAAAGGTAGCTTATAATGTCAATGTAATAACAGATATATGTATGTAGTATTACATTGGACATACAGGAGCTTATACTTTTGGAAATTTATATGAAGTGCTTTCGAAATATTTTCTTATGAGGGTGCTATACTTACACAGAAGTAATATCCTTCCATCCTATCTACTTTTCAATCTCTCCCTTCTTTTGCTTTATTTTATTTATTTATTTATGCAGAAAAAATAGCATACTTTGAGCTTGAAAATTATTTGATGATAGTCACAGAGTACAGTTTAAATAATGGCCACGTTGAATCAGGACACAAAACTATCTAAATCTATTTTCTGGTTGAAATAATGATTTGTTTATTAATTAAAAGCGGATGGATGGGCGGTATACATAATACTATTATAGGAGTCTTATATTTGTACATTAGAGATACAATTGGGTAAAACAAAAAAAAAATGTCCTTTTCATGTCCACAATTAGAAAAAAGTTTTTCTTTTTTATTTCTGGTAAAATGGGAAATAACTCTTTATTTATTTTTTTCCATTAAAATAATCAGTAAAGGCTTCATTAGAAAAAAAAATGCTTAAAAATATTTTTTTTAATTTAAATTAAACATTTTTATTCATCTTGACTAACAAAACAGTCTGTCCAAATAACTATAGGCATTGATTTCAATTTAAAGTGTTAACTAATAGTATTTAAAATCGCATTTTTAACTGCTTTTATGTAGTCGTAAAACTTAGTATTTTAACTAGTTAGGCCCAAAACACTAAAATATTTATTATTATTATTATATTTTAAGATTGAATTTTGTATACTGAAATTGTAACCTTTGTTGCTGTAACTTTTCTTACCAAAGAAATGATTTTTAATGTCCCCACTACAAGATACTACTGAGGATTCCTGTAGATAAAAATTTTAGAAAAGATATGTACAGCAATTTTGAATTTGTTCTGCACACATGTGGTCAATAAGCTGTGACATCTGAATTCCAGATTAGTGTGTTTTCAGCTAGGAGCCTCTGTCACATAAATTTTGAATTTAAATATGGTCATTTTAATTAAAGTTATAATTCTATTATACGAAATTAAGTTAATTTAAATAAATGCAATATTTACATATTTTTATAAAACAATATAAAATACAATTTTTATCTTTGTCTGTTTCTGTAACTCCTGTTACTACCTATTTGTAACAGGTGCAGCTAAAAAGTAGATAAAGATGTAGAAAAACTTAGTTTAAAATTCATACGCATAATAAAAGTCCATCAAAGCGCTTCAGTGATGCCATTGTTTTTAAATTAATGTCAATACACTTCTACTGTCTAATTTGTGATGCTTAATGTAACTTCTGTTACAAAAATTAAACCTCTGTTATTGCATATAATTTCTGCTACTTCCTCTTTTTCTCTATATTTTTCTTGTTGTATATGAGTAGCTCTTAAAAAATGTTCCCCAAAAATCAAAATGCATCTGTACTTTCAATGTACTAAAACTATTTGACCATTTAATAATATTAGTACAGGACACTGAAATTTTTGGCTGCAATGTTGAGTACAAATAACAGAGATTACATATTGTTATATAAACTAATCCTTATTATTGTTTTCCTTTGATTATAAAATTACATATTCAAGTCTAGTACACAAATGATGCTGTGATACATTAGAAATAATATTTTGATAGAATACAAATGTTGTAAATTGAGTGGATGTTGTCCAGTAACACCGGTTACAATATTTACATTTAAGGCATTTTCGGGTGACTGTATTTTTATTCTAACTGTGAATTTTTCTATATTGGATCTGATTTTATATAGGTTGTAGACATATAAACACAGAAAAAGATATATTTGGTGAAAACCTCATACTCAAGAAAATGCATATATGGCTAATTCCATGAAAACTTGTCATGTCTGTCACACAGCTGAAAATCGTTATACTTGTTGGCCACCGTTATTTTCGTCAAGTTTGCTTCGTGTTATTCATTTGATGAGATATCTCCGATAAAATAAGTCACATTTTTCCGTTCTAAAATACCGGTAGAAAACAAGCATAGCGATTTTCAACTGTGTGACAGACATGACAAGTTTTCATGGAATTAGCCTTATACATATAATTGAAAAAAGACATAATTTTTTTAACCCAATTGAGTTGGACATGAGCTAGTCCGCTGCGATCGAAATACTCAAGGCCGGAGCACACGAATATCACGTTATCACTAATCGACCGACCTGTCACCAGCGTTGGAATTCACACCAGAAAATTTTGAATAGCAATTTTATTTTATTTTATTTGTGGGATATGTATCACCATAGATAACAGTAATAACTATTTAAACTTACTGCTGAGAATCCGGAATAGCTAAATAAAAAAATTAGCCAGATGCGGAATAGGGTGGAACTAAAAAACGAAGTTTCGAGTTTTATATTCTAATAGTGATTTTTTTTTTCCTTTTTAACTCCATAAAAAGAAACTATTTTTCTTTTAATTTTAAAATAATATTTTCCGGTTCCTCAAAGCGTTTGATTTTCCCTAAAAAACGAATAAAAGCTAATAATTGCATGAAAAGTGTTTTAAACTTATTGTTATATTTACACTCTGCAAAATTAAAATAATGAAGTGTTAATGTCCTTTAATAAAGAGAATAATTTAGTTTGAGTGCCATGGAAAAGATGGCCCTATTTTATTTGACTTTTATAGAAGCCAGCGTAGTGGGCGTCGGCTTTCATTGTCTCTGATTTATTCGGCTGCGACTCATAACAAGTTAGTCAGATTTAGCGTGTGTTCACAGTTTCTTTGATTATTTTTCAATAAACAGTTGGTGTCAAATGTAACAATGTCTCCTAATGTGCCTAAATCTAGACATTTGTTGAAGTGTCTTGTATTTCGCAAACCAAAACAATTAACATTAGATTGTCATCTTTGGCGAACATATGAAGATGTTATGAAACATTATTTATGGGTACAACTTAACTTGAAATCTGACAGCTGGAATCTGGATCTCTCTGGAATCTAGATATCTAAAGCTGTTGCTGATACAATTAAAAGTGTGTTGCTGAGACCTTCAATTTCAAGGGTTTCTGATACACAAATTATAAAAAATGATTACAGACGATCGTGATAAATGTCAACATTTGAAGAATAATATTAAGATTAGAAAGAATAATCCCATATCCAATTATGAAATTGGAAAAAGTTGGGTAATCATTAAAAAAAAATCTTTGTGTAAATGCACTAAATATTATCATGTATCAGAACAAGAACGTCACTTTCTCAAAGACCAAAGAGAGATAGGGTGATGGCAATAGAAGCAAAAGATATAAAAAATACTAAAAAGTGCAACAAGACTAGAAAAGGAAATATCAAGGAAATAAAAAGTTATTTTAAAACAAAAAAGTGATGTTTTGATTGAATGACTTACCAAATGAAGAAAATGGTTAAGGAAGGAAATAGATCAATCGGTCGTTCTTCTAAAACTGAATTTTGCAATCAACAAGGTGAAAGAATCGGAGCATTAGACAGCTCTACAAATATTATTGCAAATGTCGCCCTAGAAGATATGTGTATTTCTGATGATAATAGAGAAACGATAACTGACAGATGGACTTGAAAAAGACAAAGAGAAAAGAAAAAAAAAGAATTTGAAAAAACAAGAAAGACGGAAAGAGTTAATTTTAGAAGGTTTGTATGTTGATGTCAGAAAGGATAATGCTATGATAGCTGAAGCAAAGGGAAAAAAGTATAACGAAAAATCATTAAAGAAGAACACATGGTCTTAGTTCAAAACCAGGATCAAAATATATTGGTCATATTTCATTGACATCATCTTCTTATATTAATATAGCCACTGCAGTTTTGGCGTATTTTCAAAATAATAATGCAGACATTTCAAGTTTGAAATTTATTGGGTGAAACGGAACCGCCGTCAATGCAGGACGCAAATCTGGAGTTATCAAAACATTGGAAGCAAGACTGTAAAAACTTTACAATGGATAATTTTCTTATTACATGCAAATGAATTTTTTTTAGATATTTATTTCAACAACTTGCTAGAAAAACTACGGGTACTAAAGGATTTTCCGGACCAACAGGAAAGCAACTTGGAAAAAATGCGAACATATTGAAATTATACATTATAAAAAAATGTATCCTGTCTTGAAGGACTGATAGGATGAAGAACTTAAAAAATGGTACAAACAGGAGAAACACCTGAATTTAAGATTTTCCTTGTCATACTTAAATAGTGGAAGCGTGCGTCAAAATTGTCTCGCGAGCTGCGTCAACCATCTTTAGATATTAAGCAAGAGATAGCTTTATCTTGGGGAAAGTTGAATTCCCGCAATGTAATGACCAAGTAGTATGCCTAAGAAGAATTATAAGCCAGTAGGTTGAATATGCAATTGAATTAATCCATAACTTAGTGAGGTAAGGAGGGTGGAATTTGATATTTAGCCACCTCCTCGAGGTGACTTCTGGGTAGTATTTGCTTAATATAAGCAGATATGAGCTAACAACTACGTTGTTTACCTTAAGTTACTTTATACTGAAATTTTAAATTTTTGACGTCTTTCAGGAACCGGAAAACAAATTAATTTAAAAAAACATTTTCAGCCAATAGTTTAGACATCGAAAAAGGAAAAAAAGTTTTCACTATTACACATTAAAACAAAAAAGTTTTTTTTTTTTTTTTTTTTTTTTTTTTTTTTTTCTTTTTTTAAATCCTATACTTAAGTTCTAGCCTAACGCGGAATGGCACAGTGTTGCCGCATCTGGCTGATTTTTCACTGTGGGATCCCAAATTTGTTGCTTTTATATCCACTAACGTATCCAAGAACGAAACATGTTCCACCACCTTTTTCTTTTCTTTGTATATATCAATAATGATTTATCCTTAAACAAACATAATATGTCTTTGCTCTAAAATGTTAAAGAAATAGATACACTTGCATAATTGGTTTCAAAATGTAGCGTTAATTACATCTCCACTAACATTAGGTTCAAGCAGTTTAAATGCAATTTCAAACATATATAAACGACGGTGGGACTTGACGCCCTCTCGCTGAGAAGGTGGTTTTCCTCCTTTCAGAGTTAATTTTTTCATTACGGTTCTGTTGACGAAAAACACGCTATATACCTCTAAGCACTGTAGTTACAGTATGTTTTACCGCAACTGGAAGTTCGTATATAACTTTTATAAAATCAAAAAAAAAAAAAATATATTATTCATAACATCACCATGCAGCCATGCAGTAACAGGAATATAACATTATAAGAAAAGCGAAATAAAACAATAGATTTTTTGCATACACATTTGAAATCAGCACATGATAATTAATTTAAAGTATTCGTTGTTTATAATAATAAAATGAAATACTAAAGTATTTACATTTTATTTAAGTACTCACGCCAAAAATATTTTGTAAGTAGTGTTTATAAAGAATTTATGTCATTGTTTAAAACCAATACATGAACTGATAAAAGTGAATTGTACATTACTAGCATCTTAAAAGATAGCTAGTTACGTTAATCCAGTAATAACAGAATAACAGATCAGGTATATGTATGTTCATAGTATTATATTAGACATACAGGAGCTTGTATTTTTGGAAATTAATGTGAAGGGCTTTCAAAATATTTTCTTATTCTTACAGAGAAGTAATATCTTACCATCATATCTAGTTTTCAATCACCCCCTTCTTTTACTTTATTATTATTAGCCCGCGGTACGGTATGCTATTTCTTTCTCCCAGCTTATTTTGTGTCGTCTTCAAAAAATAACGTTACCTTAAAGAAGCCTGGCGTAAAATAAAGCAATACGATTAAATAGGCTATAGCAATTTTTTTAATTTCTAAACATCGCACATTTTCAATTTTTATACCATCGTACTGGAAAAAAAGTACTTTTAAATGCAACTTGTTTGAAAACTTTATCTCCATTTCTTTTTGAAATATTAATTTTTTTGTAGTTTTCAGTACCAGTTGTCTAATTTTGGCAACTCAAGTACTCCATTTTTGTAGAAAGTAAAGGGAAAATAGCTGAAAATATCAATTATATCTTTTTGTTGCCATTTTCTCATAACAACCGAAAGAAAATGTAATTAAAGTACGTGCTATTTTGAAAAAAATATAAACGAAAATTTTGTGGTAAAACATGGAGCTATTATAAACTATATTTAATTTGAAATATGTATAGACGCTTTCAGTTTGACGTCATTCATGACGTTTTGGTTGGAAACTGACTCCAAACAAACGGTTGCTATGCGTCATTTCTTTTTAAATATAAATCCTGGAAAATGTTACTAGTACATATCAAGTATTAAAACACTTAGATGTGAGATATAGATATAAGATATAGCTGCAACACACAAACAAAATAGAAAATACAACATAGCAACCGTTTGTTTGGTGTCAGTTTCCAACCAAAACGTCAGGACTGACGTCACGACTGAAATTGTCTATATTAATGTTACAAACAAATGAATGCCTATGAATCATTAGATAGCCGTTTTTTTCTGCCAAGTTTCTTTAATGACGGCATGTTTTTGCTGCATTTGTGTATTATTTTGCGATAGTGACATCCTATGCATGCTTTACTGTAGATGGTTAAGAGTGGATCATAAATGTGGAATTCTTAAGTGGATGCGAATGACGTCATTTTACATAAAATAAAAGTGTGTGCTTTAAGTCTTAAAATTGAAATATGTTTTGTACTATTTATATATACATGCATATATTTTTTTTCATCGGGAGCAACACTAAATTCTGAAAAAGAAGAATTCCTATTTTCTAGTTTTTATTATTCTGTAGAAAAAATAGCATACTTTGAGCTTGAAACTTATTTGATGATAAATATTAAGTCGAATTCAAATAACTACCACGCTCAATCAGGACACAAAACTATTTAAATCTATTTTCTGGTTGAATTAAAGATTTGCTTATTAATTAAAAGCAGATGGTTTGGTGGTATACTCAATACTATTATAGGAGGCTTATGTTTGTACGTTAGTGTTACAATTGGGTGAAACAAAAAAAATTTCTGTCCTTTTCCTGTCCACAATTAGAATATTTTTTCTTTTTTGGTGGGTGGGGGGTGGGAGGAGGGGTTAAAATGGGAAAGAACTCTTTATCTTTTTTCCCCATTAAAATAATCAGTAAGGACTTCATGAGAAAACAAATTCTTAAAAAGACATTTTTTTTATTTAAATTATCCATTTTTATTCATCTTGACTAATAAAGCAGTCTGTTCAGGTAACTGTGGGCATAGCATAGTTTTCAATTTAAGGTTTTAAATAATAACATTTAAAATCACATTTTAAACTGGTTTAATTTAACCATAAAACATAGTATTTTAACTAGTTAGGCCCGAAACACTAAAATATTTATTTTTTATTGTTATATTTTAAGATTACATTTTGTACACTGAAATTGTAACCTCTGTTACTGTAACGTTTCTTACCAAAGAAATGACTTCCATTGTCCCCAACAGAGGTTACTTGTAGATAAAAATTTTGGAAAAGATACGCTACAGCCATTTTGAATTTGTTCTGCACACATGTGGTCAGTGAGCTGAAAAATTTGAATTCCAGCTTAGTGTGTTTTCTGTTTGCAACCTCTGTTACACGAATTTTGAATTTAAATCTTGTCATTTTAATTAAAGTTTATTTGTACCTTTTGAAATTGATTTGTACTATTTCAACAGCGTTTACAATATTTATATTTAAGACATTTTTAGGTGACTGTATTTTTATCCTATCTGTGAACTTTTCTATATTGGAACTGATTTTATATAGGTTGTATACATATAAACACAGAAATAAATATATTTGGAGAAAACTGCATACTTAAAAAAATACATATATTGGGAAAAAGACATAATTTTTTCACCCAATTGAGTTAGGAATGAGCTAGCCCGCTGCCATCGAAATACTCAAGGCCAGAGGACACGAGTGTGACGTCATCACTAATCGACCGAGGCTAACGAAAAAACACAGGCTACCGCGGTGCATCCCACATGTCTTTTTTGACAGACCGCTAGCATGATGTGTGCTCTTTTCGCACACCTTCATTGGTTAATTCGAGCATCACCTGACTCCAGCGGTTTGTAAAAAAAGATACGTGGAATGCACCGCGGTGGCCTGTCTTTCTCGTTAGCCTCGTAATCAACCGACTTCTCACTAGTGTTGGAATTCACATCAGAAAATTTTGAATACCAGTTCTCTTTTATTTGATTAGTGGGATACGTATCATCTTATGAAACAATAATAACTATTTAAACTTACTAATGAGAATTCGGAATCCCTAAATAAAAATTTAGCCATATGAGGAATTCCACAGTGTTGCCGCATCTGGCTGATTTTTTATTGGGGAGTCCAATTTCCCACCAATAAGTTTAAATAGTTATTATTGCTTTATAAGATGATAGATATTCTACAAATAAAATAAAAGAAAATTGCTATTCCAAATTTGCCGATTTCTATATCTAGAGAGAAGTTGCTGGATTAGTAAAGACGTCACACTCGTGTCTTTCCGGCATTGAGTATTTCGATGACAGCGGTATAGTGCTTAGAAGTGAACAGTGTTATTATCGGCATCAAAATGATATTTCAGGAATAGAAGACTCGGATAAATGGCGGTCAGGTATACCTTGATATCAATTAGCGCTGTTTATTTTTTGGTGTAAATTGCTCAAAAGGTGGCGTTGCTATGCTAAATTTTTCAGTATTTCCGCTGTAGCTCTATCTCAAGAACTAATGCACGAATTTTCACAAAACTTCAAATTCAGATATATTTTGATATGAATTGGTGCTAAATCGATGTAATTTCTTGTATAATTTACATGATTTAATTGACGTGATTTATATAGAAGAAAGTTTTGTGATGGCCACAGCATACTAGTTTTACTTAAAATTAGATAAAATCACAATAAATAACTAATTAACTTTATTTATCTATCTTAAAGTACTTATGATTAAAGGCATAATTTTGTTGTATTAAGCTTAATTCATCCTAAGTAGAGGTCTTTCTAAAGTTAATTTAATAACAGGGCAGGGTTTTTCTTTGTACAATATTTCGTTATTTCTAAAACAAATTATTGAATTTACATCATATTACAATGAATTCTTTTAAAAACATAGTTTTTTTTTTTTTTTTTTTTTTTGTGTGTGTGTGTGTGTGTGTATGTATGTACAGCTTAAGTATTTTACTCTCATTTTGACAAATTTTTAATCAGTCTTCATTTTTACTTCTTTACAGACAGTTATTAAACTAACAGTAAATTGAGTTTTTAAAAATTACTGATGTTTCAGAGCTTTAGTTTTTAATAAAATAATTTAAGGTATATTAGAAAAAAATTATATGAGAAATTAATGATTTTTTTTAAATCTAGAAAAAAAAAATACTTTCCTGAAAGTAGGATGCATTTTCTTTAAAATATTCTTCTTTTTTAGTTAAAATTAGTTAAAATGAGAATAAATAATTATTATTATATATCTTGAACTACTTCTGACTAAAGGCATAATTTTGTTATATTAAATTTTATTCCTCCTAAGTGGAGGTCTTTCTAAATTTCATTTAATATTCATGTATATTTGGAAGTGACCACTGATCTAAAATATATGGGTAATTTTTAAGCGCATACACCTAAATAAATATTCCTTTTCCTGAGTATTTATTATTCAATTAAATATAGAGTCACTTTAGTTTTGTTGCTTTTGTATCCACTAACGTATCCAGGAACGAAGCATGTTCGACCAACTTTTGTTTTCTTGGTATATTTAAATAATGATTTATCATTAAACGCAAACATAATATGTTGTTAGTTTAAAATGTTAAAGAAATAGACAAACTTGCATAAATAGTTTCAAAATGTAGCGTTAATTACATCTCCACTAATATTAGTTTCAACCAGTTTAAATGCGATTTCAAACGTAAATAAACGACGGTGGGAACTCCACGCCCTCTCACGGAGAAGCTGGTTTTCCTCCTTTCAGGGATCATTTTTTCTTTACAGTTCTATTGACGAAAAACACACTATATACTTCTAGGCACTGTAATTACAGTATGTTTTACCACAACTGGAAGTTCGTATATAACTGTTATGAAAAAAACAAGTTGGAAATTGCTCGTCAAACGTGGCAAATGAGGTGCGTTCGTACTATAACTAGTTTTATAATTATTTTTTGCACCCCATATTGTACTGAATGTATACTTTTTTGCACTTCATAAAGCGCATAGTCTGATACATCATTAAAATGCACTTCCAATAATTTTTTCCCATTCCCCGTAATGTAACGGAACACTTTTGACTGTCCCTGTAAATAAACTATACATCCGATTTTCCTAAAATTTGAAATAGCTCAACAAAACTTTGCAACAATTATATCTTTAAAATTTCAGACCATTCGAAAGGCTGTAATATCATTAAAATGCACTTGCAATAATTTTTCCCATTGGCCGTAATGTAAAGAAAAACTTTTGACTGTCCCTGTAATTAAACTATACATCCGATTTTCCTAAAATTTGAAATGGCTCGACAAAATTTTGCAACAGTTATATCTTTAAAATTTCAGATCATTCGGAAGGCTGTAATATCATTAAAATGCACTTTCAATAATTTTTCCCATTGGCCGTAATGTAAAGAAAAACTTTTGACTATCCCTGTAATTAAACTATACATCCGATTTTCCTAAAATTTGAAATGGCTCGACAAAATTTTGCAACAGTTATATCTTTAAAATTTCAGATCATTCGGAAGGCTCTAATATCATTAAAATGCACTTTCAATAATTTTTCCCATTGGCCGTAATGTAAAGAAAAACTTTTGACTGTCCCTGTAATTAAACTATACATCCGATTTTCATAAAATTTGAAATGGCTCGACAAAATTTTGCAACAATCATATATTTGAAATTTCAGACTATTCGGTTGGGTAGTTTTTGCTCTGTTACATGCGGACAGACGGACGGACTGAACGACGACTATAGGTGCTACGTATTTATATAATTACGAACGCACCTAAAAATCATTATTCATAACATTACCATGCAGTAACATAGATATAACATTATAAGAAAAGCGGAATAAAACAATAGATCCTTTGCCTACACATTTGAAATCAGCACATGAGAATTAATTAAAAGCAGTCATTGTTTATAATAATGAAATGAAATACAAAAGTAATTACAATTTATTTAAAACCTTACACCAAAAATATTTTAAAATTATATTTTATAAATAATTTATGACACTTTGTAAGATAGTCATAAATTATGTAAATTCATGTTACTTTACTATCGGCTTTATAGGTAGCTGGTAATGTTAATGTAATGTAAGGACAGGTTAACAGATCAGATGTATGTATCAATGTTTGACTAGCATCTCATTCCTAGATGGTTCCCTATGGAAGAACGAAAATTGGGAAAGCCCACTTTTTTGTTGGGGTGATGTGCAGTAGTGGAGACATCTGGTCACAGAACTATTGCATCAACTTTAATTTTAGAGAATTTCAGAAGCTGCACCATACTTCTGTGCTCAATGATTAAAAAAAAAAAGAAGAAAATGAGTTTTTAAAACTAAAAGGATTTTTTTTAACTTAATTAAGTTTTTAAAAATAGAAGCTTTGTATTTTTTTCATTCAAAATATTTTCTACAATTTAAAAAAAAATGATTTATGAATCATTATTATAAATGCTCAATGATTTAAAAAAAAAAAAAAAGGTTTCTTTTAGCTTATTTGAATTTTAAAACTAGAAACTTTGGATTTTTTTTATTCAAACATTTTTTCATAATTTAAATAAATATTAAAAAGTAAAGATTTCCGATTTTTTCAAATCCACCTCTGCTTCGATTCGATTCCACGATCTACCAATTAGGAGAGAAAATACTTACCACAGAGATATTGGTATCCAGACCGAAATATCTTATAACAAAATTTGAAACAAATATCGATTCTGTCAACACATGGCTTCACTTTTGCACATCACTCAAATAAATTATTTTAATAAGTTCTTATATAATGATTTCTAAACTTTTTATTGAATTTCTATTAGTGGAAATTCTCTAAAATTAAAGCTGATGCAATAATTCTGTGACCAGATGTCTCCACTACTCCACATCACCCCAACGAAAAAGTGGACTTTCCCAATTTTCGTTCTTCCACAGGGAACCATCTAGGAATGAGACGCTAGTCAATATTTGTATGTATATAGTATTATACTAGGTTGAGCAAAAAGTTCTGAAATATTTGGGAAAGATTCGTTGTTATGCGGAAATTAACAACAAAAGCAACAAGGACTATTCTGCAAAGAAGTGACCATCATAGCCCACGACTTTCTGCCAGATTCGGGATTTGTTGGAAGTACCATGGCGGCTCCTTGGAATCGAAAAACTTTTGATATGCTTCTTCAACTTCATAAAAGGATTCAAATCGACGGCACTTGAGAATCGGCTTTCAGACTCGTTAGACCTTTTCTCAAATCATACCGTTCAATAGGCATTTTGGAGCCGAAATTCCCGAGATTTCTGACGGTTTATCGAGGAGCCTGGGGCCACATCCCCGACAGTAATACTATGGAACACTAACAAGAACTGAATCATGGCAACTCATACTACTAGTACTCCTACATACGATACAAATTCTGGTAACTATTAGATTAAAAATTTCCCAGAACTTTTTGCTCAAACTAATATTATACTTACAGGAGCTTATACTTTTTGAAATTTATGTAAAGTGCTTTCGAAATATTTTCTTTATGAGGGTGTTATTCTTACAGAGAAGTAATATCCTTTCATCATTTCTACTTTTCAATCTCCCCCTTATTTAAATTTATTTTATCATTTTTGTAGAAAAAAATAGCATACTTCGAACTTGAAAATTATTTGATGATAGACATTGAGTAGAGCTTAAATAACTAACTACCACGTTCAATCAGGACTCAAAACTAACTAAATTTATTTTCTAGTTGAAACAGTTATTTGTTTATTAATTAAAAGCGAATGTTTGGGCGGTATTTCTAATACTATTATAGGAGTCATATTTTGTACATTAGAGATACAATTGGGTGAAACAAAAAAATTACGCCCTTTTCATGGCCACTATTAGAATTTTTTTTTTTTTTTTTCTGGATAAAGGGGAAAAAACTCTTTATTTATTTATTTATTTATTTTCCATTCAAATAATCAGTAAGGCCTTCATAAGAAAAAAATGCTTAAAAATATTTTTTTTTTAATTTAAATTATCCATTTTTATTCATCTTGACTAACAAAACAGTTATGCCAGGTAACTGTAGGCATAGTTTTCAATTTAAGGTTTTAACTAATAATATTTAAAATCACATTATCAACTGGTTTTATGTAATCGTAAAACTTAGTATTTTAACTAGTTAGGCCTTAAACACTAAATTATTTTTTTATTATTATTACATTTTAAGATTAAATTTTGTACACTGAAATTGTAACCTTTGTTACTGTAACTTTTCTTACCAAAAAAATGACTTTTATTGTCCCCAACAGAGGGTACTACTGAGGTTACTTGTAGATAAAAATTTTGGAAAAGATCTGCACACATGTGGTCAGTGAGCTGAAAAACCTGAATTCCAGGTTAGTGTGTTTTCCGTTTGCAACCTCTGTTACATAAATTTTGAAATTAAATATTGTCATTTTAATTAAACTTTATTTTTACTATATGAAATTAAGTTAATTTAATTTAAATAAATGCAATAATTACGTTATTTTTATTAAACTATAGAAACTACAATTTTTTCTTTGTTAAATGTAACATCTGTTACCTGTAAATTCTCTTACTACATATTTGTAACAAATGTAGCTAAAAAGTAGATAAAGATGTTGAAAAATCTAGTTTAAAATTCATAAGCTTAATAAAAATTCATCAAAGTGGTTCAGTGGTGCCATTGTTCTTAAATTAATGTAAATAGACTTCTGCTGTCTAATTTGTGTTGCTGAATGTAAATTCTGTTACAAAAATGTAACCTCTGTTACTCTATATAATTTCTGTTACTCGCAATTTTTCTCTATATTTTCCTTCTTTTATATGTCTCTTTAAGAAATGTTCCCCAAAACATCAAAAGGCATCTGTTTTTTTCAGTATACTAAAACTATTTGACAATTTAAAAATATATTTAGTACAGTACACTGGCTATTTTTGCTGCAATTTTGAATAAAAGTAACAGAGGTTACATATTGTTACATAAATTAATCGTTATTATTGGTTTCTTTTGAATATAAAATTTCATATTGAAGTTTAGCACACTAATTATGATATAATACGTTAGAAATAATATTTTGATAGAATACAAATGTTGTAAATTGTGTGGATATTGTCCAGTAACAGCGGTTACAAAATTTATATTTAAGGCATTTTTAGGTGACTGTATTTTAATCCTAACTGTGAATTTTTCTATATAGTATTTGACTTTATTGTATACATATAAACACAGAAATAAATATATTTGGTGAAAACTGCATACCTAAAAAAATACATATATTTGGAAAAATACATAATTTTTTTTCACCCAATTGATTTGGGAATTAGCTAGTCCGCTGCCATCGAAATACTGAAGACCAGAGGACACGAGTGTGACGTCCTCACTAATCGACCGACTTCTCACTAGTGTTGGAATTTTTAATCAATCTTTATTATTACTTCTTTACACAGATAATAAACTAAGAATAAATTGAGTTTTTAAAATTTACTGATATTTCAGATCTTTAGTTTTTGGTAAAATAATTTTAGGTATATTAGCAAAGAATCAAATGACAAACTGACGACTTTTTGAAATCTAGAAAAAAAAATACTTTCTTGAAAGTAGGATGCATTTGCTTAAAAATTTTACTTTTTTTCTTTCTTCTATCTTTACAAGAAGAAAGTACTGGATTCGTTAAATTTTCGACTTTCGCTTTTCGACGGATTTACACGTTTTAGGGGTCAGAGATTCCGAAAAATGTGTTTTTAAAAAATGTCTGTCTGTGAGTCTGTGAATCTGTCTGTCTGTATGTGACACAAATTTTTTGGGCGCTCTATCTCAAGAACGTGATTGTCGTGAACATTCGTGACGTGAACATTTGTGAACGTGAACATTCCGTGCATTAGCACGGAATTTAATAAAAAATTATATTCAGTTAGTCCCTGATTTAAAGTGGTGCTGATTAGTTTTTGGTGTAAATCACTCAACAGGTGCAAGATTATGCAAGATTTTTCACGATTTCCACAATAGCTCAATTTCCAGAACTGATGCACGGATTTTCACCAAACTTCACATTTAGTTAGTCATTGACATGCTTTGATGTTTAATACATTTTGGTGTAAATCGCTCAACAGGAGGCGCCGCTAT
Organism: Maratus speciosus; assembly: GCA_963932465.1. Lineage (NCBI taxonomy): Eukaryota > Metazoa > Arthropoda > Arachnida > Araneae > Salticidae > Maratus > Maratus speciosus. The sequence goes on from OZ010798.1 coordinate 281,388,959, forward strand.
GCTGCATTTTTTGTAATTTCTGCAATAGATCTATCTCACAAGAACTAATGGTTGGATTTTCAACAAACTTCAGATTCAGGTATACCTGGATATGAATTAGTGCTGTTTAGTTTTTGGTGTAAATCGCTCAACAGGTGGCGCTGCTATGCAGCATTTTTCACGATTTCCACAATAGCTCAGTTTCCAGAACAAATGCACGGATTTTCATTAAACTTCAGATTCAGTTAGTCCTTAATATGAATTGACGTTTTGTAGATTTTGGTATAAATCGCTCAACAGGTGCCGCTGCATTTTTTCAATTTCCGCAATAGCTCTATTTCAAGAACTAATGCTTGGATTTTTATCAAACTTCAGATTCAGGTATACCTTGATATCAATTAGCGCTGTTTATGTTTTGGTGTAAATCGCTCAACAGGTGGTGCTGCAATGCTTCTTTTTCAGTATTTACGCTTTAGAACTAATGCACTTATCTTAAGAACTAATGCACGAATTTTCATCAAACTTCAAATTCAGATATATTTTGATATGAATTGGTGCTAAATCGATGTAATTTCTTGTATAATTTACATGATTTAATTGACGTGATTTATATAGAAGAAAGTTTTGTGATGGCCACAGCATACTAGTTTTACTTAAAATATGATAAAATCAGAATAAATACCTAATTAACTTTATTTATATATCTTAAAGTACTTCTGAATAAAGGCATAATTTTGCTGTATTAAGTTTAATTCATCCCAAGTAGAAGTCTCTCTAAAGTTAATTTAATAACAGAGCAAGACTTTTCTTTGTACAAAATTTCGTTATTTCTAAAACAAAATATTGAATATATATCATATTACGATGATTTATTTTAAAAGCATAGGGGTTTTTTTTTGTGTGTGTGTGTGTCTGTGTGTGTGTGTTTACAGCAAAAGTATTTTATCCCCATTTTGACAACTTTTTAATCAATCTTCATTATTATTTCTTTACAGCCAGTTATTAAATTAGCAGTAAATTGAATTTTTAAAAATTACTGATATTTCAAAGCTTTAGTTTTTGTTAAAATAATTTGAGGTGTAATAGGAAAAATCATATGAGAAATTAATGATTTTTTTAAAAACTAGAAAAAAAAAGTACTTCCCTGGAAGTAGGATGCATTTTCTTTAAGATATTTTCCTTTTTTATTAAAAATTAGTTAAAAACAGAATAAATAATTATTATTATATATCTTGAAGTACTTCTGACTTAAGGCATAATTTTGTTGTATTATGTTTAATTCCTCCTAAGTGGAGTTCTTTCTAAAGTTCATTTAATATACATGTATATTTGGAAGTGATCACTGATCTAAAATATATGGATATTTATTTTTAAATGTATACACATAAATAAATTTTACTTTTCCTGAGTATTTATTATTCAATTAAATATAGAGTCACTTTAGTTTTATTGTTTTTATGCCCACTAACGTATCCAGGAACGAAGCATGTTCGACCAGCTTTTGTTTTCTTGGTATATATCAATAATGATTTATTATTAAACCAACATAATATGTCGTCACCTTAAAATGTTAAAGAAATAGACAAACTTGCATAATTAGTTTCAAAACGTAGTGTTAATTACATCTCCCCTAACACTAGGATCAAGCAGTTTAAATGCTATTTCAAACGTAAATAAACGACGGTGGGAACTCGACGCCCTCTCGTGGAGAAGCTTGTTTTCCTCCTTTCAGAGATAATTTTCTCATTATGGTTCTTTTGACGAAAGACACACTATATGCTTCTAGGTACTGTAGTTACAGAATGCTTTATTCATGGAGCTATCAATAAAGAGGAACTGACATAGCCTTAAAATAGTAAAGCTTCTACTGTAACTGCTGTCGCAGACGTTGTTTACCGCCAGTGGAAACTTCCACCAGTATATTTATATAGAAATCTTCAGCTCGTTTAAACGCCTTATTTTTACAAAATTTCAGTCATTGGTAATGGTAGAAACAGATTTTCATTTTTACCGGTACAGTTTACTTTAGCGTTAGTTAGGTCTTGCGTTTCCGCCATATTGTGACAACCAGGGAAACCAACTGACAGTTTTACAAGGTATACTGACACCAGTAAAAACAAATAGATATTTCTATGCCATTTTTGAGAAAAATTTCCATGAGAAGGACGCTCAAATAAGTCGAAATTTTCTATTCAATGTTACTGGTGGGATATTTGTCCTGGCGGTAACCAGAAACTTTTGATCCGATTTAAAAAAAAAGCAGCCGCCATCTCTCGACAACCTCCTCAGTTACTTCAGTCGCAGCTGGTAGACAGTACACTATATGTCACCTCCTCTTTATTCATAACTCCATTGTTTTATCACATCTGGAAGTTCGTATATAACTTTTATAAAATCAAAATATACATATAGTGTAAAGGCACCAATAGTCGGCCACTTAAGTAATTTCTTTCAGTATATAGCTCAAAGCGGAATTTTAAAAAGCAGTACAACATTTTTAACAGTGACACGTGTTAATGTATACTTTTCTTTTACTGTTTCAGCAACTGTTTAAAAAAAACTGATTATAGTTTTTATTTATAAAAAGTTAAACTTAAAAGTAGCAAAGTCACTAGTAGCCGGCCACTCAATTCTAGTGTTCGGCTAACACTGGACCAGTTGTCGGCCACTTAAATGCTTTCTTATTGTAAATAATTTAAAGTATAATTTTTATAAACAGAACAACATTTTAACGATGAAATGTGCTAATTTATACTTTTCTTGTAATGTTTTCTTATAATGTCAATTTAAAATATTATAATAGTTTTTAACACTTTCCAACATAGTTTAAAAGTGTTTGTGAATTTGGATTGTCTCCAGTTTGTCCGAGCTCTAACACTCGTAAATATACTCGAATCCCCCTGAATTTTTTGTTTGTTATTGACGTTATCAATAGCACGATTGCTATTGAAAATAAAGAGTGTAGAATTAATAGTTCATCTACAGGGACAGTCAAAAGTATTCCGATGCATTACGATCGATGTGAAAAAATTGCTTCAAGTTTATTTTAATGATGTTGGTCATTTCAAACATAGTGAAATTAATATGCATTTATAAAGTGCACTAAACTATGCATTGTGGACAATATGGGGTCCAAAGTACTTATTATTCATTTATAGGGCCCCGCAAAAGAATTCCTTTACATAATAGCGTCAGGGGGAAAAACGGTTTGCAACGTATTTTAGTTCTGTTACACTATATCAAATATAATGAAATTTATATACTACATTACTGAGGCTTACTACAATATATTTGTTATATAACGTGATATGCCTAGCATTTATCTTCATTTACAGGGACACACAAAAAATTCGGATACAGTACTGTATCTTTCTATTACCGATAATTGCTGAAAGTGTGATTTCGTTTATGACATGCGTTTTTAAGTTTAATTAAATCTTTGCTTAGTATGCTGTGTGTATGACTGACATAGATCATGTACAAGGCTACACAAAAGAGTTTGTAAGCTTTGAGGAATATCAGCGTGAATGGCTTAAAAGAGGCTCTTAATTAAGTTATGCTCTTTCAAGCTGAACTATATTTAGTATACTAAGATATGTTTGTATAATGTAAATAAAATCATATACAGGGCCACGCAAAGAAACTGAATAAATGACCTCCCAGGGATAATAATGTGTAGAAGTATTATTTCAGTAGTTTTAACCACGTTTTAGTCTGAATTAAATTTTAGCTTAGTATGTGCGGCATATAAAAATCATTTGGTAATATACAGGGCTATGCAAAATAATTCAAGTATGTCTCCATATAGTGGTAGAAACTGCTGAAGGTGAATTTTCAACTTGTTATGCATTTTCTTACTATACTAAGTTTTATCATACTATGTATAGAATAATATACAAATCTTTATATTAAATACAATACTGCACTAAAGAATTGAACTACTTTTCCGGTCAGGGACCTTAATCTGGTTTTCAAAAGTAATATGCATCTTCTAAAATGTTTACTTTTTTTACAGTATTAAGCAGCTAAATTCGTTAAAGAATTCTGCAAGTCATGGGAAGTAATTTTGTAATCTATTCTTGATGCATGATTTTCATTCTTGTTTCTTATGAAAAATAAAGTTAAAAACACCAAATTATCTAGTTGTCGGCTTTTCAAAATTTGTGTTTAGCCATCGTAGACTACGCCGTGGGCAGAGAAATTTTTTTTACGTTATCTTGTTTCAAAATGAAATTATGATGTAGAACCAGATTATTATCAGAACATAATTGACTCATCTGTCGATGCTTATCTTAGTATGATATTAGCAGCAGGGAGCGTCAAATCGTCATTTTAGCGTTACTATCATGTCCGAGTTTCGGGATGAAATTTTAATATGTTGCATATCTCGACTAGTACAATGCAAATATTTCAGTTTGTCTTGGGATTTCGTGGTTAGATATAAGCAGAACGTGGTGTCAATTCTTCATTTTCGCGGTACCATTTCGTCATCGACTTTAGAAATGTAATTTTAATAAATTGCATATCTCGAATAGTACATTTCAAATATTACAGTCTGCCTCGTAATATCATTAAACGATATGAGCAGAATGAGGCGCCAATTCTTATTTTGGCCGTACTATCTGGTCATCGAATTTCGAAATGAAATTTTAATATGTCTCTTTCGATTAATACGATTTAAGTATTTCAGTCTGTTCGTGGTATCTGAGTACTATACAAGCATAACGGGTCGCCAACTCATTATTTTGGCGGTTCTACTTCGTTTTCAGTTTGAGCATAAAATGTTAATGATTAAAGTTACAGATTTGTATAATACAAATGCTTCAGTCTGTTTCGCGATATCTCTATAAGATATTAGACAATTCTTCCTTTTAGTTGTACCATCGCATCATCGAATTTCGGAATGAAATTTTAATATGTTGCATATTTAGATTAGTACAGTAAAAATATTACTATCTGCTTCGTGATATCTTGGTACGATACGATCAGAATAGGGCGTCAATTCGTCATTCTGGAGGTACTAAAAAATCGAGTTTCGATGTGAAATTTTAACATGTCATAGACATCGATTACTAATATTCTGTGTAATGTATATTTTAAAGTACCGTTCCTTTTAAAATGAAAAATGTTAGCTTCATTTTTCTTAAATTAAAGTTCTATAGAAACAGAAGATGGGATTTTAAAACCCAATAGTTAGCCTCTAATTAATATTATTGCTGACTATTGAGTTAACACTTTATCTACTGAATTATGAATTTATGAAAATTTTACCTTCTAAAGCATTTTTCTCGTATTGTTTAAACAAAATTAGAAGATTTACATAATCATTTAATAAATTTTAGAAGGATTTTAGAAGTATTGACGGATTTAGAAGGATTAATTGAATTTTAATTTATAGTGATTTTGTGCAATATTTATAATCTTTCTCAAATCTTTTATTTTAAATATTTTTCTTAGTATTTTGTAGAATTAGGAAATATACAAATATAATGCTATTACAATAGAAATATAGAAATATATCCGAATTGAAAAATTCCTCCCCCCTCCCCCTCAGCGCTAGAAAGCTGAAAGAACGCATAGGCAAAGAAATCGTCCTTTTAAAAATATTTTTGTTTCGTGTAACCAATAATGCTTTTGGAACAAGATAAAGTAATGTATCTATAACTCATTCTAAACAGTACTGATATTAATCGATATATTAAATTAATTTTATAACAATTTATTTTAATGGTACTTATAAGTACCGTCAGTAGATAAAGGGTTAATCAACCAGATAAAAAGTTTTATTTTATATTATTGAAAAGTTCTCACAATCCGTGGCTTTGTGGATATTGAAATATTGCAAATGATATTTGTGTGCTTATTAACATTAGGGATAAATTATATTTTTGTGCCTATTAAAATTAGAAAGATGTCATATTTCCGCAGAAAGTTTAAATATTATTAAGTAAAACGTAATTTTTTGAAATTTCACCCGAATAACCCGTTAGACGATTGTGAGAAACATTTCACCCCTTTAAATTTCGAATATCTTATAACCTACTTTGTAAGAGCATTTATGCCTTAAAAGTAAAACCCATGTAAAAACCATTGTAATATTTCATTTGAAACCGAAAATAAGCTATTTATACAATATTTTATCTCAAAGTGGCCGACTACTGGTGCATTTACATTCATTATTCATAACATCACCATGCAGTAACAGAAATATAACATTATAAGATAAGAAAAGCGGAATAAAACAATAGATCCTTTTCATGCATATTTGAAATCAGAACATGACAATTAATTAATAACATTCACTGTTTATAATAATGAAATGAAGTACAGTGAAACTCGTTTAAGATACGAATCAAGGGACCGAGGGCATTTCGTATCTTAAGCGGGATCGTATCTTATCCGGATTTCACAGATTCTCGAATAGTAATGCATACGCAGCCAGTACATATTATTATCAACATGTTTTAACTGTTTGTAACTCTTATTTTAATTCTTTCTAACAATTTTTAGATAGTCTAGAAAATATGAGTTTAAGATTTTGAAATAAAGGACAACCTTTTTTTTTTTCACTTTTGAAATAAAGAATGGCATTTTTTTTCACTTTCTAAATTTTATTGTGTTACTGTTTGTACAGTAACAAAACAAAAGTGTCTTTATTCAATACTCTCTACCAAATTAAATAAAAGATAATAAAACAAAATTCATGTTAATCTTTGGAAAACAGAAATTTAAATATTACACACTCAAAGAGGAAAAATAATAAATTTCCGTAATTATTTTTAAAACGACAAACTAAATGTACGTTAGAATAATTATTTAGTGAGGAAATCCTTTGCTCTTCTTCCCTTTTGTCCTAAAGACACTTAGTAAACGGACTGCACAAAAACCGTTTCGTATATAAAGCGGGTTTTTGACATGAACATACAAATTTTCTTCGTATCTTAAGCGGGATCGTATCTTATCCGTACGTATATTAAGCGTGTAATTTTACACAGGTTTAATAGGCATTTTTCAAGGGACCGGAAGAAATTCGTATCTTAAGCGGGATCGTATCTTAAGCGGGCGTATCTTAAACGAGTTTCACTGTATTAAAGTATTTATTAAAGTATTTACATTTTATTTAAAACTCATTTCAGAAATATTTTGTAATAAATATTTTTAAAAAATTTATGTCATTTCCAATATTTGGTTCTCGACAACTTGAATATTCATAGTACATTACTAGCGTCTTCAAAGATAGCTGGTAATGTTAATGTAATGACAGATTATTATAGCCCACTGGTAGGGGAATAAAAAAGGCCGAATTCGGAATCAATTAGGGTAAAGCAAAGCTGGATGGAAATTGTTTTAATCCATTTAGTTTAGTTCTAGAATGAATATGCTAAGTTTTCCTCCTCGTAGTAGGTGAGCGTAGAAAATATGTGCAGAATTATAGTAAAAAAACACTTTTTTTGCATGCTATAACAATATCTCAAAACAACTAACTCTATCAAAAGCATTGTCAATACAAATGTTGTAGAGCTTAAAATTCTGAGCAAAATGAGTACCTACACTTAATATTTTTGTTGAGCATTAAGGGTGTAGTTCTCGGTGTAGTTCCGCTCCCTATGGTGAATTTCTCCTACCTCTTGGCTGAGGAATTGGCGCTAGCTATTTTTGAGGCGGCAGTATTTCAGACGAAGCACAAGCGCTCGCTCGCGCTATCGTTGAAAAGTCTGTTTAGGTTAGATGGTTTTTTTGAGCGAAGATGGCGATGGCGGATAATACAGCGATAATTTCATACTCACAAATTTTCACTACTACAATTCTACACATTCTACTATTTCTACTCTCATTATTTATTTATCAATCAGTTGATTGTGTTAAAAATAGTTAAAATGCTATAATTTAATCTTCCGTAATTGGGTAATCTTTTTAAAACAGGGCAAATTAGCATGTTTTTAGATAAACAGCAAAAACAATTGTATGCGGCATGATCTCTGTAGGTTGGAAGATAGGATTTTAATTTCTTGTGCATTATTAAACACTAGAAAAATTCTTTCCTAAAATTTTCTCAAAATATTATGTGAACCGTGGTACCTACAAATAAAAATTCAATAAAATCGCATATTTCTTCTATTAAGGTACAGTAAACACTTCTCAAAAATGATACCATTTTCAGGCATGAAAGTGTTCCTCCTAAAGGTGGAATTCCACCTTTTTAAAAATAATTTTAGTCATTTTCTGGATTGATGCAAAAATGCAAAGAAAATATTGGAAGCATATAAGGTGGGGGAGGGGGGGGGGGATCTTGAAAATTTATTAATCAGACATTTTGTCTAACTAAAATCCTTCGAGGTTTTTTTTTTTTTTTTTTTTTTTTTTTTTTTCTGAATTGCTGTGCAAAAGATCTATCAAATCAAAGGGAAGCTTATATTATAATCATATGAAAGTCGTGTAAATAAATTTGATTAAAGTTTCTCTCCAGAGTGAAAGTTTTTTAGACTTTAAAAGAAAAAGGAAGTTTCATAATGTTCTTTTTGGAATAGAAAATTTTCTTCTATTTATGCAACACTTTTGATTTAAAAGTTTAAATTTGTTTTTAAGGCTTTCTAAGCTATGAAAAGAAAATAACATTTCATTTTATCCCATAAATAACTGTTAAAATGTGTCTAAATTTTAAAAGTTTGGTGCCATCATATGGACCGAAAAGATTTTCCTCCTTTTTCCCTATTTCCCACTTTCATGCCTGCATTTTAGGCTCTTGGATATCAATCCCTTCCTCCCCCCCCCCCCAAAAAATGCAATTTTATTCTTTAGATTGACATTGATACCTGAATTTTGCAGGCAGGTACATTTTGAATAGTAATCCTGTTTAAGTGTTACTTTATTGAAAACTTTAAGATAAGATAATCTAAAGCTCCCCCCCCCCTCCTTGATTAAAAAAAACAGTTTTGGTGGTATGACTTCGAATAATCAAAGGTATTTTAAATTTTGTATGCAGGTAAATCCTTAATAGTATATATGCTAAGAAAATTTGAAGGTTCATAAACAAAAGTGTTACTTTTTTTTATCAGGGGAGGAGAAGGGGAAAACATTCTTTGGACCCCACTCATTAAAATTTCAATTGGTGTATTTTCGCATCACTATTAAGGTTATATGTTCATTCAAAATTTCTAGTGTCTATGACTGTTTTAATTCTGAAACAAAGGTATATATATTTTTTTAGAATTTTTTCAAATTTAAGTATGATTCTATTCAGAATGTGCCTGCCTACAAAATGCAAGTATTTATGACAATTAGAAGACACATTATCAAAAATGTTATTTTTCCGTGAGGGGGGGTGGGAGAAAGGGAGGCGAAACCCTTTGGAATCCACAAGTTGAAATTTCCGAATATATAATAAGCATAATTATTATTCAGGTTCTATCTGTGTTCAAAACTTCTAGTAAATTGTTTTCGATATAACATTTATGCTTCGCGAAACTAGCAACACTTCGCCAAACTAGCAATACTTCGCCAAACTAGCAATACCTCGCCAAATCTAGCTTCGATTGGACTTAATTGAATCCAGTCTCTACGATCTCCATAGGGAGCGGAGCTACACCGAGACGCTAGTGCATTAAGGTCACAATTCTACTTTAAAGTTTTAGACCCGTGGTCGGGGGTTGAACTCAGATTTAATTAGGAGAAAACTGTTAATTGTTTTAATCCTTTCAGTTTAGGTCTAAAATAAACGTGCTATGTTTTCTTCGTCGTACTTGGGTGAAAATTAGAAAATATGTACAGTCGTGGAAAGGAAAAGTAAACACCCCTGCTATCTCTGCAAAAAATTATCGTAGAACAAAGTAACTGGTACTGCACGATTGGTAATAAAGTCTACTTTGAAATGACGTACATAACATTTGCTCAGGGGACCATCTACATATTAAAACGAACCATAACTTTGTTTTTTTCAATAGCAGTACATGATTCTGACTGCATAAATGAACTTTACACCCTTCAATTAGCCTAAAAACGAATTTTATGAAATTCGTACGGTAAGTTTCCGAGAAATTAATTATTTTAAAACGAACATATTTTAGGGGCTGTATTCAAATTGAAGTTCCATACTCGATTGTTGACCGACAGAGCCTCCTTCTTGATCAGGGCATCTTAAGCGCTACTCAAGCAGTCATTGAAGAGTGCTAGATTACAGGATAGTATAAGAAATTTCAAAATATCGGCTCACTTCTGTCATAGACGACCCCTTAAACCATCATTTTGCCGTTTTTTAAGCATAATTTGAAAACTACTTGGAAGAAAAGTGTGAAATTTTGGATTTCCATAAAGCATGACTTAATAAATCTAAATCTATCAAAAAATTGTAGGTTGCAATTCATAATTTTTTCGAATATTAATTTCATAATTCATAATTCATATCATAAAATTATGAAATTGCAAATTCAACCTATTTATGTTTGGGTATTTTAGTATTATTGCTACACAAAAAATTAGCACACTAGGATTTTAATTTCAGGAGATATTAATAAAAATATGAAAATGTAATTTAATATTAGAGGCATTAAATTTTGAATGTTCATAACTCAAAAACTTATCATTCAAATGACTTGAAATTTGGTGTCTAGGCATAGTTTGAACCAAAGATTTGAAATATCTTGTTAAAATTGAGTATTTTCATTGAAAAAAATGAAGTTTGGGTTAATTTTAATATGTATATGGCCTCCTAAGCAAATTTTATATACATCATTTAAAAGTAGACTTTATTTCCAATCGTTGGGTACCAGTAACTTTCTTCTACGATAACTTGTTGATGAGTTAGTAGGGGTGTTTACTTTTTTCCCCACGGCTGTACATATTTATTTTCGAAAGACGACGTTTTTTTTTTAAATTAACTTAACAATATCTTAAAACAGCTAACTGTATAAAAAACATTGTGAATACAAGTATTGTAGAGCTTAAAATTCTGAATAAAATGAGTACCATCATTAATATTTTTGTTCAACATTAAGGTCCCAATTCTATTTCAAAATTTTTCAAATCAAGAGCTTGAAGCCGGGAGAAACAGTTAACTTAACAATATCTCAAAATTGCGGTCTTAATATTGAACAAAAATATTAATTGTAGGTAGTCATTTTATTCAGAATTTTAGGCTCTACAACTTTTGCATTGACAATGTTTTTGATAGAGTTAGCTGTTTTAAGATATGATTAAGTTAACCTGGTCTCTCCTGGCTTCAAGCTCTTGATTAGCGATTAAGGCAAAATTTTGAAATAGAATTGCGACCTTCATGTTGAACAAAAATATTAATGATGGTACTCGTTTTATTGAGAATTTTAAGCTCTACAGCATTTGTATTGACAATGTTTTTTATAGAGTTAGCTGTTTTGAGATATTGTTAATGTAATTAAAAAAACCGTGTTTTTCGAAAATAAATATGTACATATTTTCTAACATTCACCCAAGTACGAGGGAGAAAACATAGTACGTTTGTTTTAGACCTAAACTGAAGGTATTAAAAAAACAATAGTACGTTCATTTTAGACCTAAACTTAAGGGATTAAAACAATTTTCAGTTTTCTCCAAATTAATTCTGAGTTCATCCCCCTGAGCATGGGTCTAAAATTTTAAAGTAGAATTGTGTCCTTAATGTTCAACAAAAATATTAAGTGTAGGTACTCATTTAACTCAGAATTTTAAGCTCTACAACATTTGTATTGACAATGTTTTTGACGGAGTTATCTGTTTTAAGTAATTGTTATCGTATGAAAAAAAACGAGTTTTTTGACTATGAATCTATACATATTTCCAAACGCTCACCTAGTACGAGGGGGAAAACACAGCATATTCATTCTAGACCTAAACAGAAGGGATTAAAACAATTTCCAGCTTTCCCCTAATTAATTCTGAATTCAACTCCCTAGCCACTGGGCTATTAACAGAAATGTGTATCTCGTATATTATGTTAGGCATACAGGAGCTTATACTTTTGAAAATTTTTATGAAGTGTTTTCTATATATTTTCTTTATGAGGGTGCTATTCTTGCAGAGAAGTAATATCCTTTCATCCTATCTACTTTTCAATCTCCCAATTCTTTTACTTTATTTTATTTATTTTTGTAGAAAAAAAAGCATACTTTGAGCTTGAAACTTATTTGATGATAGTCATTGAGTAAAGTTCAGACAACTTCCACGTTGAATCAGGGCACAAAACTATCTAAATCTATTTTCTGGTTGAAATAATGATTTGTTTATTAATTAAAAGAGGATGGATGGGCGGTGTACATAATACTATTATAGGAGACTTATATTTGTACATTAGAGATACAATTGGGTGAAACAAGAAAGCTATGTCCTTTTCATGCCCACAATTAGAATTTTTTTCCTATGTAAAATAGGAAAGAACTCTTTATTTATTTATTTTATTTTTTATTTTATTTTTTTGTTTCCAGTAAAATAATCAGTAAGAACTTCATTAGAAAAAAAATGCTTAAAAAGATATTTCTCTTAATTTAAATTATCCATTTTTATTCATCTTGACTAACAAAATTGTCTGTCCAGATAACTGTAGGTATTGTTTTCACTTTAAGATTTTAACATTTAAAATCCCATTTTTAACTGGTTTTATTTAATCATAAAGCATAGTATTTTAACTAGTTAGGCCCGAAAAATTAAAATATTTATTTTTAATTATTTATTTTAAGATTACATTTTGTACACTGAAATTGTAACCCTTCTTACTGTAACTTTTCTTACCAAAGAAATGACTTCCATTGTCCCCAACAGAGGGTAATACTGAGGTTACTTCTAGATAAAAATTTTAGAAAAGATATGCTACAGCCATTTTGAATTTGTTCTCCACACATGTGGTCAGTGAGCTGAAAAATCTTAATTCCAGGTTAGTGAGTTTTCTGTTTGTAGCCTCTGTTACATAAATTTTTACTTTAAATATTGTCATTTTAATTAAAGTTTTGTGTGTATTGTATGAAATTAAGTTAATTTAATTTAAATAAATTCACTATTTACATATTTTTTATCAAACTATAGAAAATATATATTTTTTTCTTTGTTGAATGTAATATCTGTGCCTATTTGCAACAGTTGTAGCTAAAAAGTAGATAAAGATGTATAAAAATCTAGTTTAAAATACATATGCGTAATAAAAATCTATTAAAGTGCTTCAGTGGTGCCATTGTTTTTAGATTAATTTAAATAGACTTCTACTGTCTAATTTGTGTTGCTTAATGTAACTTCTGTTACAAAAATGTAACCTCTGTTACTAAATATAATTGCTGTTGCTCGCACTTTCTATATTTTTCTTGTTGTATATGAGTAGCTCTTAAAAAATGTTCCCCAAAACATCAAAAGGCATCTGTTCTTTCAATATACTAAAACTATTTGACCATTTAAAAATATATTTAGTACAGGACACTGAACATTTTGGCTGCAATGTTGAATACAAGTGACAGAGGTTACATATTGTTATATAAATTAATCCTTATTATTGTCTTCTTTTGAATATAAAATTACATATTGAAATGTAGTACACTAATGATGATATAATACACTAGAAATAATATTTTGGGGCGATTCTCAAAAGGTGGGCACTAGACACACGTCATAACTTTAAGCCTTTCAAACATAACTTTAATTATCATTGACTTTATTTATTTATTTTTTTTACACTGAGTTTTTAATTCTATTCAGAGATAGAAAATGACATAATTTATTGTAAAAGCTTTGTATAAATATCTTAAAATTTTATTATTTTATGCTAAAGAGGCCAATTTCGGGCATTCATAACGTTAACTGCTCCAATGTACCACCAAGAAAAAGAGTTTTAACTTTTTTCCAGGTGGTTCTAATGATAAACAACGAATGCATAAAGGAAACGGATGATTTTTTGATAATTTCGTTTAGAGATGGCAGGCTGATTTATTGCTTTTTTGAAGATAGAAGGGCTTTTCTATAAAGAATTTTTCTGTATTTTGTTATGTCCGAAAGTAACGTACGTAACAAAGCATTTGATTTTATTATTATTATTACTGGATAACAAAAAGTTAATTATATAAACATATATATATGTATACACATACAATTATAGGACACATTTACTACATTCTTATTCTTAAGAATTTTTTAAATACTAAGAGCAACTTTTTTTTTAATTAATTTTTTTTCTTTTCTTTTTTTTTTCAACTGCATTTCAGCAGTGAAATTACGCTTGAATTTATAGAATATTAATGATGTGAATTATCACATTGCTAACAAAGCGTAAACCAACTTTGTGAAAAATGTCCAAGCCGGGAATCGAACCCGGGTCCCTGGAATAGATCTCCAGTGCTCTACCACTAAACCACAAGGACGATGTCCAGCTTGGCATTTCTCACTTATATAAGTTGGTAAGGCTGCTACCGCAGCACAAGATGGAGAAGTCTTCATGAGCACACATTCTAGTGGCGTAACATGAGACGCAAATAAACCCAGCATCGGTGAATATACAATTTTTTAATTATTTTTTTTTCAACTGCATTTCAGCAGTGAAATTACGCTTGAAATTATAGAATATTAATGATGTGAATTATCACATTGCTAACAAAGCGTAAACCAACTTTGTGAAAAATGTCCAAGCCGGGAATCGAACCCGGGTCCCTGGAATAGATCTCCAGTGCTCTACCACTAAACCACAAGGACGATGTCCAGCTTGGCATTTCTCACTTATATAAGTTGGTAAGGCTGCTACCGCAGCACAAGATGGAGAAGTCTTCATGAGCACACATTCTAGTGGCGTAACATGAGACGCAAATAAACCCAGCATCGGTGAATATACAATTTTTTTAATTAATTTTTTTTTCAACTGCATTTCAGCAGTGAAATTACGCTTGAAATTATAGAATATTAATGATGTGAATTATCACATTGCTAACAAAGCGTAAACCAACTTTGTGAAAAATGTCCAAGCCGGGAATCGAACCCGGGTCCCTGGAATAGATCTCCAGTGCTCTACCACTAAACCACAAGGACGATGTCCAGCTTGGCATTTCTCACTTGTATAAGTTGGTAAGGCTGCTACTGCAGCACAAGATGGAGAAGTCTTCATGAGCACACATTCTAGTGGCGTAACATGAGACGCAAATAAACCCAGCATAGGTGAATATACAATTTTTTAATTAATTTTTTTTTTCAACTGCATTTCAGCAGTGAAATTACGCTTGAAATGGAGCACTGGAGATCTATTCCAGGGACTCGGGTTCGATTCCCGGCTTGGACATTTTTCACAAAGTTGGTTTACGCTTTGTTAGCAATGTGATAATTCACATCATTAATATTCTATAATTTCAAGCGTAATTTCACTGCTGAAATGCAGTTGAAAAAAAAATTAATTAAAAAATTGTATATTCACCTATGCTGGGTTTATTTGCGTCTCATGTTACGCCACTAGAATGTGTGCTCATGAAGACTTCTCCATCTTGTGCTGCGGTAGCAGCCTTACCAACTTATATAAGTGAGAAATGCCAAGCTGGACATAGTCCTTGTGGTTTAGTGGTAGAGCACTGGAGATCTATTCCAGGGACCCGGGTTCGATTCCCGGCTTGGACATTTTTCACAAAGTTGGTTTACGCTTTGTTAGCAATGTGATAATTCACATCATTAATATTCTATAATTTCAAGCGTAATTTCACTGCTGAAATGCAGTTGAAAAAAAAATTAATTAAAAAATTGTATATTCACCGATGCTGGGTTTATTTGCGTCTCATGTTACGCCACTAGAATGTGTGCTCATGAAGACTTCTCCATCTTGTGCTGCGGTAGCAGCCTTACCAACTTATATAAGTGAGAAATGCCAAGCTGGACATCGTCCTTGTGGTTTAGTGGTAGAGTACTGGAGATCTATTCCAGGGACCCGGGTTCGATTCCCGGCTTGGACATTTTTCACAAAGTTGGTTTACGCTTTGTTAGCAATGTGATAATTCACATCATTAATATACTAAGAGCAACGTCCAAAATCTGTAACGTACATGCGAAGAAATGTCCAAAATTTGTAACGTACACAACTGCTAATCAAATGCTTTAATCATTAATTTTCCAGTTGCTGTCTTTTAATGTCTGTGTATAATTTTGTAGACATACTATTAAAAAAATATATAGGGTAAATGCACCAGTAGTCGGCCACTTTGAGTTAAAATACGTTATGAATTGCTTATTTTTTTATTTCAAATGAAATATTACAATCCCCCTATATGTAGCCATCCTTTATACGTCATAAGCCATCAGCAAAGAATTGTGGGTATTTTTATTGCGTTAGTAATCAGCCATTTTTTATTTTGTTTCGGTCTATTAACCGTTTTTGCTATTTTTTTGTTAACCGATGACACAATTTTTAAAAGACTAGTATTAATTTATTTTTTATTATTTTCTAAAATTAGAAGACTCTACTATTAAAAAGTTTTATAAACTAATGTTTTTCAGTATCAAAATTCAATAAGCGTGTTTGTATTAATTAATTTTAATGTGGCCGACTATTGGGTATTATATTTACTTACATGTTCAGTAATCGGCCACCACGGTTGACTGCTGGCTAAAAGGCTATTTCACTTTTTTGAGTCTACTTTTAATAATTTGATTTTTTTCGTAATTTGGTTATCGCAATTTTTCAAATATAGGATTTGATACAGTAACTTATTGATTATGTATACAAGAAAGACTATTTTAGCAGATAGCTATTCATAAAATATAGTGGCACGATTTCTTGACCAATGCTATTAAGCGTTATTACCCACCTGTTGGGTAATAAAATATCGTCTAAATCGCGGCTCTCAAAACGGATCTTATCACAAATGCGGCCAAGAAATTCCCTTGCACTTTGCCCTGGCTCATACGATGTCATTATTATTTACTTTAGTGTTGCATTTTTAGACTTCATAGTGTTTACAAATAAAAAATGAGAACAAGTAAAAATTTAATTTAAAAAATCAAAAAACCCGACTGCGTAAAAAGCGAACTAATTAATTATTTCCCATCTATGTGAAACTATTTTTATATTACTTACCTATTTTTTTTATTTACTTGTGTGGATGACTTTTAAGTTGTGGTTTAATTGTTAGTTCCTATCTATAAACACTGTATTGATGAGGTCTATAGATGTCTATGATGGTTAGAGTTCCAGTCAAGCTAGAAATCCTACCTACACGACTTCCAGGTTGTGTCATATTTAAACGGAGCTTTTGACTGTAAAATAGTCAATGAAACATCGTCTTCATTTTGAAAGACCCATCCAATGGTATGCCACTCAATAGGGCGCGAAAAAAAAATTTTTCGTCTCTACTGCCATTTTTTATTTTACGGCCGCCATTTTGAATCGATAAAAACAATACCTAGCCTATAACCATTGGACGGTTAAGACGAATCGATAGAGACCCCATTCATTAAAATCCATCCAGCCGTTAGGATGTTTCGAGGGTATAAAGAAATCCACATACCCAGATATGCGTGAAACACATAAACCTTCTTGGCAGTCGGGTAAAAGACTTATAAATATCATTCTTGCACAAGTTAAATGCAATTGATTTGCACTCATACGTTCGTCAGTGACTGCAACGTTCAAGAATTTCGTTCGTTTGTGATCGCGGATTTCGCGAATTTAGTACGTTTTTGAGACTGCTGCATCCAGTGAATTTTTTTTTTGTTTTTATGAGTGATATGCGCTCATTCGTTCGTACGCTCGTAACTGATTGCGGCTTTCGCGAATTTAGTGCGTTTTCGAGACTGCTGCACGACGAGTTTGCTGCATCCAGTGACGTTTTTTTCGGTTTTCATGAGCGCTATGCGCTCATACGTTCGTTAATGATTTTGGCGTTAAAGAATTTCGTTCGTTCGTGATCGTGGCTTTCTCGAATTACTGCGTTTTATAGACTGCTGCTCGACAAGGTTGCTGCATCCAGTGATATTTTTTTTGTTTTCATGAGCGCTACGCTCTCATACGTTCGTAACTTATTGCGGCGTTAACGAATTTCGTTCGTTTGTGATTGCGGCTTTCGCGAATTTAGTGCCTTTTTGAGACTGCTACTCGACGAGGTTGCTGCATCCAGAACTTTTTTTTCGGTTTTGATGAGCACTTTGCGATCATACGTTCGTTACTGATTGCGGTGGTAACGAATTTCGTTCGTTCGTGATCGTGGCTTTCGCGAATCACTGCGTTTTAAATGCTGCTGCACGACGAGGTTGCTGCAGCCAGTGATGTTTTTTTTTCGGTTTTCATGAACGCTATGCGTTCATACGTTCGTTATTGATCTCGACGTTAACGAATTTCGTTCGTTCGTGATCGTGACTTTCGAGAATTACTGCGTTTTAGAGGATGCTGCACGACGAGGTTGCTGCACCCAGTGATGATTTTTTTTCTGTTTTCATTAGCGCTATTAGCTCATACATTCGTTAATGATTACGGCGTTAACGAATTTCGTTCATTTGTGATTGCGTTTTTCGCGAATTACTGCGTTTTACAGACTGCTGCACGACGAGGTTTCTGCACCCAGTGATGTTTTTTTTTCAGTTTTCATGATCACTATGGATTCATACGTTATTACGGATTGCGGCGTTAACGAATTTCGTTCGTTCTTGATCGTGGCTTTCGAAAATTACTGCGTTTTAGAGACTGCTGAACGACGAGGTTGCTGCACCCGGTGATTTTTTTTTCGGCTTTCATGAGCGCTATTAGCTCATACGTTCGCTACTGATTACGGCGTTAACGAATTTTGTTCGTTTGTAACTGCGGCTTTCGCGAATTACTGCGTTTTAGAGACTGCTGCACGACGAGGTTTCTGCACCCAGTGATGTTTTTTTTTGTTTTCTTGAGCCCTGTGCGTTCATACGTTGTTACGGATTGCGGCGTTAACGAATTTCGTTCGTTCTTGATCGTGGCTCTCACAAATAACTGCGTTTTAAAGACTGCTGCACGACGAGGTTTCTGCACCCAGTGATTTTTTTTCGGTTTTCATGAGCGCTATTAGCTCATACGTTCGTTACTGATTACGGCATTAACGAATTTTGTTCGTTTGTAATTGCGGATTTCGCTAATTACTGCGCTTTAAAGAGTGCTGCACGACGAGGTTTCTGCACCCAGTGATGCTTTTTTCTGTTTTCATGAGCGCTGTGCGTTCATACGTTCATTACTGATAGCGGCGTTAACGAATTTCGTTCGTTCGTGATTGTGGCTTTCGCGAATTACTGCGTTTTAGATATTGCTGCACGACGAGGTTGCTGCACCCAGTGATGTTTTTTGTTTGGTTTTCATGAGTGCTATTAGCTGATACGTTTTTTACTGATTGCGGCGTTAACGAATTTCGTTCGTTCGTGATCGTGACTTTCGCCAATTACTGAGTTTCAGAGACTGCTGCACAAGTTTGCTGCATCCAGTGATGTTTTTCTTCGGTCTTCATGAGCGCTATGTGTTCATACGTTCGTTACTGATTGCGGCGTTAACGAATTTCGTTCGTTTATGATCGCGGATTTCGCGAATTTAGGGTGTTTTTGAGACTGCTGCACGATGAAGTTGTTAGTATTGCAAAATATTCGGTCTCTGATACTTCTTTTCTCCCTTGCATAGGGTGTTTTTAAAATTATTTCAGGTACATTATCTTTAACGAGAGTGATTTTTTTTTTTTTTTTTTTTTTTTTTTTTTACAAATATTGTTAGCATGCGGTTATTGATCATTTAACGAACTTCTCGTAATTTGATCCCATTTCAAAGAAAGCAAATTAAGTGTGGTGAAAGATCGTTAAAATATCTTCGTAAGTGTTGTAGTTTTGAATCGGTTCAGCTTGGAGTGAAACATCTTATTGTTTTGATTGAATAAGTGAATTGTAACTGAATAAGCGTTCTGAGTACACAAAATGTTCGTTACAATGTGCTTCACCATCTCTAGAATTATATATATAACTTTTAAAAAACCCAAGAAACTCATCATTCCTATGTTTATCATCCAGTAATACAAATAATGCTAAAATAGTTTATATATTATTTAAAAACTCACACCAGAAATGTTTCAGAATAAATGTAAATAGTTATTTATGTCAATTTTTTGACTTATCTTCTAAGTAATTACTCATAGTGTATCGCAAGCGTTTTTAAAGGCAGTTGGTGACAAGAAGTTGTGAAATTTTGTGACGGACATTAGGGATGGGCGTTCCTGCTCCTTTTGAAAAACGAACCGTAACCGTTCCTTCAGAAGCTGGAACTGTTCCTTTTACCTGTTCCAAAGGAACAGGTCACGAGATCTCGTAACGAACGAGAAGAGGAACGAAGACACCAAGACCTGTTCCTGGAACTGTTGCAGTAACAGACAGAGCATTGATTGATTGTTCGGTTTCAGGGATTACAAAAAAAAAAGCCGTCTTTTCTCTTTTCTTTACTGAATACATAACACTGAGGAAGGGAGTTTAATGCAAGGAGGGTTTCTGATACAAAAAAAAAATCTGGATACATCATATTATTTTTTCTTTTTCTTTTCTCTTTTTTTTTTTTTTTTTTTTTTACTTTTGAGTTTTCAAGTCGAAATTTTGATTATACAAAAAATGAAGAGGATGTTGCTTGAAAAAGAAATGAAATATGTAATTAAAAAAAATATACATTTAATAATATTTTCAGTAATGTAAAAATGGGCAACATGGCCAATATTTAAAACAACTGCGATAAATACTATGTTAGCATTTGACTCGAAACTGGCTTTAACATAATCCAATAAATAAATTCCGTGAAATACCTTTTTTCAAACTTATTAGTTCTAAACTTTTAAATTAATAGGATTAGATAAACTAAAATTTTTGAGACTTCTTATTAAAATTAGCAAGCTAAAAATTGAAAATAATGCCAAGAATTGAGATATGACTCATAGGAAGGCGGGAAGGGGGGGGGGGGGAGGGGAAAGGTGAGTGTTCCAAGTTCAATTAACTAAATTTTCTTTTTATCAGATGATTTTAAAAAAATGAATGTTATTTATTTATTTTTCAAGTAACTTAAAATAATTATACAGTAAGAGAAAAGTAAATTAAGGATTTTTTGGTGAAGGGGTAAGCTTTCTCTCACTAAATCTGTCGTTGAAGACAATATTTAATTCTGTTTCTCTTAAGTTCATGAGTTTAAAATTATCTTAAACGGCAGATGGGGGGGGGGGGGGGATCCTCGACAAAAAAAGATAATAAAATGATTTAATTCTTCAAAGTTCTATTTCATGTGTATATACCCGATTTAAAGAAAAAACAGACTTGGCAATTGATGACAGACGTATTCGTTCAAAAATCTAGTGCGGCCCCACCAGTGGCCGAGAGGCTCTGCTCTCGAAGGTGATAGGCGGGAGGGGCTGTGCTCGAATCCAATCGCGCTCGTCGGCCTAATCGTTCGGAGTTTTTCGGGGTTTTCTTCTAACCTTGGGTTTCCATACGTAAATACGGGTTAGGTTCCCTTAGAAAGACCCCCCACGGAGGGCACTCCCCCTCGGGGCCATATCCCTCGTGCAGATAATCGGCCGTCATAAATAACACCGACACCAATAACATCAAAATCTAGTGCCACCGTGATTTTTTTGTTGTGTGTTGGTTGTGTTGGTCCTTGGTTGTGTATTTCAAAATTGCATTAAAAAAATCGTTTAAAAACTTCTCAATGTTGTTTCTAATAGAATCTAAGGAACTCTTTAAATGCAAATATTCTCAGTGTTTAGTAGCTGCTTCTGTAAACCTTAATTCCGATAGAGATTAATTAAGACCACATCTGGCACTGCTTCAAAGTGTTTTAGCATACATTATTAAGCTGACACCGGAAATATTTCTAGTGAATACATGAAGAAAAATTTGTAACTTCAAAATGGATGCAGTTTCTTCCTTGCATTCATTTTATTTATTTATTTATTTTATTTATTTATTTTTGCGAAATCTTCTAAAGAATTGTTCATCCAATTGACTTGAATCCATAAAACAACTCATGATAAAATATCTTTAATTTTCAAGAAAAGCCAAAATAAAAAAGGCATTTAAGGAATATTTTCTTTTGATTTCATTGGTCATCATAATTAAAATTCTATAAATACAATACTAATAATAAACTATATTTTTCTACCTGATGTCTATGAAAATCGGAAAATACTCATAATGTATAATGAATTTTTCCCGAACAATTCGTTTAACTGAACTAGCTTTTTTTTTTAAGCTATATGAATTTAAAAAATATCTGACCTCATGTATACTTTCTTGATTTTCTTAAGTCTGTTTTCAAATCTAAACTGTGTTCTTTCTGACACATTCTTCATTTCATTTTTATTCGCAAACGCATAAAATTACTAGGTACTTTTGCTCAAAAATTAGCTAATCGAATGGGTTTTCCCCCATTTTCAATAAAAAGGTAGGTATTTCAGAAAATTCTGCGAATTTGATATCTTTAACCAAATTTCCGGACGCGACAGTGCGGAGAAGAGGAAAAACTACCATCATGATACAACAATAGCTAATAGCTCAAGATGTAGTCCATTTACAGTTTTTTTAAATACCCTTTTTAAGAATCTACAGCAATATTCCTTAATTCTTTTAATTTCAAGATTTAAAATGAAATTTTTTGTAATACAAATTTAAAAACTGAATTTAAATAATAACATTTATTGAGCTGCTTATTTAATTAAAATTACATTTTTTAAACTTTTAAACATTCTTTGTGGATTTCTTCATAAATTAAAAGTTTTTATTGATTCGTTCGTTAAAGTTTTGTTCATTTTCTAGAAATAGCATTCAACTTTTACCTTACAAATAACCTTACTAGTGCTGTTTTATTATTATTATTGTATTAACATTAATTTAACCTCATTCCTTTTGCTATTTTAACATATCCTTACTATTCAGCTGCGTAAAAATCGTGTTTATAAAATAGTTAAAAAATAATCTTTAGTTATAGTAAGAAATTTAGAGTTGGGGGCGGACTGGAAACCTTCATTCAGATGTAAACGAAAACGTTTATTATTACTATTATTAATACTAGTATTGATTTTTATGTGCCTATTAACATTTATACATTTGTTGAACAAATATTAAGAACGAAAAGAAATATTATTATCATAATTCGATACTCACAATAAAAAAGAAATCGACATTTTTGTGTATTAAATGTGGAAATTCAAATTTTTATGTATTAAATACAAAATAAATATCTTATGGTTAAAAAATAGTAATTATTTCTTACATTAATAATGCGTATTAAATTATAGTACTAAATTCATGAAAATGCAAAAGACCTTTAATCTGACGTATCTCAGTAAGAAAAAGGGTTAAGAGACCTTCTCCCCTTTCCTTTATTTGTCTAATTTATCAGCGACCGACAAATTCTATCCGTCATGTCCTCATGTCAAAGTGAAAACTGAATTTTCAACTTGGCACCAACAAAGTTCCTTTCTTACCAGAGCTTCTTATCACCCGCCCCCCTCTCTTCCGTCCCTCACACACACTAATCCAAGCAAAATACCTCTAAAATGATACGAACAAAGAAGAAACAGCAAAAAAAACCATGTTCCTGAGGTACGTTTCTCGATCTGCTCCTGTTCCTGCTCCATTCCACATTCCACTATCTGTTCCTTGCGTTTTTCCGCGGCTGCACAATGATGAGAAACAGAAACGAGAAGTTTTTTTCCAAAGATATGTTTTCTTTTAAACTGCTCCTCAGATCTGGCATCGTTAATCAGGCGATTTTCCCCTTTTCTGGCATCTAGCATTTGATACTTTAATGACGTTTCTCATTGTTTGGAAACCTTTTGACATCATCAACCAATCGCAAGTGAGAGAAAAATGTGACAACGTTTGATTTGGCGACAGATGGGATTTTAGTTCGAAAGGAACGGTTCCTTTTGGCGAAGAGAAACAGTTCCTTCGTTTTTTCTCTTGGAACTGTTCCTAGGAACCTGTTCCACGTTTCTCTACCCATCCCTAACGGACATAATAAAGGAATGGGAATATGTTTGAGAAAAAAAAATAGTTCAAAATTTCGCAAAGATATTTTCATAAATTACACATTTAGCCGCCGCTCACTGAATACAAGTCCTGAGCTCAGGGAAAAAAATGGCTGCTGTCATAGGCGGATTTTTTTTTTTTATTTCAGAGCTTGTACGGGTCGTTCAATTCAAACACCAATAATTTGTTTAAGTTTTTACACTTAGTTTTTTCAGGGGATGCTCTGTATATTTGTCTTATTTAATCTGAGGGAAAAAGAAGTGTAAAAACTTTTAAAAATGTGTAATTCACAAAAAACGCCCTCTGGTGGCGAAATTTTGAACTAATTTTATTTTTCCTTTAGGGGACCGGGAAAGCCCTATCTCCGCCATGTTAAATTCACCAACTTTATGTACTTTTTTCTCAGAAATGGTGAAAGATAGAGGTCTAGAATTTTTAGAGTAGAATAACATGATTTACGTATTTTAACAGACCATTTTCTTTCTAAGTGAAACTCAAAATTAATTATTTATTGAAAGTCATTTTTAAATTATCATATTTGGTAAGGATTCACTGCGTAAAATAAATAGTTCTCAACAAATCATTAAATACCTGTGTTAAAGTATACAATATAACATAATATAAGTATTAAAAAATTCTGAGTTCTTAAGTTGAATAGATATTGAGAAAAGGAATATAAACATGGAAAATCCAAGTTTTGAGAAAAAGACAATTAAAAATTTAAATGGCCGTTAAGCTGTGAAGTACTTTTAGAAAGAATGAATAATTTTACAAGGTTCGCACACTCCTTGGAATTTCCAAGGACTCTGGCACCATTATTAATGATAAGAAAATTAACATTTAATTTTTAAACCAAAGAATTCGCAACCACCGCCTTTATTTACAGATTTTGCAATAATTTTCTGCAGTGAAATATTTTGAAAATACTGTTAAAATTTAGTGGTAAAACTGTGCGAACCCTGTTTTAACACTTATTTATATATATATATATTAGGGTGGTTTAAAAAAACTTTTTTTGAGTTAGAGTCCAGGCTATCCCCTAATTTTTTTAGACTCATCAATAGTATAATACTGGTAAATTTTTAGATTCTTGCTCAAATTCTAAGAAGGTGCTCAATGACCACACAAGTTAACATTAGCAGAAGCATAGGAAATGCAACAATATTTTATACTTCAGAAATATTTAATTTCTTCCAGAAGTTTTTAGAAGAAATTTAGTTTGTTACAGTAGATATATGTGTATTTAAATATTTCTGAAATATTTTATTATATGTAGCAACATTTCTGAGAATTATTTACATGATAAAGTTACAGACAACTCTAAACCAAAACAAGAATCCTACCAACTCTTTTTACAACCAATTGAAAACAATTTGTCAGTGAAAAATTTAATTTTTCATGATAATTTTTATTTAAATAATTATCTTATAGATTTTCAAATTCTGCATCCGGCAGCAAACATCTGTCTGAAGTTGTTTACATTTAGCTCATGGCTATTTCTAAGTGAAAAGTGACAAATGAAAATAATATTTAAAATACATTTAATTATTTATTGCAAGAGTTTTTACTTTTAAATAAGTATCAAGAATTATATTTAGGTTACATTACTTATATTAAATATTAGTATACTGTTATGGGATGATAACATTATTTCCATGTTACAGTTAATAAGGCAAACACTAAGCCTAATATGAAATAAAATAATCACAAAATTTGTGTATTAATCAACAACTTTAATTTTATGAAAAATAGCTGTTCTTTTCTGTTTAAAGAAATTTCAAAGCTAAAAATTTGCGATCGCTCCGGTTTCTACTTGCCTTAGTAATGAAATTTTTCTAATTGGTCTAAGATCAGTAGACCAATTGACTAGATTAAAAAAACTAACTATGACAAGACAAATACTTCAGCGTGTTCTTTATCAGTTGAAGGAATCAAAATTGGTACAATATGTTAGCCATTTGACAGTTAAAGAATTAATGCAGATATGGCAGAGATCTGAAATTCCTACAAAACAAAAGAAACACATACATAATTAAAAAATTAGAAAACATTCATTCTCATCGACTTTTGTTAAAGAAAAACAAGGGTCTTTTTCTACAGCCCAATGATAAGGAGTGGTAAGATATTTTGGACTCTTTTCTTTCATATTGGTTATGGATGTGTTATGAAAATAATAAGAATTAAAGAAGATTCTAATTTTCTTCAGGATCAAAGAACCAATTGTAAAATGTATATGGGTTTAAAGAATAAAGAGTTACCGAAAGAAATTTGAGCGGTTTCTTAAGAGAATAAAAGAAGAGTGAAGCATTAGTGTCTTTTTACCTTCAGCTACCATCTGTTCATCCAATATTTGTTTAAATAGTATAATGGAAAACTCTGAGCCTTCAGACAGTGAATTTATTACAACACAGTTAAATATCTTGAAAATTATCTATCAATAGATAAAGAGATTGCACTTTCTACTAGAAAAAAGATGGAACATCACATATCTGAGTGTTCTGATGACTTCATAAGACTTTCTCTCTTTTCTGACAGAATTTAAATGAAAGAAGACAAATTGTTGTACAGCGATTTGTTGCTATGCAAGCCCTTAAGAAGTGTTATGTAATATGAGAACTTGAGATTTTTAAAGAAGATGGCGTACAACTGTCAGACTTTGCAACAAGAAGAACAGAACTCTTACCTCGTATGAATATAAGAAAATCATTGTTAAGCCTTCTCCCGAAAAATGAAATGACAATGAATACTATCCCAAAGGAAAAGAATGGCTTCACAATTTACAAGTAGTGTTTGAATGACAGTACAGAACGAGGGGTTAAGCTTAATGGAAATTTCAATAATGTCATAACAAATGAGGAAGATGAAAAGCATTTCTTGCTGCAGGTCATAGAAGCAAACAGAAAATGCAATCCATCAGAAACAACGAAAAAATCAGTTTTAGATACTATTTTGTATTATTAAAGACCAAA
This sequence comes from Maratus speciosus, assembly GCA_963932465.1. Taxonomy (NCBI): domain Eukaryota; kingdom Metazoa; phylum Arthropoda; class Arachnida; order Araneae; family Salticidae; genus Maratus; species Maratus speciosus. The sequence continues at coordinate 281,415,865 of OZ010798.1, forward strand.
TACGATTACATTTCTAATTTTTTACTTTGATATTGTTTTATTCTTTTCTAAGAAATTAATTTTGGAGGTCTTTATTTTTTTTAAACAAATATATAGAAAAATTAGAATGAAATACACAAACTTATGAAGTTGGTGGGTGTTGAGCACCCTCTTGCAGTTGAAATATGTAGTTTAAATTCCGCCAGAATATTACTGTACACAAGTCTAAAAAAATTGAGGGGTGGCCTGGTATATAAGTGAAAGTTTATTTTTTTACATAGACGGCTGAATTACCCTAATATATATATATATACATAAACATGTGTGGCACATCATTGGAAAGATAAAGGTTTAAACTATTTAATGATATAAAAAGTAAAAATCGATTTTTTGGTGGAATTTTGGTTTCCCGGTCCCCTGAAACAAATTCCCATTCTTTCATTTTGTCTGTCACAAATTTTCTCAACTTTCTGACCAATAGTTTCGTCTGTAGACAACTTTTAAGTAGGGTCGTTTAATTACGGACACCCTGTATATCCGTCACGACAATGCTGTCCGTCCAAAGAGGTATGGCGTTTACTTAAAACTAATATCCTTTTATCTACTTTCCAATCTCCAGTTTTTTTTTTTGGTTCTTTTTTAACCATTTTGAAAAATGGTTATTGTCCTCGTCAAGGTAGGAAATCAAAAGCATATCTGGAGGTCTTTATTGGTTTAATCATCATTTTATTCGTTTTCTGTTTGGTCTATACAGTAATCTGTATTTCCCTTTACTTTCAACAGAGATGGACAACAGAGTGTTGCCACTATGACAATGTTTTGTTTGTGGAGTGACGAAGGGATATGCTATGGTGGTTACTAGTGTAAAAAATTCAGTCTCGGATACATTTCCCCCCTCTTGCATAGTGTATTTCTTAAATTATTACATTACGTTATCTTTAACAAAGAGGATTTTTTTTTCTTTTTGCAAATTTTGTTAGGATGTGGTTGTTAACCATTTAAGAAATTTCTCTTAAAGTCATCTCATTTAAAAATTAAGAAACAATTAAGTGGTGGTGAAAGGTCGTTAAATTATTTTCGTAAGTGTTATCGTTATGAACAGTTAAGGCTGCTAGTCACTTATTTTCCGATTTCCCCTCACAAATGCTAAGTTTATGGGCTTAGGATGCATTCATATATTACGAAAAATCTACGAAAAAAAGAGACATCCTTCAAGAGTAGTTAACAGAAAAGGGAAGTTGAAAATATTGATTTACACTCATCCTTTAAATCCGATCGAGCTAGATTTTAACACTTCATATAAAATTAAGTATAGATTTTAGAAATATTTTGAGAAATCTACGAAAAAAAGAGACATTCTTCAAGAGTAGTTAACAGAAAAAAGAAGTTAAAAATAATAATTTCCACTCATCCTTTAAATCCGATCCATCTAGATTTTAACACTTTATATAAAATTAAGTATAGATTTTAGAAATATTTTGAGAAATCTACGAAAAAAAGAGACATCATTCAAGAGTAGTTAGTTCACAGAAAAGGGAAGTTGAAAATATCGATTTCCACTCATCCTTTAAATCCGATCGAGCTAGATTTTAACACTTCATATAAAATTAAGTATAGATTTTAGAAATATTTTGAGAAATCTACGAAAAAATGAGACATCCTTCAAGAGTAGTTAACGGAAAAAAGAAGTTGAAAATATCAATTTCCACTCATCCTTTAAATCCGATCCATCTAGATTTTAACACTTTTATGGGATGCTAACATTATTTCCATGTTACAGTTAATAAGGCAGACACTAAGCCTAATATGAAATAAAATAATCACAAAATTTGTGTATTAATCAACAACTTTAATTTTATGAAAAATAGCTGTTCTTTTCTGTTTAAAAAAATTTCAAAGCTAAAAATTTGCGATCGCTCCGGTTTCTACTTGCCTTAGTAATGAAATTTTTCTGATTGGTCTAAGATCAGTAGACCAATTGACTAGATTGAAAAAACTAACTATGACAAGACAAATGCTTCAGCGTGTTCTTTATCAGTTGAAGGAATCAAAATTGGTACAATATGTTAGTCATTTGACAGTTAAAGAATTAATGCAGATATGGCAGTGATCTGAAATTCCTACAAAACAAAAGAAACACATACATAATTAAAAAATTAGAAAACATTCATTCTCATCGACTTTTGTTAAAGAAAAACAAAGGTCTTTTTCTACAGCCCAATGATAAGGAGTGGTAAGATATTTTGGACTCTTTTCTTTCATATTGGTTATGGATGCGTTATGAAAATAATAAGAATTAAAGAAGATTCTAATTTTTTTCAGGATCAAAGAACCAATTGTAAAATGTATATGGGTTTAAAGGATAAAGAGTTACCGAAAGAAATATGAGCGGTTTCTTAAGAGAATAAAAGAAGAGTGAAGCATTAGTGTCTTTTTACCTTCAGCTACCATCTGTTCATCCAATATTTGTTTAAATAGTATAATGGAAAACTCTGAGCCTTCAGACAGTGAATTTATTACAACACAGTTAAATATCTTGAAAATTATCTATCAACAGATAAAGAGATTGCACTTTCTACTAGAAAAAGGATGGAACATCACATATCTGAGTGTTCTGATGACTTCATAAGACTTTCTCTCTTTTCTGACAGAATTTAAATGGAAGAAGACAAATTGTTGTACAGCAATTTGTAGCTATGCAAGCCCTTAAGAAGTGTTGTGTAATATGAGAACTTGAGATTTTTAAAGAAGATGGTGTACAACTGTCAGCCTTTGCAACAAGAAGAACAGAACTCTTACCTCGTATGAATATAAGAAAATCATTGTTAAGCCTTCTCCCGAAAAATGAAATGACAATGAAGACTATCCCAAAGGAAAAGAATGGCTTCACAATTTACAAGTAGTGTTTGAATGACAGTACAGAACGAGGGGTTAAGCTTAATGGAAATTTCAATAATGTCATAATAAATGAGGAAGATGAAAAGCATTTCTTGCTGCAGGTCATAGAAGCAAACAGAAAATGCAATCCATCAGAAACAACGAAAAAATCAGTTTTAGATACTATTTTGTATTATTAAAGACCAAATACGATTACATTTCTATTTTTTACTTTGATATTGTTTTATTCTTTTCTAAGAAATTAATTTTGGAGGTCTTTATTTTTTTTAAACAAATATATAGAAAAATTAGAATGAAATACACAAACTTATGAAGTTGGTGGGTGTTGAGCACCCTCTTGCAGTTGAAATATGGAGTTCAAATTCCGCCAGAATATTACTGTACACAAGCCTAAAAAATTGAGGGGTGGCCTGGTATATAAGTGAAAGTTTATTTTTTTACATAGACGGCTGAACCACCCTATTTTATATCTATTATCTATTATATATATAAAATCCAAACGGAAATTTCGTTCCGAACGCCGAGATTTCGAGTTCTACCGCATGGATATTTACGGAACTTATACCGTTAGATAGGTATCGTTCCAGGGAAGGTTTTAAGCTATAACACATCATTCTACCTAGATTAGTTATAGAATTATTACGGAAAATTCTATTATTTTGGACTTTGTTACTTCATATTTCCTTAAATATCTGGGCTCCTATTGGTCGTAGAGCTTAGCTCTCGCGCCAAAAGTAGCTCCGAAGCACCCAAGCAAACTTTTCCCCGCGATTATTTTGCCGTCTTCCGATTTCCTCTAACTCTATTAGGGGCCCGCGTAGAGCCCCTTTAAAATATTTTTCGTAGTAATTTCAGCAATTATCTTAAATTATTGGTTAAGACCGCCACCCTCCCGATTCATATATCTACGGAAAGGTTGCATGAAGGAGTTTCGTTCAGATACGCTTTCGTTAAGAATAGAGTGCGCTCCCTGGTGGTGGAATGTGGAACTAACATAACGCGATATTGCTAAAATTAGGAAATCTAACAATGCGATCTGTTTTAAACTTTGAGATAGTTCATAACACATAATCTATTATCTATTCTATTATATATATATAAAATCTATTATCTATTCTATTATCTATTATATATATAAAATCCAAACGGAAATTTCGTTCCGAACGCCTAGATTTCGAGTTCTACTGCATGGAATTATTTTTACGGAACCTATACCGTTAGATAGGCATTGTTTCAGGGAAGGTTTTAAGCTATAACACATTATTCTACCTATATTAGTTTTAGAATTATGACGGAAAATTCTGTTATTTTGGGCGATAAGGTTACCATTTTATTTCTTGGCGAAATTCATCGTTGATAAAAAAAATTGAAACGGCTACTAAATCTCGAAAAATAAAAGAAAAACTGTTACTAATTTTATTTAAATGAAAAAAAAAAGAAAAAAGAAGAAGAAAATCCGTTTTAATGAGTGATAATATTAAAAAACGGAAACATTTAATCAAAACCTGAAAGAAATATTTGTAATGCTTAAAAATTAATTTAATAAGAAATATTACACTTGATACGCAATATTTGGCTCTTTATCGCTTGCGTTAGATATGGAAACGAATCTGAAAATTTGATTAGATGAAATTTTAACGACATTTTCTTTCTGTTCTGTTCTGTTCTTTTTTTTTTTTATATCTAATTGTCCCATCACGTGACTTATAGAAGAAACAAGCAGATGTAATTGTGAGTCACATGTGTAATTACTATTTGTTTCTTTACAATTTTTTATTTTTCTTTTGTCACCAAACAATGTGATTTTAAGCCAAAAATGCATAAGCGTGACATTAGCTTGAAGATGTTCTCACAAATGGTGTTTTTTTTAGGTGAAAGAGATCATTTTTTTGAGAACATTTTCATATTCAATTGTAACTTATATAGATATCAGTTAATATTTTAAAAATGGAATCGAATACTTAAATTTCAGTGTGAATTTCTGCCACACATACATATTGTAAAATAATTTCATACTTTTTAAAATGTTTTTCGCCGTAATTCCGAAAGCATGTGATATTTATAAACTCGAACTCAGATCAACAAATATTACCCATTTTATTTAAGCAAATATTATCTATTTTCTCAAGTCATATCGCCAATTTCATTTATAGGAAAATTCACAGATTCGAAATCTAGGAAATAAAGATAATTTTTAAGGAAATTTATGTTTTAATACGTTATTACTATGGAAAAATTCAACATTTTGAAAAAAAAAAATTACAAGTCTTTTGTAATTCGTCATTTCTTCTTCGTCTTTCTTCGTACTTTCTCCTCTGTTATGTAATATTTCAAATGATATTGGACTAATTTTCGATCATCGATTCACCGCAAAATCGCATATCTAATATAGTATATAAAATAAAGTCTGGATTAGGGGACTAATTAACGCACAGCGCAAACTACTGAACCTAAAATCTTGAAAATCGTGGTAAAAATACTTCTTATGACATAAACTTCTGCTAAGAAAGGATTTTCTAAAGTGTCACCCCTAATGGTTTTTGCACGGGGAGGGGAAAAAAATCGAATATCAAAATTATGCGTCAAATGATAGCATATTTTAATGTAGTTTTGTATGCTGAATCGAATGCTACCAAATAAATTTTTATAAGTCCAACAGTTCATGACACATTTCATATTTTTCTAATTTGGTGGTGTCTTTGGCATCTAAACCTCAAAATATCTATCATTACATCCGTTACTCTAGCAACGGAAAAAATTCAAATCAACCCTTTTGGTTAAAAAATAAAAACGGCTCTATGAGTTTGAAATAAAAATGCAAGCATCTTAATTTTTTTTTTAAATAATGATTTTATGCAAAATAAAAGGGAAAAAATTACTGAGAATTTAGCGTTATAAAACAAAAATGGTAAAGGTACTACTTAGATATTCCGTCGACCAAAAATCTATCTTCAAGCTATAAGATTAAATGCCAATAATGGTTGATCGTAAATATCAAATTCACTTGAATTTAAACAAACTACACGTGTTTACGTCATCAAGTGATTTTAATTTCGACGTTTTATTTGTATTTTTATTAATGTTATACTAATTTATTTGTTATTTCGTTATTTAAAATAAAGATTATGTCAATTTATATAATTTGGCGAATGGTTTGGCGATTTATATAATTTGGCGAAATTGGTGGACGGGATAACAAGTAGTGCCAATGAAAATATTTAAGTATGAAAGCAATGTTTGTAACGACTTAAAAATTATTTTCATATATATAAACTCGGTTTATGGCGTCAGATGCCGTCATCCGAAGAATCTACAAGAGTCTTTTTCCATTTTTTCCGGTCATAGGTTCCTCAATGAAAGAAATTGGAATTGGAATAATATTGTGCGATTTATAAATTGCTCCTCGATAAGAAGAAAAAATGGGTACATTTATAACAACCGTGCGCACATCTCGCTGATAGCATTTTTAAAATTCCCAGTAGCAGTAGTTACATTTTGCGTATGTAAATTAAAAATATTTTTTTGCTTTTAATTATGGCATTATTTCCTGTTATTGTTTATCTTTTCAGTTTTTTAAATGAAATTAGTATAAGGCATGCATTTTAAATGAAATGAGTGAAAGGTTTGTGTTTTAAATGAAAATAATAAAATAAGAATATGCTATGAAAACAATCTTTATTGATTTATTACCTGCGCCGGGCTGACATAAAAGTATCACAAAAGCAGGGATGTAGTGGAGGGTATACGGGGGTATACGCCGTATACCCTCTGGATTTTTTTAAGGAACACCGTATACCCCCTGTTTCTCAGGAAAGCTATAGTAAATACACTCTAGGGTATACGCTCTGCCTTAAGCGTATACCCTCTGTTTCTTTTACGACTACAACACTGCACAAAAGCCACATATTCACTTTTCTTTGAGTAGTTGCTCATGAGAATTCAAGTTAACCTTCCGTAATCGGATACTTCACATATTGGTGTATTAGCTTTAATGTTGAAAGCATCGTTTTTGTTTGAAGCGAAAACTTTACTATGAATTCTATTACACAAAATCGCATCATCATCATCTACTATATATTTACAACGGAAATTTGTATTTCATTCCGATTGTTTATAATACTTTCGTAGGATATACCACAATTAGTTAGGTAATAATTTTGGAAAGGTTTTAGTGTATACATATTGTTCAAGGGTACTTAGTTATAGAGCAACAGTAAAAGTTCAAAAATTAAGTGAACCTGATTATGAAAGTCTAGCCTTTTTAAAAAAATCTACAGAACATATTTTGTTACAAGTGGCCCTGTTGCATGACTTTTAGGAATGGTGTTAGTATATACGATTTCATTATATGTTGATTAGTTACAGAGGTATTAATTCCTGTTGTCATAACGGTCTCATTACCCGACCATAAGTGCGCTGTTTATAATCAACTAAAACAATTACTTCTTAATTGCTAAATTTTGTCCAACGCTTAAGATAACATTATATCGCAATGGCGTTCGCATCGTTTTCAGTAATGTGCAAGGTCAAGCTGAAGATCCATATTGTTTAAAATACAAGTTCAAATTCACCATTTAGTTTAATCCAAGGTTCATTTGGAAATATTAACCAGCGCAGCGGGCATAGCCTGCTAGTATATATATATATCCAAACGGAAATTTCGTTCCGAACGCCGAGATTTCGAGTTCTACCGCATGGATTTTTACAGAACTTATACCGTTAGATAGGTATCGTTTCAGGGAAGGTTTTAAGCTATAACACATCATTCTACCTTTATTAGTTATAGAATTATTACGGAAAATTCTGTTATTTTGGACTTTGTTACTTCATATTTCCTTAAATATCTGGGCTCCTATTGGTCGTAGAGCTTAGATCTCGCGCCAAAAGTAGCCCCGACGCACCCAAGCAAACTTTTCCCCGCGATTATTTTGCCGTCTTCCGATTTCCTCTAACTCTATTAGGGGCCCGCGTAGAGCCCCTTTAAAATATTTTTCGTAGTAATTTCAGCAATTATCTTAAATTATTGGTTAAGACCGCCACCCTCCCGACTCATATATCTACGGAAAGGTTGAATGAAGGAGTTTCGTTCAGATACGCTTTCGTTAAGAATAGAGTGCGCTCCCTGGTGGTGGAATGTGGAACTAACATAACGCGATATTGTTAAAATTAGGAAATCTAACAATGCGATCTGTTTTAAACTTTGAGATAGTTCATAACACATAATCTATTATCTATTCTATCTATTATATCTATTATATATATAAAATCCAAACGAAAATTTCGTTCCGAACGCGTAGATTTCGCATTCTACTGCAAGGATTTTGACGGAACTTACACTGTTAGATATGTATTGTATCAGGGAAGGTTTTAATCTATAACACATCGTTCTACGTAGGTTAGTTATAGAATTATGACAGAAAGTTCTGTTATTTTGGGCGACAGGGTTACCATTATTTTATTGGCGATGAATTGTTTGATAAATGAATTGAAATGGCTGTACATCGCGGAAAACAACTGTTACTAATTTTATTTAAAAGGAAAAAAAAGAAAAGAAGAGAGAAAATGAAAAAAAAATTGACGCGTGGTAATATTGGAAAACGAAAATATCGAATTTAAACATGAAAGAGAATGTTCGTAATGCTTAAAAATTTATTCAATATGAAAGATTGCAGTTTTAAACTATATTTGGCAATTTATCACTTGCGCCCGGTTAAATAAAATGCATCAGAAAATTTTATAAAATAATATCTGAGTGACAATTTTGTTTTTGTTTTTGATTTCTTTTAAATTTACTTTTTATTTTTATTTAACTCGACCATCATGTGACATACAGAAGAAACTAGCAGATGTAATTATAAAAATTACGATACTTGTGAGTTATATATTGTATGTTTTTTGCGATTTCATTTTATCGCCAAACTATTTAATTTTAAGCCAAAAATGCATGAGCGTGCCATCGGTTTGAGCGACGTTCACAATATTGGTTATTTTTCAATAAACGACGGCATTTTCTGGAAATACCCAATTCTACTTATCTATATATATATAATTCAAATGGAAATTTCATTCCCGCTGCTTATAACTCGAGTTCTGCTGAACGTACACTGTTAGATAGGTAATTTTTCGGGGAATTTTTTAGTACATAACACGTCGTTCTACGTTTCTTGGTATTGAATTATGGTTTAAAGATCTTTAATGAGATGAACCTGATAATGGAAAATTAGCCTCTTTAAATGATTCTGCCCAATGTATTTCGATGGAACTTGGATTGTTAATTAGATAATTTTCCAGGGGCTTTTTCAGTATACAACATGCCCTTCTATATTGTTCAGCCATACCGTTTTTGGGGAAATTCTGTAGTCTGGTGTACGCAATTATCACAATAGCCTTTTTAAAAATTAAAATAAACGGTTTTTGATAGAATTTGTATTATTAGTTTGACAATTTTTCAGAGATAGTTTTAGTATATAATATATTGTTCGACACTGTTTAGTTATAGAGCAATGGGTTAAAATTCTGTATTTTTCCAATATAGCTGCGAGTTGGAAAAAATGGGCTTGGCGAGACAAGGAAAGTTTTCATCCATATTTTCTGTTCAGTAATTAGATAATTTATTTACTATAAAGAATACATTTATCTCTTTTTTATATAAAAACAGAAGTAAATTGTATATAAATAACAAAAATATTAATATTCATAAATAAAAAATTATATAGGAATGTATATATGAATACATATTTTAAAAAGCTTAAAGTTCATTTTATTTGTTTTTATTTCTGTTCATATCATTTGGTCACAAATCTCACTTTCTTAAGCCCGAATTGCTCCAAGCTTTTTAACATCTAACAGTACCCATTGATCTTAAAATCAGGAAAATTGGAAAGTAGATGTAGTTTGTAAAGTATGCATAAATTAAGGAAATAAATTACGTTATCGAATCCATAGACAATTGGCATATTTGGTACCGATAAGTTACATAATTGAGTCTACTGACAATTGGCGTATGTTACCTGGCGTGGTTTGTCGCATAATTAACTTAGGAAAAGGTTTAAACTGATTCTGTGTTTTTAAAGCGGAGCTATTCTATAACCGAAATAACACAGAATTGGTGTGATTTGAAAGAAAACTTTTTGGCGACCTTTTCCTATTTTTACGTTATACCAACACCATACCAAATTGTATGCTATTGCGCCATTTATTTCAATCCTAAATGTGCAACATTTTTTGGTAATTTACAGTATAGGGATCTTGGCGAAACAGAGAAAATAGCCTTGGCGGAGAGAAAATTTGGAAACATATTTTCTGGCAACCTATTAACTGTTTCATTTCATATAAACAAGCATTTTTTTCTGTTTATACAATTTATTTAAGATAAAGATGCAATTTATCTAATTTTAATTAGAAACAGAAGTAATTTGTATATAAAAAACATTTATAATATACATATATAAACAAACAAAAAATTTCATCAAGTTTGTTTTCTTAACTGTTTATGTCAATTGGCAATAAATCTCATTTTCTGATGCCCGAATAGCGCCAAGCTTTTAAAAAAACGCCAAAGCGCCTGTAGTGGAAAAGAAAAGTACCAAATTTTATTGCAAACGATGCCAAACTTTGGGGCATGATATTTATTCAACGCGAATTGCTTTTGGCTTTAATTGTTATTTGTTCGTAACACTGCAAAAATTTTAATTTACTATTTTTTGAAAGTGGAAGTATTTTTTATTACCAAGTAAAATTAAGTTATAACTTCATTTTTCGCTGAATAAAACATGGAAATGTTTACTGCAGTGCCAAGAGACACTTAAAATGTCATGCGCGTAGTTGGCGATTTTGAAAAAAAAAATATATTTTATAATATCAGAACCCACAGCAAATTGGCTCATTTTAACGACAATGTTTTGGTACAAAATGAAATGCATTTGTTGTAGACATAATAGTAAATCTCAATACTCGCCGATTGAAAAGTCTTTAAAATTATTCAGCAGAGACAACGAGAAATAACTTGCAGTTTCATAAATTTTAATAATCAATATTCTTATCTATCTATCTATCTACTTCTGCTTCCACTATGTATACTAGAGTAAAATGGAAATAGGAAATTCGTCCCGGTTGCATATAACTTGAGCTCACCTGAATGGATTTTGATCATAATGATAGTTAGATAATTTTCTAGGGAAGATTTTAGTATATAAAATATCGTTCTATGTTGCTTGTACATACAATTATGTTTTAAAGTTATATAAATAGTTGAACCCGATCATGAAAGATTAACTTTTTTAAAAGATTCAGCCGAATTGATTACGATTGAATTTTCACTGTTAGTTAAATAATTTTTCAGGCAGAGTTTTAGTATATACTATACCCTTCTGCATTGCTTAATAATAGAGGTGTGGTGGAAAGTTCTATTATCAGTTGAACCCGATTATGAAAGTTTAACATTTTTTAAAGTTCTACAGAACGGATTTTGATAGGAATTTCATTTTAGTTAGATATCTATTCAGATATGGTTTTAGTATTTTGCATATTGTAATACGTTGCTTAGTCATAAAGTAATGGCGGAAAGTTCCATAATCATATGAAACCAATTATGAAAGATTAGACTTTTCAAAAAGTTCTAGATGGCGGATATTGATAATACTTTCTTTGTTGATAAGACAATGTTTGCGGAGGTTTTAGTTTATTGCGTATCATTCTACGTTGCTTAGTTACAGAATTATGGGGGAAAGTTCTATAAGCAGATGGACCCCTTATGAAAGATCAACCTTTAAAAAAAGTTTTACTGGATGGATTTTGTCCGTTTGTTTGTTTGCATTATTACAAGTAGTCATATAATTTTTCAGGGTTTGTTTTATTGTATTGCGTTTTGTACTATCTTTCTTTACCAATCCTACTGTTATTGATCAACTAAAAGGGTTAAGACCTTAATAGCTGAAAATTTGTCTACACATTAGAAAACATAATAGCACATTGGCGTTCTTATCGTTTTCAGCAGTGCGAAATGACATCCCAGGTAATGTTCCATATTGCTTTAAATCACAATCTAGAATTCAATGATACATTTTGTTTAATTCAAGGTTCATTTGGATAAGCAGACCAGCGTAGCGGGCATAGCCTGCTAGTATATACATAAACATGTGTGGCACATCATTGGAAAGATAAAGGTTTAAACTATTTAATGATATAAAAAGTAAAAATCGATTTTTTTGGTGTAATTTTAGTTTCCCGGTCCCCTGAAACAAATTCCCATTGTTTCATTTTGTCTGTCACAAATTTTCTCAACTTTCTGATAAATAGTTTCGTCTGTTGACAACTTTTAAGTAGGGTCGTTTAATTACGGACACCCTGTATATCCGTCACGACAGTGCTGTCCGTCCAGAGAGGTATGGCGTTTACTTAAAACTAATATCCTTTTATCTACTTTCCATTCTCCAGTTTTTTTTTTTCTTTAACCATTTGGAAAAATGGCTATTGTCCTCGTCAAGGTAGGGAATCAAAGGCATATCTGGAGGTCTTTATTGGTTTAATCATCATTTTATTCGTTTTCTGATTGGTCTATACAGTAATCTGTATTTCCCTTTACTTTCAACAGAGATGGACAACAGAGTGTTGCCACTATGACAATGTTTTGTTTGTGGAGTGACGAAGGGATATGCTATGGTGGTTACTAGTGTAAAAAATTCAGTCTCGGATACATTTTCCCCCTCTTGCATAGTGTATTTCTTAAATTATTACATTACGTTATCTTTAACAAAGAGGAAATTTTTTTTCTTTTTGCAAATTTTGTTAGGATGTGGTTGTTAACCATTTAAGAAATTTCTCTTAAAGTCATCTCATTTAAAAATTAAGAAACAATTAAGTGGTGGTGAAAGGTCGTTAAATTATTTTCGTAAGTGTTATCGTTATGAACAGTTAAGGCTGCTAGTCACTTATTTTCCGATTTCCCCTCACAAATGCTAAGTCTATGGGCTTAGGATGCATTCATATATTACGAAAAATATGACTATACGGTGCCACTACACCAAAGAGGGTGCAGGAGCGAAAAACGTTCTAAATTAAGGTTCTTCCGTTACTGCAGGGCGTAGAAATATGAAATTTGAAATATTAATTACTTATTAGATGTAAAGGATTTCTAAGTACAGTTCTTAAAAAAATCGAAGTTTAAAAGGGGTGAAAATGCACAAAAAGCGTTCTAAAAAACGTTCTAAACAGTGGTTTCTGCACAATCTAAGGAAATACCAAACCGATTTAAAAAATAATGGTGTCAAAAGGATGGTGACAACACTTGATCCAAGATAGGCTATATTTCATATGGGATCCACTACCCCAAAGGGGGTGCAGGAGCAAAAAACTTTCTAAAAATGAAATTTTCGCGTTACTGAAGGGCCTAGAAATATGAAATTTGAAATATTAGTTACTTTTCAGATATAAAGGATTTCCAAGAATATAGTGGCTATATTTCATATCGGTGCCACTACCCCAAAGGGGATGCAGGAGCAAAAAACGTTCTAAAAATGCAATTTTTGCGTTACTGAAAAACCTAGAAATATAAAATTTGAAATATTAGTTACTTATTATACATAAAGGATTTCCAAGAACTGTTCTTAAAAAATTCGAAATTTAAAGGGGTGATAATGCATGAAGAGGGTTATAAAAAACATTCTAAACGGTGATTTCTACTCAATTTTGGGAAGTATCAAATCGATTTCAAAACTAATGGTTGCGAACTGGTGGTGACAGACCTTGCTCTAACATGGCTCTGTTTTATGTTTGTATCACTACCACATTGGGATTGCAGGAGAAAAAAAAAACGTTCTAAATTGCGGTTTTGTGCTATGGAAGGGCGTAGAATCATGAAATTTGGAATGGTAGTTACTTATAAGATATCAATGATCTCTAAGAACATTTCCTAAAAAAAAAAAATCAAAATTTGAAAAGGGTGAAAATGCGCGAAAAAGCGTTGAAAATCATTGTAAATTGCGATTTCTATGCTACGTCAGGAAGTACTGAACCGATTTCAAATGTAATGGTGTAAAATGATTGTGACAGCTCTTACTCCAAGATAGGCTATATTTTATGTCTGTTTCCACCACGCCAGAGGAGATGCAGGAACTAAAAACGTTCTAAAAATGGGACTTTTGAATTATGGAAGGACCTAGCTTCATGAAATTTTGCATGGTATACATTTATTACATATAAATGATCTATCGTGTAAAAAGCGTTCTAAAAATGTTCTAAATGCCGATTTGTGAGCAATCTCAGGAAGAATCAAACTGATTTCAAAAGTAATGGTAGGAAAATTGATGCTGACAGCCTCTGCTCTAACATAGACGCTATTTCATGTCGGTGTTACTATCACCTGGAATTTGCAGGAGCAAAAAACGTTCTAAATTTGGATCGGTAGAGTCTAGCAACTTAAAATTAGGCAAAGTGCATATTAATTACATGTAAATGATCTTTAAGAACAGTTTTGAAAAAATTGGAAATTTAAAAGGGGTGAAAATGCGCGAAAAGCGTTTTAAAAATGTTGTAAAAGCGTTATAAATTGCGACTTCTACTTAATCTCAGGAAATGCTAAACCTATTTCAAAAGTAATGGTTGCAAATTGATGGTGACAGTCCCTGCTCTAACATAGGCTATATTTTATGTTGCCGTCACCACCATCTTGGGTGCAAGATCAAAACTTGTTCTAATTTGCGTGTTTTGTTTTTTTTTTTTTCACAACTAAGGGGTCTAACATTTTAAAATATGACATGGTATTTACTTACAAGATGCAACTGCTATCTACGAACAGTCGAAAGAAAATTCCAAATTTAAAAGGTTGAAGTAAGCGAAAAGCGTTCTAAAAACGTTATTAATTACAATTTTTATTCAATCTTATCGAATACCAAACCGATTTAAAAAATAATGGTGTCAAATTGATGGTGATAGAACCTTCTCAAGCATAAGCTATATTTTATGTATTTGCCACTATCACCAGAGAGTTGCAGGAGAAAAGAACTTTCTAAATTGCGATTTCTGTGATAATGAAGAGCCTAGACACTTTAAATATGGCATGGTAGTTACTTATAAATGCTCTCGAAGGACTGTCGAAAATAAATTCGAATTAAAAAGAGGTGAAGCGAAGGGTAGGTTCTAATACCGTTCTAAAAACGTCCTAAATTACGATTTCTATGCAATTTCAGGGAATATAAACCGATTATAAAAGTAATAATTGCGAACCGGTCATAACAATATCCGATCCTACTCAGGCTATATTTTATGCGGATAATTCTACCACCTGGGGTTCACAGGAACAACAAACGTTCTAAGAAAGGCCTTTAAAAACTTTCTAAATTACGTTTCTGTGGAATATTAGGAAATAATAAACCAATTTCAAAATTAATGTTGACAAATTAATGGTGACAGTTCCTATTTCAACATAGCCCTTTATGTTGAGAAAGGTGGTAAGACTTAGAATTTGACATGATGGTTAATTTTAGGACGTAAGAAGATGGTTTCTTAAAAATTCAAAACTTCAAATTAGTATTGAAATAAGCGTATTAATTGAGCATAAAAGTTTCAAAATATTTTCTAAATTATCATTTATTTAGTTTTGTTTCTTTTTATTAATTTAAATCTATTTTTTGCCTAATGCAGTGTAATAACGAAGTTTATTCAAACTATGTTTCAAATAGTAATTTTTGAATTATTCCTAAAGGTATAATTTCTTTTAATAAAAATTAGACATATAAATATCACTTGGCATATTTCAAATATTACGCGAGCAAAGCCGCGGGGTTTGCTAGTATGATATAAAATAATCACAAAATTTGTGTATTAATCAACAACTTTAATTTTATGAAAAATAGCTGTTCTTTTCTGTTTAAAAAAATTTCAAAGCTAAAAATTTGCGATCGCTCCGGTTTCTACTTGCCTTAGTAATGAAATTTTTCTGATTGGTCTAAGATCAGTAGACCAATTGACTAGATTGAAAAAACTAACTATGACAAGACAAATACTTCAGCGTGTTCTTTATCAGTTGAAGGAATCAAAATTGGTACAATATGTTAGTCATTTGACAGTTAAAGAATTAATGCAGATATGGCAGTGATCTGAAATTCCTACAAAACAAAAGAAACACATACATAATTAAAAAATTAGAAAACATTCATTCTCATCGACTTTTGTTAAAGAAAAACAAAGGTCTTTTTCTACAGCCCAATGATAAGGAGTGGTAAGATATTTTGGACTCTTTTCTTTCATATTGGTTATGGATGTGTTATGAAAATAATAAGAATTAAAGAAGATTCTAATTTTTTTCAGGATCAAAGAACCAATTGTAAAATGTATATGGGTTTAAAGGATAAAGAGTTACCGAAAGAAATTTGAGCGGTTTCTTAAGAGAATAAAAGAAGAGTGAAGCATTAGTGTCTTTTTACCTTCAGCTACCATCTGTTCATCCAATATTTGTTTAAATAGTATAATGGAAATCTCTGAGCCTTCAGACAGTGAATTTATTACAACACAGTTAAATATCTTGAAAATTATCTATCAACAGATAAAGAGATTGCACTTTCTACTAGAAAAAAGATGGAACAACACATATCTGAGTGTTCTGATGACTTCATAAGACTTTCTCTCTTTTCTGACAGAATTTAAATGGAAGAAGACAAATTGTTGTACAGCGATTTGTAGCTATGCAAGCCCTTAAGAAGTATCGTGTAATATGAGAACTTGAGATTTTTAAAGAAGATGGTGTACAACTGTCAGACTTTGCAACAAGAAGAACAGAACTCTTACCTCGTATGAATATAAGAAAATCATTGTTAAGCCTTCTCCCGAAAAATGAAATGACAATGAAGACTATCCCAAAGGAAAAGAATGGCTTCACAATTTACAAGTGGTGTTTGAATGACAGTACAGAACGAGGGGTTAAGCTTAATGGAAATTTCAATAATGTCATAACAAATGAGGAAGATGAAAAGCATTTCTTGCTGCAGGTCATAGAAGCAAACAGAAAATGCAATCCATCAGAAACAACGAAAAAATCAGTTTTAGATACTATTTTGTATTAGTAAAGACCAAATACGATTACATTTCTAATTTTTTACTTTGATATTGTTTTATTATTTTCTAAGAAATTAATTTTGGAGGTCTTTATTTTTTTTAACCAAATATATAGAAAAATTAGAATGAAATACACAAACTTATGAAGTTAGTGGGTGTTGAGCACCCTCTTGCAGTTGAAATATGGAGTTCAAATTCCGCCAGAATATTACTGTACACAAGTCTAAAAAAAATGAGCGGTGGCCTGGTATATAAGTGAAAGTTTATTTTTTTACATAGACGGCTGAACCACCCTAATATGTATAGATACATAAACATGTGTGGCACATCATTGGAAAGATAAAGGTTTAAACTATTTAATGATATAAAAAGTAAAAATCGATTTTTTGGTGGAATTTGGGTTTCCCGGTCCCCTGAAACAAATTCCCATTGTTTCATTTTGTCTGTCACAAATTTTCTCAACTTTCTGACCAATAGTTTCGTCTGTAGACAACTTTTAAGTAGGGTCGTTTAATTACGGACACCCTGTATATCCGTCACGACAATGCTGTCCGTCCAGAGAGGTATGGCGTTTACTTAAAAATAATATCCTTTTATCTACTTTCCAATCTCCAGTTTTTTTTTTGTTCTTTTTTAACCATTTTGAAAAATGGTTATTGTCCTCGTCAAGGTAGAAAATCAAAAGCATATCTGGAGGTCTTTATTGGTTTAATCATCATTTTATTCGTTTTCTGATTGGTCTATACAGTAATCTGTATTTCCCTTTACTGTCAACAGAGATGGACAACAGAGTGTTGCCACTATGACAATGTTTTGTTTGTGGAGTGACGAATGGATATGCTATGGTGGTTACTAGTGTAAAAAATTCAGTCTCGGATACATTTTCCCCCTCTTGCATAGTGTATTTCTTAAATTATTACATTACGTTATCTTCAACAAAGAGGGTTTTTTTTTCTTTTTGCAAATATTGTTAGGATGTGGTTGTTAACCGTTTAAGAAATTTCTCTTAAAGTCATCTCATTTAAAAATTAAGAAACAATTAGTGGTGGTGAAAGGTCGTTAAATTATTTTCGTAAGTGTTATCGTTATGAACAGTTAAGGCTGCTAGTCACTTATTTTCCGATTTCCCCTCACAAATGCAGAAAAGAGGAAGTTGAAAATATTGATTTCCACTCATCCTTTAAATCCGATCGAGCTAGATTTTAACACTTCATATAAAATTAAGTATAGATTTTAGAAATATTTTGAGAAATCTACGAAAAAAAGAGACATTCTTCAAGAGTAGTTAACAGAAAAAAGAAGTTAAAAATAATAATTTCCACTCATCCTTTAAATCCGATCCATCTAGATTTTAACACTTTATATAAAATTAAGTGTAGATTTTAGAAATATTTTCAGAAATCTACGAAAAAAAGAGACATCCTTCAAGAGTAGTTAACAGAAAAGGGAAGTTGAAAATATCGATTTCCACTCATCCTTTAATTCCGATCGAGCTAGATTTTAACACTTCATATAAATTTAAGAATAGATTTTAGAAATAATTTGAGAAATCTACGAAAAAAAGAGACATCTTTCAAGAGTAGTTAACAGGAAAAAGAAGTTGAAAATATCGATTTCCACTCATCCTTTAAATCCGATTCATCTAGATTTTAACACTTCATATAAAATTAAGTATAGACTTTAGAAATATTTTGTGAAATCTACGAAAAAAAGAGACGTCCTTCAAGAGTAGTTAACAGAAAAAAGAAGTTGAAAATATCAATTTCCACTCATAATTTAAATCCGATCCATCTAGATTTTAACACTTTATATAAAATTAAGTATAGATTTCAGAAATATTTTGAGAAATCTACGAAATAAAGAGACATCCTTCAAGAGTAGTTAACAGAAAGGGGAAGTTGAAAATATCGATTTCCACTCATCCTTTAAATCCGATCGAGATAGATTTTAACACTTCATATAAAATTAAGAATAGATTTTTGAAATATTTTGAGAAATCTGCGAAAAAAAGAGACATCTTTCAAGAGTAGTTAACAGAAAAAAGAAGTTGAAAATACCAATTTCCACTCATCTTTTAAATCCGATCGAGCTAGATTTTAACATTTCATATAAAATTAAGAATAGATTTTATAAATATTTTCAGAAATCTACGAAAAAAAGAGACATCCTTCAAGAGTACTTAACAGAAAAAAGAAGTTGAAAATATCGATTTCCACTCATCCTTTAAATCCGATTCATCTAGATTTTAACACTTCATATAAAATTAAGTATAGACTTTAGAAATATTTTGTGAAATCTACGAAAAAAAAGAGACATCCTTCAAGAGTAGTTAACAGAAAAAAGAAGTTGAAAATATCAATTTCCACTCATCCTTTAAATCCGATCCATCTAGATTTTAACACTTTATATAAAATTAAGTATAGATTTTAGAAATATTTTCAGAAATCTACGAAAAAAAGAGACATCCTTCAAGAGTAGTTAACAGAAAAGGGAAGTTGAAAATATGGATTTCCACTCATCCTTTAAATCCGATCGAGCTAGATTTTAACACTTCATATAAAATTAAGAATAGATTTTAGAAAAAATTTGAGAAATCTACGAAAAAAGAGACATCCTTCAAGAGTAGTTAACAGAAAAAAGAAGTTGAAAATATCAATTTCCACTCATCCTTTAAATCCGATCGAGCTAGATTTTAACACTTCATATAAAATTAAGAATAGATTTTAGAAATATTTTGAGAAATCTACGAAAAAAAGAGACATCCTTCAAGAGTAGTTAACAGAAAAAAGAAGTTGAAAATATCAATTTCCACTCATCCTTTAAATCCGATCAAGCTAGATTTTAACACTTCATATAAAATTAAGAATAGATTTTAGAAATATTTTGAGAAATCTACGAAAAAAAGAGACATCCTTCAAGAGTAGTTAACAGAAAAAAGAAGTTGAAAATATCAATTTCCACTCATCATTTAAATCCGATCGAGCTAGATTTTAACACTTCATATAAAATTAAGAATAGATTTTAGAAATATTTTGAGAAATCTGCGAAAAAAAGAGACATCCTTCAAGAATAGTTAACAGAAAAAAGAAGTTGAAAATATTAATTTCCACTCATCCTTTAAATCCTATCCAGCTAGATTTTAACACTTTATATAAAATTAGGTATAGATTTTAGAAATATTTTGAGAAATCTACGAAAAAAAGAGACATCTTTCAAGAGTAGTTAACAGAAAAAAGAAGTCGAAAATATCAATTTCCACTCATCATTTAAATCCGATCGAGCTAGATTTTAACACTTCATATAAAATTAAGAATAGATTTTAGAAATATTTTGAGAAATCTACGAAAAAAAGAGACATCCTTCAAGAGTAGTTAACAGAAAAAAGAAGTTGAAAATATCAATTTCCAGTCATCCTTTAAATCCGATCCATCTAGATTTTAACACTTTATATAAAATTAGGTATAGATTTTAGAAATATTTTCAGAAATCTACGAAAAAACGAGACATCCTTCAAGAGGAGTTAACAGAAAAGGGAAGTTGAAAATATCGATTTCCACTCATCCTTTAAGTCCGATCGAGCTAGATTTTAACACTTCGTATAAAATTAAGAATAGATTTTAGAAATATTTTGAGAAATCTACGAAAAAAAGAGACATCCTTCAAGAGCAGTTAACAGAAAAAAGAAGTTGAAAATATCAATTTCCAATCATCCTTTAAATCCGATCCATCCAGAATTTAACACTTCATATAAAATTAAGAATAGATTTTAGAAATATTTTGAGAAATCTACGAAAAAAAGAGACATCCTTCAAGAGTAATTAACAGAAAAAAGAAGTTGAAAATATTAATTTCCACTCATCCTTTAAATCCGATCCATCTAGATTTTAACGCTTTATATAAAATTAAGTATAGATTTTAGAAATATTTTCAGAAATCTACGAAAAAAAGAGACATCCTTCAAGAGTAGTTAACAGAAAAGGAAAGTTGAAAATATCGATTTCCACTCATCCTTTAAATCCGATCGAGCTAGATTTTAACACTTCATATAAAATTAAGAATAGATTTTAGAAATATTTTGAGAAATCTACGAAAAAAAGAGACATCCTTCAAGAGTAGTTAACAGAAAAAAGAAGTTGAAAATATCAATTTCCACTCATCCTTTAAATCCAATCGAGCTAGATTTTAACACTTCATATAAAATTAAGAATAGATTTTAGAAATATTTTGAGAAATCTACGAAAAAAAGAGACATCCTTCAAGAATAGTTAACAGAAAAAAGAAGTTGAAAATATTAATTTCCACTCATCCTTTAAATCCTATCCAGCTAGATTTTAACACTTTATATAAAATTAAGAATACATTTTAGAAATATTTTTAGAAATCTACGAAAAAAAGAGACATCCTTCAAGAGTAGTTAACAGAAAAAAGAAGTTGAAAATATCGATTTCCACTCATCCTTTAAATCCGATCGAGCTAGATTTTAACACTTCATATAAAATTAAGAATAGATTTTAGAAATATTTTGAGAAATCTACGAAAGAAAGAGACATCCTTCAAGAGTAGTTAACAGAAAAAAGAAGTTGAAAATATCAATTTCCACTCATCCTTTAAATCCGATCGAGCTAGATTTTAACACTTCATATAAAATTAAGAATAGATTTTAGAAATATTTTGAGAAATCTACGAAAAAAGAGACATCCTTCAAGAGTAGTTAACAGAAAGAAGAAGTTGAAAATATCAATTTCCACTCATCCTTTAAATCCGATCGAGCTAGATTTTAACACTTCATATAAAATTAAGAATAGATTTTAGAAATATTTTGAGAAATCTACGAAAAAAAGAGACATCCTTCAAGAGTAGTTTACAGAAAAAAGAAGTTGAAAATATCAATTTCCACTCATCCTTTAAATCCGATCCATCTAGATTTTAACACTTTTATGGGACGCTAACATTATTTCCATGTTACAGTTAATAAGGCAAACACTAAGCCTAATCTATACTAATATTATAAAGAGGTAAAAATTGTTTATTTGTAGGAGGTAATCTCTGGAACTACCGAACCGATTCCAAAAGTAATGGTATCAAAATGATGGTGTTGGTCCAACTTAGAACATAGGCTATATCTTATATAGGTGTGACTACCCAAAAGGGGGTGCAGGAGCAAAAAATGTTCTAAAAATGCGATTTTTGTGTTATGGAAAGGCCTAGAATCATGAAATTTGGAATGGTAGTTACTTATAAGATATAAATAATATCTAAGAACATTTTCTAAACAATTCAAAATTATAAGGTGTGAAAATGCACAACAAGCGTTCTAAGAACGTTCGAATTGGTGGTTTCTACATAACCTCAGGAAATACCAAACCGATTTAAAAATAATGGTGTCAAAATGATGGTGACAACCCTTGCTTCAAGATAGGCTATATTTTATGTCGATGCCACTACCCCAAAGGGGGTGCAGGAGCAAAAAACGTTCTAAATTACGGTTTTTGCGTTACTGAAGGGCCTAGAAATATGAAATTTTAAATATTAGTTAGTTATTAGATATAAAGGATTTCTAAGAACTGTTCTTAAAAAAATCGAAATTAAAAAGGGGTTAAAATGCGCGAAAAGCGTTCTAAAAAACGTTCTAAATGGGGGTTTCTACACAATCTCAAGAAATACAAAAACGATTTAAAAAATAATGATGTAAAAATGATGGTGATAACCCTTGCTTTAACATAGGCTATGTTTTATGTCGGTGCCACTACACCAAAGAGGGTGCAGGAGCGAAAAACGTTCTAAATTAAGGTTCTTCCGTTACTGCAGGGCGTAGAAATATGAAATTTGAAATATTAATTACTTATTAGATGTAAAGGATTTCTAAGTACACTTCTTAAAAAAATCGAAGTTTAAAAGGGGGGAAAATGCACAAAAAGCGTTCTAAAAATCGTTCTAAACAGTGGTTTCTGCGCAATCTAAGGAAATACCAAACCGATTTAAAAAATAATGGTGTCAAAAGGATGGTGACAACACTTGATCAGGGATAGGCTATATTTCATATGGGATCCACTACCCCAAAGGGGGTGCAGGAGCAAAAAACTTTCTAAAAATGAAATTTTCGCGTTACTGAAGGGCCTAGAAATATGAAATTTGAAATATTAGTTACTTTTCAGATATAAAGGATTTCCAAGAATATAGTGGCTATATTTCATATCGGTGCCACTACCCCAAAGGGGATGCAGGAGCAAAAAACTTTCTAGAAATGCAATTTTTGCGTTACTGAAAAACCTAGAAATATAAAATTTGAAATATTAGTTACTTATTATACATAAAGGATTTCCAAGAACTGTTCTTAAAAAATTCGAAATTTAAAGGGGTGATAATGCATGAAGAGGGTTATAAAAAACATTCTAAATGGTGATTTCTACTCAATTTTGGGAAGTATCAAATCGATTTCAAAAATAATGGTTGCGAACTGGTGGTGACAAACCTTGCTCTAACATGGCTCTGTTTTATGTTTGTATCACTACCACATTGGGATTGCAGGAGAAACAAAAAACGTTCTAAATTGCGGTTTTGTGCTATGGAAGGGCGTAGAATCATGAAATTTGGAATGGTAGTTACTTATAAGATATCAATGATGTCTAAGAACATTTCCTAAAAAAAAATCAAAATTTGAAAAGGGTGAAAATGCGCGAAAAAGCGTTGAAAATCATTGTAAATTGCGATTTCTATGCTACGTCAGGAAGTACTGAACCGATTTCAAATGTAATGGTGTAAAATGATTGTGACAGCTCTTGCTCCAAGATAGGCTATATTTTATGTCTGTTTCCACCACCCCAGAGGAGATGCAGGAACTAAAAATGTTCTAAAAATGGGACTTTTGAATTATGGAAAGACCTAGATTCATGAAATTTTGCATGGTATACATTTATTACATATAAATGATCTATCGTATGAAAAGCGTTCTAAAAATGTTCTAAATGCCGATTTGTGAGCAATCTAGGAAGAATCAAACTGATTTCAAAAGTAATAGTAGGAAAATTGATGCTGACAGCCTCTGCTCTAACATAGACGCTATTTCATGTCGGTGTTACTATCACCTGGAGGTTGCAGGAGCAAAAAACGTTCTAAATTTGGATCGGTAGAGTCTAGCAACTTAAAATTAGGCAAAGTGCATATTAATTACATGTAAATGATCTTTAAGAACAGTTTTGAAAAAATTGGAAATTTAAAAGGGGTGAAAATGCGCGAAAAGCGTTTTAAAAATGTTGTAAAAGCGTTACAAATTGCGACTTCTAATTAATCTCAGGAAATACTAAACCTATTTCAAAAGTAATGGTTGCAAATTGATGGTGACAGTCCCTGCTCTAACATAGGCTATATTTTATGTTGCTGTCACCACCATCTTGGGTGCAAGATCAAAACTTGTTCTAATTTGCGTTTTTTTTTTTTTTTTTTTTTTTTTTTTTGCACAACTAAGGGGTCTAACATTTTAAAATATGACATGGTATTTACTTACAAGATGCAACTGCTATCTACGAACAGTCGAAAGAAAATTCCAAATTTAAAAGGTTGAAGTAAGCGAAAAGCGTTCTAAAAACGTTATTAATTACAATTTTTATTCAATCTTATCGAATACCAAACCGATTTAAAAAATAATGGTGTCAAATTGATGGTGATAGAACCTTCTCAAGCATAAGCTATATTTTATGTATTTGCCACTATCACCAGAGAGTTGCAGGAGAAAAAACTTTCTAAATTGCGATTTCTGTGATAATGAAGAGCCTAGACACTTTAAATATGGCATGGTAGTTACTTATAAAATATAAATGCTCTCGAAGGACTGTCGAAAATAAATTCGAATTAAAAAGAGGTGAAGCGAAGGGTAGGTTCTAATACCGTTCTAAACACGTCCTAAATTACGATTTCTATTCAATTTCAGGGAATATAAACCGATTATAAAAGTAATAATTGCGAACCGGTTATAACAATCTCCGATCCTACACAGGCTATATTTTATGCGGATAATTCTACCACCTGGGGTTCACAGGAACAACAAACGTTCTAAGAAAGGCCTTTAAAAACTTTCTAAATTACGTTTCTGTGGAATATTAGGAAATAATAAACCAATTTCAAAATTAATGTTGACAAATTAATGGTGACAGTTCCTATTTCAACATAGCCCTTTATGTTGAGAAAGGTGGTAAGACTTAGAATTTGACATGATGGTTAATTTTAGGACGTAAGAAGATGGTTTCTTAAAAATTCAAAACTTCAAATTAGTATTGAAATAAGCGTATTAATTGAGCATAAAAGTTTCAAAATATTTTTTAAATTATCATTTATTTAGTTTTGTTTCTTTTTATTAATTTAAATCTATTTTTTGCCTAATGCAGTGTAATAACGAAGTTTATTCAAACTATGTTTTAAATAGTAATTTTTGAATTATTCCTAAAAGTATAATTTCTTTTAATAAAAATTAGACATATAAATATCACTTGGCATATTTCAAATATTACGCGAGCAAAGCCGCGGGGTTTGCTAGTATGAAATAAAATAATCACAAAATTTGTGTATTAATCAACAACTTTAATTTTATGAAAAATAGCTGTTCTTTTCTGTTTAAAAAAATTTCAAAGCTAAAAATTTGCGATCGCTCCGGTTTCTACTTGCCTTAGTAATGAAATTTTTCTGATTGGTCTAAGATCAGTAGACCAATTGACTAGATTGAAAAAACTAACTATGACAAGACAAATACTTCAGCGTGTTCTTTATCAGTTGAAGGAATCAAAATTGGTACAATATGTTAGTCATTTGACAGTTAAAGAATTAATGCAGATATGGCAGTGATCTGAAATTCCTACAAAACAAAAGAAACACATACATAATTAAAAAATTAGAAAACATTCATTCTCATCGACTTTTGTTAAAGAAAAACAAAGGTCTTTTTCTACAGCCCAATGATAAGGAGTGGTAAGATATTTTGGACTCTTTTCTTTCATATTGGTTATGGATGTGTTATGAAAATAATAAGAATTAAAGAAGATTCTAATTTTTTTCAGGATCAAAGAACCAATTGTAAAATGTATATGGGTTTAAAGGATAAAGAGTTACCGAAAGAAATTTGACCGGTTTCTTAAGAGAATAAAAGAAGAGTGAAGCATTAGTGTCTTTTTACCTTCAGCTACCATCTGTTCATCCAATATTTGTTTAAATAGTATAATGGAAAACTCTGAGCCTTCAGACAGTGAATTTATTACAACACAGTTAAATATCTTGAAAATTATCTATCAACAGATAAAGAGATTGAACTTTCTACTAGAAAAAAATGGAACAACACATATCTGAGTGTTCTGATGACTTCATAAGACTTTCCCTCTTTTCTGACAGAATTTAAATGGAAGAAGACAAATTGTTATACAGCGATTTGTAGCTATGCAAGCCCTTAAGAAGTGTTGTGTAATATGAGAACTTGAGATTTTTAAAGAAGATGGTGTACAACTGTCAGACTTTGCAACAAGAAGAACAGAACTCTTACCTCGTATGAATATAAGAAAATCATTGTTAAGCCTTCTCCCGAAAAATGAAATGACAATGAAGACTATCCCAAAGGAAAAGAATGGCTTCACAATTTACAAGTAGTGTTTGAATGACAGTACAGAACGAGGGGTTAAGCTTAATGGAAATTTCAATAAAGTCATAACAAATGAGGAAGATGAAAAGCATTTCTTGCTGCAGGTCATAGAAGCAAACAGAAAATGCAATCCATCAGAAACAATGAAAAAATCAGTTTTAGATACTATTTTGTATTATTAAAGACCAAATACGATTACATTTCTATTTTTTACTTTGATATTGTTTTATTCTTTTCTAAGAAATTAATTTTGGAGGTCTTTATTTTTTTTAAACAAATATATAGAAAAATTAGAATGAAATACACAAACTTATGAAGTTGGTGGGTGTTGAGCACCCTCTTGCAGTTGAAATATGGAGTTCAAATTCCGCTAGAATATTACTGTACGCAAGTCTAAAAAAATTGAGGGGTGGCCTAGTATATAAGTGAAAGTTTATTTTTTTACATAGACGGCTGAACCACCCTATTATATATATATACATAAACATGTGTGGCACATCATTGGAAAGATAAAGGTTTAAACTATTTAATGATATAAAAAGTAAAAATCGATTTTTTGTGGAATTTTGGTTTCCCGGTCCCCTGAAACAAATTCCCATTGTTTCATTTTGTCTGTCACAAATTTTCTCAACTTTCTGACCAATAGTTTCGTCTGTAGACAACTTTTAAGTAGGGTCGTTTAATTAAGGACACCATATATATTCGTCACGACAATGCAGTCCGTCCAGAGAGGTATGGCGTTTACATAAAACTAATATCCTTTTATCTACTTTCCAATCTCCAGTTTTTTTTTTTTTTTTTGTTCTTTTTTAACCATTTTGAAAAATGGTTATTGTCCTAGTCAAGGTAGAAAATCAAAAGCATATCTGGAGGTCTTTATTGGTTTAATCATCATTTTATTCGTTTTCTGATTGGTCTATACAGTAATCTGTATTTCCATTTACTTTCAACAGAGATGGACAACAGAGTGTTGCCACTATGACAATGTTTTGTTTGTGGAGTGACGAAGGGATATGCTATGGTGGTTACTAGTGTAAAAAATTCAGTCTCGGATACATTTTCCCCCTCTTGCATAGTGTATTTCTTAAATTATTACATTACGTTATCTTCAACAAAGAGGATTTTTTTTTCTTTTTGCAAATTTTGTTAGGATGTGGTTGTTAACCATTTAAGAAATTTCTCTTAAAGTCATCTCATTTAAAAATTAAGAAACAATTAGTGGTGGTGAAAGGTCGTTAAAATATATTCGTAAGTGTTATCGTTATGAACAGTTAAGGCTGCTAGTCACTTATTTTCCGATTTCCCCTCACAAATGCTAAGTCTATGGGCTTAGGATGCATTCATACATTACGAAAAATCTACGAAAAAAAAGAGACATCCTTCAAGAGTAGTTAACAGAAAAGGGAAGTTGAAAATATTGATTTCCACTCATCCTTTAAATCCGATCGAGCTAGATTTTAACACTTCATATAAAATTAAGTATAGATTTTAGAAATATTTTGAGAAATCTACGAAAAAAAGAGACGTTCTTCAAGAGTAGTTAACAGAAAAAAGAAGTTAAAAATAATAATTTCCACTCATCCTTTAAATCCGATCCATCTAGATTTTAACACTTTATATAAAATTAAGTATAGATTTTAGAAATATTTTGAGAAATCTACGAAAAAAAGAGACATCCTTCAAGAGTAGTTCACAGAAAAGGGAAGTTGAAAATATCGATTTCCACTCATCCTTTAAATCCGATCGAGCTAGATTTTAACACTTCATATAAAATTAAGTATAGATTTTAGAAATATTTTGAGAAATCTACGATAAAATGAGACATCCTTCAAGAGTAGTTAACAGAAAAAAGAAGTTGAAAATATCAATTTCCACTCATCCTTTAAATCCGATCGAGCTAGATTTTAACACTTCATATAAAATTAAGTATAGATTTTAGAAATATTTTGAGAAATCTACGATAAAATGAGACATCCTTCAAGAGTAGTTAACAGAAAAAAGAAGTTGAAAATATCGATTTCCACTCATCCTTTAAATCCGATCGAGCTAGATTTTAACACTTCATATAAAATTAAGAATAGATTTTAGAAATATTTTGAGAAATCTACGAAAAAAAGAGACATCCTTCAAGAGTAGTTAACAGAAAAAAGAAGTTGAAAATATTGATTTCCACTCATCCTTTAAATCCGATCGAGCTAGATTTTAACACTTCATATAAAATTAAGTATAGATTTTAGAAATATTTTGAGAAATCTACGAAAAAAAGAGACGTTCTTCAAGAGTAGTTAACAGAAAAAAGAAGTTAAAAATAATAATTTCCACTCATCCTTTAAATCCGATCCATCTAGATTTTAACACTTTATATAAAATTAAGTATAGATTTTAGAAATATTTTGAGAAATCTACGAAAAAAAGAGACATCCTTCAAGAGTAGTTCACAGAAAAGGGAAGTTGAAAATATCGATTTCCACTCATCCTTTAAATCCGATCGAGCTAGATTTTAACACTTCATATAAAATTAAGTATAGATTTTAGAAATATTTTGAGAAATCTACGATAAAATGAGACATCCTTCAAGAGTAGTTAACAGAAAAAAGAAGTTGAAAATATCAATTTCCACTCATCCTTTAAATCCGATCGAGCTAGATTTTAACACTTCATATAAAATTAAGTATAGATTTTAGAAATATTTTGAGAAATCTACGATAAAATGAGACATCCTTCAAGAGTAGTTAACAGAAAAAAGAAGTTGAAAATATCGATTTCCACTCATCCTTTAAATCCGATCGAGCTAGATTTTAACACTTCATATAAAATTAAGAATAGATTTTAGAAATATTTTGAGAAATCTACGAAAAAAAGAGACATCCTTCAAGAGTAGTTAACAGAAAAAAGAAGTTGAAAATATCAATTTCCACTCATCCTTTAAATCAGATCGAGCTAGATTTTAACACTTCATATAAAATTAAGAATAGATTTTAGAAATATTTTGAGAAATCTATGAAAAAAAGAGACATCCTTCAAGAATAGTTAACAGAAAAAAGAAGTTGAAAATATTAATTTCCACTCATCCTTTAAATCCTATCCAGCTAGATTTTAACACTTTGTATAAAATTAAGAATACATTTTAGAAATATTTTGAGAAATCTACGAAAAAAAGAGACATCCTTCAAGAGTAGTTAACAGAAAAAAGAAGTTGAAAATATCGATTTCCACTCATCCTTTAAATCCTATCGAGCTAGATTTTAACACTTCATATAAAATTAAGAATAGATTTTAGAAATATTTTGAGAAATCTACGAAAAAAAGAGACATCCTTCAAGAGTAATTAACCGAAAAAAGAAGTTGAAAATATAAATTTCCACTCATCCTTTAAATCCGATCCATCTAGATTTTTACGCTTTATATAAAATTACGTATAGATTTTAGAAATATTTTCAGAAATCTACGAAAAAAAGAGACATCCTTCAAGAGTAGTTAACAGAAAAGGGAAGTTGAAAATATCGATTTCCACTCATCCTTTAAATCCGATCGAGCTAGATTTTAACACTTCATATAAAATTAAGAATAGATTTTAGAAATATTTTGAGAAATCTACGAAAAAAGAGACATCCTTCAAGAGTAGTTAACAGAAAAAAGAAGTTGAAAATATCAAGTTCCACTCATCCTTTAAATCCGATCGAGCTAGATTTTAACACTTCATATAAAATTAAGAATAGATTTTAGAAATATTTTGAGAAATATACGAAAAAAAGAGACGTTCTTCAAGAGTAGTTAACAGAAAAAAGAAGTTAAAAATAATAATTTCCACTCATCCTTTAAATCCGATCCATCTAGATTTTAACACTTTATATAAAATTAAGTATAGATTTTAGAAATATTTTGAGAAATCTACGAAAAAAAGAGACATCCTTCAAGAGTAGTTCACAGAAAAGGGAAGTTGAAAATATCGATTTCCACTCATCCTTTAAATCCGATCGAGCTAGATTTTAACACTTCATATAAAATTAAGTATAGATTTTAGAAATATTTTGAGAAATCTACGATAAAATGAGACATCCTTCAAGAGTAGTTAACAGAAAAAAGAAGTTGAAAATATCAATTTCCACTCATCCTTTAAATCCGATCGAGCTAGATTTTAACACTTCATATAAAATTAAGTATAGATTTTAGAAATATTTTGAGAAATCTACGATAAAATGAGACATCCTTCAAGAGTAGTTAACAGAAAAAAGAAGTTGAAAATATCGATTTCCACTCATCCTTTAAATCCGATCGAGCTAGATTTTAACACTTCATATAAAATTAAGAATAGATTTTAGAAATATTTTGAGAAATCTACGAAAAAAAGAGACATCCTTCAAGAGTAGTTAACAGAAAAAAGAAGTTGAAAATATCAATTTCCACTCATCCTATAAATCCAATCGAGCTAGATTTTAACACTTCATATAAAATTAAGAATAGATTTTAGAAATATTTTGAGAAATCTATGAAAAAAAGAGACATCCTTCAAGAATAGTTAACAGAAAAAAGAAGTTGAAAATATTAATTTCCACTCATCCTTTAAATCCTATCCAGCTAGATTTTAACACTTTGTATAAAATTAAGAATACATTTTAGAAATATTTTGAGAAATCTACGAAAAAAAGAGACATCCTTCAAGAGTAGTTAACAGAAAAAAGAAGTTGAAAATATCAATTTCCACTCATCCTATAAATCCTATCGAGCTAGATTTTAACACTTCATATAAAATTATGAATAGATTTTAGAAATATTTTGAGAAATCTACGAAAAAAAGAGACATCCTTCAAGAGTAGTTAACAGAAAAAAGAAGTTGAAAATATCAATTTCCAATCATCCTTTAAATCCGATCCATCCAGATTTTAACACTTCATATAAAATTAAGTATAGATTTTAGAAATATTTTGAGAAATCTACGAAAAAAAGAGACATCCTTCAAGAGTAATTAACCGAAAAAAGAAGTTGAAAATATAAATTTCCACTCATCCTTTAAATCCGATCCATCTAGATTTTTACGCTTTATATAAAATTACGTATAGATTTTAGAAATATTTTCAGAAATCAACGAAAAAAAGAGACATCCTTCAAGAGTAGTTAACAGAAAAGGGAAGTTGAAAATATCGATTTCCACTCATCCTTTAAATCCGATCGAGCTAGATTTTAACACTTCATATAAAATTAAGAATAGATTTTAGAAATATTTTGAGAAATCTACGAAAAAAAGAGACATCCTTCAAGAGTAGTTAACAGAAAAAAGAAGTTGAAAATATCAATTTCCACTCATCCTTTAAATCCGATCGAGCTAGATTTTAACACTTCATATAAAATTAAGAATAGATTTTAGAAATATTTTGAGAAATCTACGAAAAAAGAGACATCCTTCAAGAGTAGTTAACAGAAAGAAGAAGTTGAAAATATCAATTTCCACTCATCCTTTAAATCCGATCGAGCTAGATTTTAACACTTCATATAAAATTAAGAATAGATTTTAGAAATATTTTGAGAAATCTACGAAAAAAAGAGACATCCTTCAAGAGTAGTTAACAGAAAAAAGAAGTTGAAAATATCAATTTCCACTCATCCTTTAAATCCGATCCATCTAGATTTTAACACTTTCATGGGACGCTAACATTATTTCCATGTTACAGTTAATAAGGCAAACACTAAGCCTAATCTATCTATACTAATATTATAAAGAGGTAAAAATTGTTTATTTGTAGGAGGTAATCTCTGGAACTACCGAACCGATTCCAAAAGTAATGGTATCAAAATGATGGTGTTGGTCCAACTTAGAACATAGGCTATATCTTATATAGGTGTGACTACCCAAAAGGGGGTGCAGGAGCAAAAAATGTTCTAAAAATGCGATTTTTGTGTTATGGAAGGGCCTAGAATCATGAAATTTGGAATGGTAGTTACTTATAAGATATAAATAATATCTAAGAACATTTTCTAAACAATTCAAAATTATAAGGTGTGAAAATGCACAACAAGCGTTCTAAGAACGTTCGAATTGGTGGTTTCTACACAACCTCAGGAAATACCAAACCGATTTAAAAATAATGGTGTCAAAATGATGGTGACAGCCCTTGCTTAGAGATAGGCTATATTTTATGTCGATGCCACTACCCCAAAGGTGGTGCAGGAGCAAAAAACGTTCTAAATTACGGTTTTTGCGTTACTGAAGGGCCTAGAAATATGAAATTTTAAATATTAGTTAGTTATTAGATATAAAGGATTTCTAAGAACTGTTCTTAAAAAAATCGAAATTAAAAAGGGGTTAAAATGCGCGAAAAGCGTTCTAAAAAACGTTCTAAAAGGGGGTTTCTACACAATCTCAAGAAATACAAAAACGATTTAAAAAATAATGATGTAAAAATGATGGTGATAACCCTTGCTTTAACATAGGCTATGTTTTATGTCGGTGCCACTACACCAAAGAGGGTGCAGGAGCGAAAAACGTTCTAAATTAAGGTTCTTCCGTTACTGCAGGGCGTAGAAATATGAAATTTGAAATATTAATTACTTATTAGATGTAAAGGATTTCTAAGTACAGTTCTTAAAAAAATCGAAGTTTAAAAGGGGTGAAAATGCACAAAAAGCGTTCTAAAAAACGTTCTAAACAGTGGTTTCTGCACAATCTAAGGAAATACCAAACCGATTTAAAAAATAATGGTGTCAAAAGGATGGTGACAACACTTGATCCAAGATAGGCTATATTTCATATGGGATCCACTACCCCAAAGGGGGTGCAGGAGCAAAAAACTTTCTAAAAATGAAATTTTCGCGTTACTGAAGGGCCTAGAAATATGAAATTTAAATATTAGTTACTTTTCAGATATAAAGGATTTCCAAGAATATAGTGGCTATATTTCATATCGGTGCCACTACCCCAAAGGGGATGCAGGAGCAAAAAACGTTCTAAAAATGCAATTTTTGCGTTACTGAAAAACCTAGAAATATAAAATTTGAAATATTTGTTACTTATTATACATAAAGGATTTCCAAGAACTGTTCTTAAAAAATTCGAAATTTAAAGGGATGATAATGCATGAAGAGGGTTATAAAAAACATTCTAAATGGTGATTTCTACTCAATTTTGGGAAGTATCAAATCGATTTCAAAACTAATGGTTGCGAACTGGTGGTGACAAACGTTGCTCTAACATGGCTCTGTTTTATGTTTGTATCACTACCACATTGGGATTGCAGGAGAAACAAAAAACGTTCTAAATTGCGGTTTTGTGCTATGGAAGGGCGTAGAATCATGAAATTTGGAATGGTAGTTACTTATAAGATATCAATGATCTCTAAGAACATTTTCTAAAAAAAAAATCAAAATTTGAAAAGGGTGAAAATGCGCGAAAAAGCGTTGAAAATCATTGTAAATTGCGATTTCTATGCTACGTCAGGAAGTACTGAACCGATTTCAAATGTAATGGTGTATAATGATTGTGACAGCTCTTGCTCCAAGATAGGCTATATTTTATGTCTGTTTCCACCACCCCAGAGGAGATGCAGGAACTAAAAACGTTCTAAAAATGGGACTTTTGAATTATGGAAGGACCTAGATTCATGAAATTTTGCATGGTATACATTTATTACATATAAATGATCTATCGTATAAAAAGCGTTCTAAAAATGTTCTAAATGCCGATTTGTGAGCAATCTCAGGAAGAATCAAACTGATTTCAAAAGTAATGGTAGGAAAATTGATGCTGACAGCCTCTGCTCTAACATAGACGCTATTTCATGTCGGTGTTACTATCACCTGGAGGTTGCAGGAGCAAAAAACGTTCTAAATTTGGATCGGTAGAGTCTAGCAACTTAAAATTAGGCAAAGTGCATATTAATTACATGTAAATGATCTTTAAGAACAGTTTTGAAAAAATTGGAAATTTAAAAGGGGTGAAAATGCGCGAAAAGCGTTTTAAAAATGTTGTAAAAGCGTTATAAATTGCGACTTCTACTTAATCTCAGGAAATACTAAACCTATTTCAAAAGTAATGGTTGCAAATTGATGGTGACAGTCCCTGCTCTAACATAGGCTATATTTTATGTTGCCGTCACCACCATCTTGGGTGCAAGATCAAAACTTGTTCTAATTTGCGTTTTTTTTTTTTTTTTTTTTTTTTTTTTTCACAACTAAGGGGTCTAACATTTTAAAATATGACATGGTATTTACTTACAAGATGCAACTGCTATCTACGAACAATCGAAAGAAAATTCCAAATTTAAAAGGTTGAAGTAAGCGAAAAGCGTTCTAAAAACGTTATTAATTACAATTTTTATTCAATCTTATCGAATACCAAACCGATTTAAAAAATAATGGTGTCAAATTGATGGTGATAGAACCTTCTCAAGCATAAGCTATATTTTATGTATTTGCCACTATCACCAGAGAGTTGCAGGAGAAAAGAACTTTCTAAATTGCGATTTCTGTGATAATGAAGAGCCTAGACACTTTAACTATGGCATGGTAGTTACTTATAAATGCTCTCGAAGGACTGTCGAAAATAAATTCGAATTAAAAAGAGGTGAAGCGAAGGGTAGGTTCTAATACCGTTCTAAAAACGTCCTAAATTACGATTTCTATGCAATTTCAGGGAATATAAACCGATTATAAAAGTAATAATTGCGAACCGGTCATAACAATCTCCGATCCTACACAGGCTATATTTTATGCGGATAATTCTACCACCTGGGGTTCACAGGAACAACAAACGTTCTAAGAATGGCCTTTAAAAACTTTCTAAATTACGTTTCTGTGGAATATTAGGAAATAATAAACCAATTTCAAAATTAATGTTGACAAATTAATGGTGACAGTTCCTATTTCAACATAGCCCTTTATGTTGAGAAAGGTGGTAAGACTTAGAATTTGACATGATGGTTAATTTTAGGACGTAAGAAGATGGTTTCTTAAAAATTCAAAACTTCAAATTAGTATTGAAATAAGCGTATTAATTGAGCATAAAAGTTTCAAAATATTTTCTAAATTATCATTTATTTAGTTTTGTTTCTTTTTATTAATTTAAATCTATTTTTTGCCTAATGCAGTGTAATAACGAAGTTTATTCAAACTATGTTTCAAATAGTAATTTTTGAATTATTCCTAAAGGTATAATTTCTTTTAATAAAAATTAGACATATAAATATCACTTGGCATATTTCAAATATTACGCGAGCAAAGCCGCGGGGTTTGCTAGTATGATATAAAATAATCACAAAATTTGTGTATTAATCAACAACTTTAATTTTATGAAAAATAGCTGTTCTTTTCTGTTTAAAAAAATTTCAAAGCTAAAAATTTGCGATCGCTCCGGTTTCTACTTGCCTTAGTAATGAAATTTTTCTGATTGGTCTAAGATCAGTAGACCAATTGACTAGATTGAAAAAACTAACTATGACAAGACAAATACTTCAGCGTGTTCTTTATCAGTTGAAGGAATCAAAATTGGTACAATATGTTAGTCATTTGACAGTTAAAGAATTAATGCAGATATGGCAGTGATCTGAAATTCCTACAAAACAAAAGAAACACATACATAATTAAAAAATTAGAAAACATTCATTCTCATCGACTTTTGTTAAAGAAAAACAAAGGTCTTTTTCTACAGCCCAATGATAAGGAGTGGTAAGATATTTTGGACTCTTTTCTTTCATATTGGTTATGGATGTGTTATGAAAATAATAAGAATTAAAGAAGATTCTAATTATTTTCAGGATCAAAGAACCAATTGTAAAATGTATATGGGTTTAAAGGATAAAGAGTTACCGAAAGAAATTTGAGCGGTTTCTTAAGAGAATAAAAGAAGAGTGAAGCATTAGTGTCTTTTTACCTTCAGCTACCATCTGTTCATCCAATATTTTTTTAAATAGTATAATGGAAAACTCTGAGCCTTCAGACAGTGAATTTATTACAACACAGTTAAATATCTTGAAAATTATCTATCAACAGATAAAGAGATTGCACTTTCTACTAGAAAAAATTCCTTCCGGCCAGTGCCGGGAGGAAGAGGTAGCTTTCATAATCCTTATTTAAAAAAAAGCCAACTTATATCATGCAAACACACGAAGCTCAATTTAGTGGAAACCGAATATAGGAGATTCAATACTAATTTTTATCAATATAATGAATGAGAATTTCGCGAAATTAGTCAGCTTTATCCAAGATGCTTTTCTTTAAAGTAACTTATATTTGGCTGCCAAATTCGGCGATTTCTTAAAGTGCCTGCCATTTTAAGACAACATGGTGGATGAGGCTAACCAGTGAACTGGGTCGAGACCTTAGTAATTGCTGTGCACATGCTCACTCACATCGGAATCGGTTGATATATACGAGTGCTGTCGTAGGCAAAATATCAGATTATTCAAAATATCACCCACGTTAGAAATTGAAACTAATATATCTGAGCCATTTTTTAAGATAAAGACAAACAAAAAATGCTCCTGAATCCTTATATCAAGGTCAAATACTTAAGAAAGAAACCTTTTTCAATTTCTAATTTTTTTGCACCTCACTTTAAATATATATTTTTTTAATTTAATGGCCGCCATTTTGAAACAAGATGGCTGATGAAGCTGGCCAGCGAACTTGGTCGAGATATTGATGTATACTATCCACATGCCTTCTTCCATCGAAATAGGCGAATGCGTGTGGTATCGCGAGACAAATACAAGATCGTTTCAAAGTGTTAGCCATGATAGAAATTCAAAGTGCTATAATTCAACCACTTTTTAAGATATAAACAAAAGAACAAATTTTCAGAAACAAAAACTGCTCCAGAATCTTTGTATCAAGGCCAAACACATAAAAAAAATCTTTTTCATTTTCCAATTTTTTAATACCTCATTTTAAATTTTAAATTACATTTTTTTTTAAATGGCAACCCTTTTGAAACAAGATGGCGAATGAAGCTGGCCAACGAACTCGGTTGAGACATTGGTATGTACTATGTACAGACCAAGTAACATCCAAATCGGTTCATAAATACGCTTGTTATCGCGTGACAAAAATCAGGTCGTTTTAAAATGTCAGCCACAATAGAAATTCAAAATGCTATAACTCAGCCATTTTTTTAGATATCGACGAAACAAAAACTGTTCCGGAATCTTTGTATTAAGGTCAAACACATACGAAAAAACTCTTTTTCATTTTCCAATTTTTTGGTATATCATTTTAAATTTAATTTTTTAAAAATTTTTTAAATGGCCGCCATTTTGAAACAAGATGGCGGATGAAGCTGGCCAACGAACTCGGCTGAGTTATTTGTATGTACTATGTACACACCAAGGTACATCCAAATCGGTTCATAAATATGTCTGTTATCACGTGGCAAAAATAAGGGCGTTTCAAAATTTCAGCCACGCTAGAAATTCAAAATGCTATAACTCAGCCATTTTTTAAGATATAGACGAAACAAAAACTGCTCCCGAATCTTTTTATCGAGGTCAAACACATAAGAAAAAATATTTTTTTCAATTTTCAATTTTTTGGTACCACATTTCAAATTTAAATTTTTCTTAAAATTTTAAATGGCCGCCATTTTTAAACAAAATGGCGGATGAAGCTGGCCAACGATCTCGGTCGAGACATTGGTCTGTACTATGTATAAACGAAGTTACATCCAAATCGGTTCATAAATACACCTTTTATCGCGTGACAAAATTCATTACATTTCAAAATGTCAGCTTCGCTAGAAATTCAAAATGCTATAACTCAGCCATTTTTTAAGATATAGACGAAACAAAAACTGCTACGGAGTCTTTGTATAAAGGTCAAATACATAAGAAAAAAATATTTTTCCATTTTCAATTTTTTGGTACCACATTTCAGATTTTAAAATTTTTTTAAATTTTTAAATGGCCGCCATT
Source organism: Maratus speciosus (assembly GCA_963932465.1). Classification (NCBI taxonomy): domain Eukaryota; kingdom Metazoa; phylum Arthropoda; class Arachnida; order Araneae; family Salticidae; genus Maratus; species Maratus speciosus. Next base: position 281,454,307 of record OZ010798.1, read on the forward strand.
TTGAAACAAAATGGCGGATGAAGCTGGCCAACGAACTCGGTCGAGACATTGGTATGTACTATGTACACACCGAATTACATCCAAATCGGTTCATCAATACGAGAGTTACAGTGTGACATAGGTCAGATATATATATATATATATATATATATATATATATATATTGATATATATATATATATATATATATATCAATTTTGAACGGAGGGTGGTTTCGGGGTCTGGGGGTCATGATCGATGAAAATATACCAAAATGTTTTGAAATCGCTTTCCTCCGAACGGCTGCAATAGGTAGCTTTTTGTAAAGAAAGCTACCTAAAAATGGAACAACACATATCTGAGTGTTCTGATGACTTCATAAGACTTTCTCTCTTTTCTGACAGAATTTAAATGGAAGAAGACAAATTGTTATACAGCGATTTGTAGCTATGCAAGCCCTTAAGAAGTGTTGTGTAATATGAGAACTTGAGATTTTTAAAGAAGATGGTGTACAACTGTCAGACTTTGCAACAAGAAGAACAGAACTCTTACCTCGTATGAATATAAGAAAATCATTGTTAAGCCTTCTCCCGAAAAATGAAATGACAATGAAGACTATCCCAAAGGAAAAGAATGGCTTCACAATTTACAAGTAGTGTTTGAATGACAGTACAGAACGAGGGGTTAAGCTTAATGGAAATTTCAATAATGTCATAACAAATGAGGAAGATGAAAAGCATTTCTTGCTGCAGGTCATAGAAGCAAACAGAAAATGCAATCCATCAGAAACAATGAGAAAATCAGTTTTAGATACTATTTTGTATTATTAAAGACCAAATACGATTACATTTCTATTTTTTACTTTGATATTGTTTTATTCTTTTCTAAGAAATTAATTTTGGAGGTCTTTATTTTTTTTAAACAAATATATAGAAAAATTAGAATGAAATACACAAACTTATGAAGTTGGTGGGTGTTGAGCACCCTCTTGCAGTTGAAATATGGAGTTCAAATTCCGCTAGAATATTACTGTACACAAGTCTAAAAAAATTGAGGGGTGGCCTGGTATATAAGTGAAAGTTTATTTTTTTACATAGACGGCTGAACCACCCTATTATATATATATACATAAACATGTGTGGCACATCATTGGAAAGATAAAGGTTTAAACTATTTAATGATATAAAAAGTAAAAATCGATTTTTTTGTGGAATTTTGGTTTCCCGGTCCCCTGAAACAAATTCCCATTGTTTCATTTTGTCTGTCACAAATTTTCTCAACTTTCTGACCAATAGTTTCGTCTGTAGACAACTTTTAAGTAGGGTTGTTTAATTACGGACACCCTGTATATTCGTCACGACAATGCAGTCCGTCCAGAGAGGTATGGCGTTTACTTAAAACTAATATCCTTTTATCTACTTTCCAATCTCCAGTTTTTTTTTTGTTCTTTTTTAACCATTTTGAAAAATGGTTATTGTCCTAGACAAGGTAGAAAATCAAAAGCATATCTGGAGGTCTTTATTGGTTTAATCATCATTTTATTCGTTTTCTGATTGGTCTATACAGTAATCTGTATTTCCATTTACTTTCAACAGAGATGGACAACAGAGTGTTGCCACTATGACAATGTTTTGTTTGTGGAGTGACGAAGGGATATGCTATGGTGGTTACTAGTGTAAAAAATTCAGTCTCGGATACATTTCCCCCCTCTTGCATAGTGTATTTCTTAAATTATTACATTACGTTATCTTCAACAAAGAGGATTTTTTTTTCTTTTTGCAAATTTTGTTAGGATGTGGTTGTTAACCATTTAAGAAATTTCTCTTAAAGTCATCTCATTTAAAAATTAAGAAACAATTAGTGGTGGTGAAAGGTCGTTAAAATATTTTCGTAAGTGTTATCGTTATGAACAGTTAAGGCTGCTAGTCACTTATTTTCCGATTTCCCCTCACAAATGCTAAGTCTATAGGCTTAGGATGCATTCATACATTACGAAAAATCTACGAAAAAAAAGAGACATCCTTCAAGAGTAGTTAACAGAAAAGGGAAGTTGAAAATATTGATTTCCACTCATCCTTTAAATCCGATCGAGCTAGATTTTAACACTTCATATAAAATTAAGTATAGATTTTAGAAATATTTTGAGAAATCTACGAAAAAAAGAGACGTTCTTCAAGAGTAGTTAACAGAAAAAAGAAGTTAAAAATAATAATTTCCACTCATCCTTTAAATCCGATCCATCTAGATTTTAACACTTTATATAAAATTAAGTATAGATTTTAGAAATATTTTGAGAAATCTACGAAAAAAAGAGACATCCTTCAAGAGTAGTTCACAGAAAAGGGAAGTTGAAAATATCGATTTCCACTCATCCTTTAAATCCGATCGAGCTAGATTTTAACACTTCATATAAAATTAAGTATAGATTTTAGAAATATTTTGAGAAATCTACGATAAAATGAGACATCCTTCAAGAGTAGTTAACAGAAAAAAGAAGTTGAAAATATCAATTTCCACTCATCCTTTAAATCCGATCGAGCTAGATTTTAACACTTCATATAAAATTAAGTATAGATTTTAGAAATATTTTGAGAAATCTACGATAAAATGAGACATCCTTCAAGAGTAGTTAACAGAAAAAAGAAGTTGAAAATATCGATTTCCACTCATCCTTTAAATCCGATCGAGCTAGATTTTAACACTTCATATAAAATTAAGAATAGATTTTAGAAATATTTTGAGAAATCTACGAAAAAAAGAGACATCCTTCAAGAGTAGTTAACAGAAAAAAGAAGTTGAAAATATCAATTTCCACTCATCCTTTAAATCCAATCGAGCTAGATTTTAACACTTCATATAAAATTAAGAATAGATTTTAGAAATATTTTGAGAAATCTATGAAAAAAAGAGACATCCTTCAAGAATAGTTAACAGAAAAAAGAAGTTGAAAATATTAATTTCCACTCATCCTTTAAATCCTATCCAGCTAGATTTTAACACTTTGTATAAAATTAAGAATACATTTTAGAAATATTTTGAGAAATCTACGAAAAAAAGAGACATCCTTCAAGAGTAGTTAACAGAAAAAAGAAGTTGAAAATATCGATTTCCACTCATCCTTTAAATCCTATCGAGCTAGATTTTAACACTTCATATAAAATTAAGAATAGATTTTAGAAATATTTTGAGAAATCTACGAAAAAAAGAGACATCCTTCAAGAGTAGTTAACAGAAAAAAGAAGTTGAAAATATCAATTTCCAATCATCCTTTAAATCCGATCCATCCAGATTTTAACACTTCATATAAAATTAAGTATAGATTTTAGAAATATTTTGAGAAATGTACGAAAAAAAGAGACATCCTTCAAGAGTAATTAACCGAAAAAAGAAGTTGAAAATATAAATTTCCACTCATCCTTTAAATCCGATCCATCTAGATTTTTACGCTTTATATAAAATTACGTATAGATTTTAGAAATATTTTCAGAAATCTACGAAAAAAAGAGACATCCTTCAAGAGTAGTTAACAGAAAAGGGAAGTTGAAAATATCGATTTCCACTCATCCTTTAAATCCGATCGAGCTAGATTTTAACACTTCATATAAAATTAAGAATAGATTTTAGAAATATTTTGAGAAATCTACGAAAAAAAGAGACATCCTTCTTGAGTAGTTAACAGAAAAAAGAAGTTGAAAATATCAAGTTCCACTCATCCTTTAAATCCGATCGAGCTAGATTTTAACACTTCATATAAAATTAAGAATAGATTTTAGAAATATTTTGAGAAATCTATGAAAAAAAGAGACATCCTTCAAGAAAAGTTAACAGAAAAAAGAAGTTGAAAATATTAATTTCCACTCATCCTTTAAATCCTATCCAGCTAGATTTTAACACTTTATATAAAATTAAGAATACATTTTAGAAATATTTTGAGAAATCTACGAAAAAAAGAGACATCCTTCAAGAGTAGTTAACGGAAAAAAGAAGTTGAAAATATCGATTTCCACTCATCCTTTAAATCCTATCGAGCTAGATTTTAACACTTCATATAAAATTAAGAATAGATTTTAGAAATATTTTGAGAAATCTACGAAAAAAAGAGACATCCTTCAAGAGTAGTTAACAGAAAAAAGAAGTTGAAAATATCAATTTCCAATCATCCTTTAAATCCGATCCATCCAGATTTTAACACTTCATATAAAATTAAGTATAGATTTTAGAAATATTTTGAGAAATCTACGAAAAAAAGATACATCCTTCAAGAGTAATTAACCGAAAAAAGAAGTTGAAAATATAAATTTCCACTCATCCTTTAAATCCGATCCATCTAGATTTTTACGCTTTATATAAAATTACGTATAGATTTTAGAAATATTTTCAGAAATCTACGAAAAAAAGAGACATCCTTCAAGAGTAGTTAACAGAAAAGGGAAGTTGAAAATATCGATTTCCACTCATCCTTTAAATCCGATCGAGCTAGATTTTAACACTTCATATAAAATTAAGAATAGATTTTAGAAATATTTTGAGAAATCTACGAAAAAAAGAGACATCCTTCAAGAGTAGTTAACAGAAAAAAGAAGTTGAAAATATCAAGTTCCACTCATCCTTTAAATCCGATCGAGCTAGGTTTTAACACTTCATATAAAATTAAGAATAGATTTTAGAAATATTTTGAGAAATCTACGAAAAAAAGAGAAATCCTTCAAGAGTAGTTAACAGAAAAAAGAAGTTGAAAATATCAATTTCCACTCATCCTTTAAATCCGATCGAGCTAGATTTTAACACTTCATATAAAATTAAGAATAGATTTTAGAAATATTTTGAGAAATCTACGAAAAAAGAGACATCCTTCAAGAGTAGTTAACAGAAAGAAGAAGTTGAAAATATCAATTTCCACTCATCCTTTAAATCCGATCGAGCTAGATTTTAACACTTCATATAAAATTAAGAATAGATTTTAGAAATATTTTGAGAAATCTACGAAGAAAAGAGACATCCTTCAAGAGTAGTTAACAGAAAAAAGAAGTTGAAAATATCAATTTCCACTCATCCTTTAAATCCGATCCATCTAGATTTTAACACTTTCATGGGACGCTAACATTATTTCCATGTTACAGTTAATAAGGCAAACACTAAGCCTAATCTATCTATACTAATATTATAAAGAGGTAAAAATTGTTTATTTGTAGGAGGTAATCTCTGGAACTACCGAACCGATTCCAAAAGTAATGGTATCAAAATGATCGTGTTGGTCCAACTTAGAACATAGGCTATATCTTATATAGGTGTGACTACCCAAAAGGGGGTGCAGGAGCAAAAAATGTTCTAAAAATGCGATTTTTGTGTTATGGAAGGGCCTAGAATCATGAAATTTGGAATGGTAGTTACTTATAAGATATAAATAATATCTAAGAACATTTTCTAAACAATTCAAAATTATAAGGTGTGAAAATGCACAACAAGCGTTCTAAGAACGTTCGAATTGGTGGTTTCTACACAACCTCAGGAAATACCAAACCGATTTAAAAATAATGGTGTCAAAATGATGGTGACAGCCCTTGCTTAGAGATAGGCTATATTTTATGTCGATGCCACTACCCCAAAGGTGGTGCAGGAGCAAAAAACGTTCTAAATTACGGTTTTTGCGTTACTGAAGGGCCTAGAAATATGAAATTTTAAATATTAGTTAGTTATTAGATATAAAGGATTTCTAAGAACTGTTCTTAAAAAAATCGAAATTAAAAAGGGGTTAAAATGCGCGAAAAGCGTTCTAAAAAACGTTCTAAATGGGGGTTTCTACACAATCTCAAGAAATACAAAAACGATTTAAAAAATAATGATGTAAAAATGATGGTGATAACCCTTGCTTTAACATAGGCTATGTTTTATGTCGGTGCCACTACACCAAAGAGGGTGCAGGAGCGAAAAACGTTCTAAATTAAGGTTCTTCCGTTACTGCAGGGCGTAGAAATATGAAATTTGAAATATTAATTACTTATTAGATGTAAAGGATTTCTAAGTACAGTTCTTAAAAAAATCGAAGTTTAAAAGGGGTGAAAATGCACAAAAAGCGTTCTAAAACACGTTCTAAACAGTGATTTCTGCACAATCTAAGGAAATACCAAACCGATTTAAAAAATAATGGTGTCAAAAGGATGGTGACAACACTTGATCCAAGATAGGCTATATTTCATATGGGATCCACTACCCCAAAGGGGGTGCAGGAGCAAAAAACTTTCTAAAAATGAAATTTTCGCGTTACTGAAGGGCCTAGAAATATGAAATTTGAAATATTAGTTACTTTTCAGATATAAAGGATTTCCAAGAATATAGTGGCTATATTTCATATCGGTGCCACTACCCCAAAGGGGATGCAGGAGCAAAAAACGTTCTAAAAATGCAATTTTTGCGTTACTGAAAAACCTAGAAATATAAAATTTGAAATATTTGTTACTTATTATACATAAAGGATTTCCAAGAACTGTTCTTAAAAAATTCGAAATTTAAAGGGGTGATAATGCATGAAGAGGGTTATAAAAAACATTCTAAATGGTGATTTCTACTCAATTTTGGGAAGTATCAAATCGATTTCAAAACTAATGGTTGCGAACTGGTGGTGACAAACCTTGCTCTAACATGGCTCTGTTTTATGTTTGTATCACTACCACATTGGGATTGCAGGAGAAACAAAAAACGTTCTAAATTGCGGTTTTGTGCTATGGAAGGGCGTAGAATCATGAAATTTGGAATGGTACTTACTTATAAGATATCAATGATCTCTAAGAACATTTCCTAAAAAAAAATCAAAATTTGAAAAGGGTGAAAATGCGCGAAAAAGCGTTGAAAATCATTGTAAATTGCGATTTCTATGCTACGTCAGGAAGTACTGAACCGATTTCAAATGTAATGGTGTAAAATGATTGTGACAGCTCTTGCTCCAAGATAGGCTATATTTTATGTCTGTTTCCACCACCCCAGAGGAGATGCAGGAACTAAAAACGTTCTAAAAATGGGACTTTTGAATTATGGAAGGACCTAGATTCATGAAATTTTGCATGGTATACATTTATTACATATAAATGATCTATCGTATAAAAAGCGTTCTAAAAATGTTCTAAATGCCGATTTGTGAGCAATCTCAGGAAGAATCAAACTGATTTCAAAAGTAATGGTAGGAAAATTGATGCTGACAGCCTCTGCTCTAACATAGACGCTATTTCATGTCGGTGTTACTATCACCTGGAGGTTGCAGGAGCAAAAAACGTTCTAAATTTGGATCGGTAGAGTCTAGCAACTTAAAATTAGGCAAAGTGCATATTAATTGCATGTAAATGATCTTTAAGAACAGTTTTGAAAAAATTGGAAATTTAAAAGGGGTGAAAATGCGCGAAAAGCGTTTTAAAAATGTTGTAAAAGCGTTATAAATTGCGACTTCTACTTAATCTCAGGAAATACTAAACCTATTTCAAAAGTAATGGTTGCAAATTGATGGTGACAGTCCCTGCTCTAACATAGGCTATATTTTATGTTGCCGTCACCACCATCTTGGGTGCAAGATCAAAACTTGTTCTAATTTGCGTTTTTTTTTTTTTTTTTTTTTTTTTTTTTTTCACAACTAAGGGGTCTAACATTTTAAAATATGACATGGTATTTACTTACAAGATGCAACTGCTATCTACGAACAGTCGAAAGAAAATTCGAAATTTAAAAGGTTGAAGTAAGCGAAAAGCGTTCTAAAAACGTTATTAATTACAATTTTTATTCAATCTTATCGAATACCAAACCGATTTAAAAAATAATGGTGTCAAATTGATGGTGATAGAACCTTCTCAAGCATAAGCTATATTTTATGTATTTGCCACTATCACCAGAGAGTTGCAGGAGAAATGAACTTTCTAAATTGCGATTTCTGTGATAATGAAGAGCCTAGACACTTTAACTATGGCATGGTAGTTACTTATAAATGCTCTCGAAGGACTGTCGAAAATAAATTCGAATTAAAAAGAGGTGAAGCGAAGGGTAGGTTCTAATACCGTTCTAAAAACGTCCTAAATTACGATTTCTATGCAATTTCAGGGAATATAAACCGATTATAAAAGTAATAATTGCGAACCGGTCATAACAATCTCCGATCCTACACAGGCTATATTTTATGCGGATAATTCTACCACCTGGGGTTCACAGGAACAACAAACGTTCTAAGAATGGCCTTTAAAAACTTTCTAAATTACGTTTCTGTGGAATATTAGGAAATAATAAACCAATTTCAAAATTAATGTTGACAAATTAATGGTGACAGTTCCTATTTCAACATAGCCCTTTATGTTGAGAAAGGTGGTAAGACTTAGAATTTGACATGATGGTTAATTTTAGGACGTAAGAAGATGGTTTCTTAAAAATTCAAAACTTCAAATTAGTATTGAAATAAGCGTATTAATTGAGCATAAAAGTTTCAAAATATTTTCTAAATTATCATTTATTTAGTTTTGTTTCTTTTTATTAATTTAAATCTATTTTTTGCCTAATGCAGTGTAATAACGAAGTTTATTCAAACTATGTTTCAAATAGTAATTTTTGAATTATTCCTAAAGGTATAATTTCTTTTAATAAAAATTAGACATATAAATATCACTTGGCATATTTCAAATATTACGCGAGCAAAGCCGCGGGGTTTGCTAGTATGATATAAAATAATCACAAAATTTGTGTATTAATCAACAACTTTAATTTTATGAAAAATAGCTGTTCTTTTCTGTTTAAAAAAATTTCAAAGCTAAAAATTTGCGATCGCTCCGGTTTCTACTTGCCTTAGTAATGAAATTTTTCTGATTGGTCTAAGATCAGTAGACCAATTGACTAGATTGAAAAAACTAACTATGACAAGACAAATACTTCAGCGTGTTCTTTATCAGTTGAAGGAATCAAAATTGGTACAATATGTTAGTCATTTGACAGTTAAAGAATTAATGCAGATATGGCAGTGATCTGAAATTCCTACAAAACAAAAGAAACACATACATAATTAAAAAATTAGAAAACATTCATTCTCATCGACTTTTGTTAAAGAAAAACAAAGGTCTTTTTGTACAGCCCAATGATAAGGAGTGGTAAGATATTTTGGACTCTTTTCTTTCATATTGGTTATGGATGTGTTATGAAAATAATAAGAATTAAAGAAGATTCTAATTATTTTCAGGATCAAAGAACCAATTGTAAAATGTATATGGGTTTAAAGGATAAAGAGTTACCGAAAGAAATTTGAGCGGTTTCTTAAGAGAATAAAAGAAGAGTGAAGCATTAGTGTCTTTTTACCTTCAGCTACCATCTGTTCATCCAATATTTGTTTAAATAGTATAATGGAAAACTCTGAGCCTTCAGACAGTGAATTTATTACAACACAGTTAAATATCTTGAAAATTATCTATCAACAGATAAAGAGATTGCACTTTCTACTAGAAAAAAATGGAACAACACATATCTGAGTGTTCTGATGACTTCATAAGACTTTCTCTCTTTTCTGACAGAATTTAAATGGAAGAAGACAAATTGTTATACAGCGATTTGTAGCTATGCAAGCCCTTAAGAAGTGTTGTGTAATATGAGAACTTGAGATTTTTAAAGAAGATGGTGTACAACTGTCAGACTTTGCAACAAGAAGAACAGAACTCTTACCTCGTATGAAAATAAGAAAATCATTGTTAAGCCTTCTCCCGAAAAATGAAATGACAATGAAGACTATCCCAAAGGAAAAGAATGGCTTCACAATTTACAAGTAGTGTTTGAATGACAGTACAGAACGAGGGGTTAAGCTTAATGGAAATTTCAATAATGTCATAACAAATGAGGAAGATGAAAAGCATTTCTTGCTGCAGGTCATAGAAGCAAACAGAAAATGCAATCCATCAGAAACAATGAGAAAATCAGTTTTAGATACTATTTTGTATTATTAAAGACCAAATACGATTACATTTCTATTTTTTACTTTGATATTGTTTTATTCTTTTCTAAGAAATTAATTTTGGAGGTCTTTATTTTTTTTAAACAAATATATAGAAAAATTAGAATGAAATACACAAACTTATGAAGTTGGTGGGTGTTGAGCACCCTCTTGCAGTTGAAATATGGAGTTCAAATTCCGCTAGAATATTACTGTACACAAGTCTAAAAAAATTGAGGGGTGGCCTGGTATATAAGTGAAAGTTTATTTTTTTACATAGACGGCTGAACCACCCTATTATATATATATACATAAACATGTGTGGCACATCATTGGAAAGATAAAGGTTTAAACTATTTAATGATATAAAAAGTAAAAATCGATTTTTTTGTGGAATTTTGGTTTCCCGGTCCCCTGAAACAAATTCCCATTGTTTCATTTTGTCTGTCACAAATTTTCTCAACTTTCTGACCAATAGTTTCGTCTGTAGACAACTTTTAAGTAGGGTTGTTTAATTACGGACACCCTGTATATTCGTCACGACAATGCAGTCCGTCCAGAGAGGTATGGCGTTTACTTAAAACTAATATCCTTTTATCTACTTTCCAATCTCCAGTTTTTGTTTTTTGTTCTTTTTTAACCATTTTGAAAAATGGTTATTGTCCTAGACAAGGTAGAAAATCAAAAGCATATCTGGAGGTCTTTATTGGTTTAATCATCATTTTATTCGTTTTCTGATTGGTCTATACAGTAATCTGTATTTCCATTTACTTTCAACAGAGATGGACAACAGAGTGTTGCCACTATGACAATGTTTTGTTTGTGGAGTGACGAAGGGATATGCTATGGTGGTTACTAGTGTAAAAAATTCAGTCTCGGATACATTTCCCCCCTCTTGCATAGTGTATTTCTTAAATTATTACATTACGTTATCTTCAACAAAGAGGATTTTTTTTTCTTTTTGCAAATTTTGTTAGGATGTGGTTGTTAACCATTTAAGAAATTTCTCTTAAAGTCATCTCATTTAAAAATTAAGAAACAATTAGTGGTGGTGAAAGGTCGTTAAAATATTTTCGTAAGTGTTATCGTTATGAACAGTTAAGGCTGCTAGTCACTTATTTTCCGATTTCCCCTCACAAATGCTAAGTCTATAGGCTTAGGATGCATTCATACATTACGAAAAATCTACGAAAAAAAAGAGACATCCTTCAAGAGTAGTTAACAGAAAAGGGAAGTTGAAAATATTGATTTCCACTCATCCTTTAAATCCGATCGAGCTAGATTTTAACACTTCATATAAAATTAAGTATAGATTTTAGAAATATTTTGAGAAATCTACGAAAAAAAGAGACGTTCTTCAAGAGTAGTTAACAGAAAAAAGAAGTTAAAAATAATAATTTCCACTCATCCTTTAAATCCGATCCATCTAGATTTTAACACTTTATATAAAATTAAGTATAGATTTTAGAAATATTTTGAGAAATCTACGAAAAAAAGAGACATCCTTCAAGATTAGTTCACAGAAAAGGGAAGTTGAAAATATCGATTTCCACTCATCCTTTAAATCCGATCGAGCTAGATTTTAACACTTCATATAAAATTAAGTATTCATTTTAGAAATATTTTGAGAAATCTACGAAAAAAAGAGACATCCTTCAAGAGTAGTTCACAGAAAAGGGAAGTTGAAAATATTGATTTCCACTCATCCTTTAAATCCGATCGAGCTAGATTTTAACACTTCATATAAAATTAAGTATAGATTTTAGAAATATTTTGAGAAATTTACGATAAAATGAGACATCCTTCAAGAGTAGTTAACAGAAAAAAGAAGTTGAAAATATCAATTTCCACTCATCCTTTAAATCCGATCGAGCTAGATTTTAACACTTCATATAAAATTAAGAATAGATTTTAGAAATATTTTGAGAAATCTACGAAAAAAAGAGACATCCTTCAAGAGTAGTTAACAGAAAAAAGAAGTTGAAAATATCAATTTCCACTCATCCTTTAAATCCGATCGAGCTAGATATTAACACTTCATATAAAATTAAGAATAGATTTTAGAAATATTTTGAGAAATCTACGAAAAAAGAGACATCTTTCACGAGTAGTTAACAGAAAAAAGAAGTTGAAAATATCAATTTCCACTCATCATTTAAATCCGATCGAGCAAGATTTTAACACTTCATATAAAATTAAGAATAGATTTTAGAAATATTTTGAGAAATCTACGAAAAAAAGAGACATCCTTCAAGAGTAGTTAACAGAAAAAAGAAGTTGAAAATATCAAGTTCCACTCATCCTTTAAATCCGATCGAGCTAGATTTTAACACCTCATATAAAATTAAGAATAGATTTTAGAAATATTTTGAGAAATCTACGAAAAAAAGAGACATCCTTCAAGAGTAGTTAACAGAAAAAAGATGTTGAAAATATCAATTTCCAGTCATCCTTTAAATCCGATCGAGCTAGATTTTAACACTTCATATAAAATTAAGAATAGATTTTAGAAATATTTTGAGAAATCTACGAAAAAAAGAGACATCCTTCAAGAATAGTTAACAGAAAAAAGAAGTTGAAAATATTAATTTCCACTCATCCTTTAAATCCGATCCAGCTAGATTTTAACACTTTATATAAAATTAAGAATAGATTTTAGAAATATTTTGAGAAATCTACGAAAAAAAGAGACATCCTTCAAGAGTAGTTAACAGAAAAAAGAAGTTAAAAATAATAATTTCCACTCATCCTTTAAATCTGATCCATCTAGATTTTAACACTTTATATAAAATTAAGTATAGATTTTAGAAATATTTTGAGAAATCTACGAAAAAAAGAGACATCCTTCAAGAGTAGTTCACAGAAAAGGGAAGTTGAAAATATCGATTTCCACTCATCCTTTAAATCCGATCGAGCTAGATTTTAACACTTCATATAAAATTAAGTATACATTTTAGAAATATTTTGAGAAATCTACGAAAAAAACAGACATCCTTCAAGAGTAGTTCACAGAAAAGGGAAGTTGAAAATATTGATTTCCACTCATCCTTTAAATCCGATCGAGCTAGATTTTAACACTTCATATAAAATTAAGTATAGATTTTAGAAATATTTTGAGAAATCTACGATAAAATGAGACATCCTTCAAGAGTAGTTAACAGAAAAAAGAAGTTGAAAATATCAATTTCCACTAATCCTTTAAATCCGATCGAGCTAGATTTTAACACTTCATATAAAATTAAGAATAGATTTTAGAAATATTTTGAGAAATCTACGAAAAAAAGAGACATCCTTCAAGAGTAGTTAACAGAAAAAAGAAGTTGAAAATATCAATTTCCACTCATCCTTTAAATCCGATCGAGCTAGATATTAACACTTCATATAAAATTAAGAATAGATTTTAGAAATATTTTGAGAAATCTACGAAAAAAAGAGACATCTTTCAAGAGTAGTTAACAGAAAAAAGAAGTTGAAAATATCAATTTCCACTCATCATTTAAATCCGATCGAGCTAGATTTTAACACTTCATATAAAATTAAGAATAGATTTTAGAAATATTTTGAGAAATCTACGAAAAAAAGAGACATCCTTCAAGAGTAGTTAACAGAAAAAAGAAGTTGAAAATATCAAGTTCCACTCCTCCTTTAAATCCGATCCATCTAGATGTTAACACTTTATATAAAATTAAGTATAGATTTTAGAAATATTTTCAGAAATCTACGAAAAAATGAGACATCCTTCAAGAGTAGTTAACAGAAAAGGGAAGTTGAAAATATCGATTTCCACTCATCCTTTAAATCCGATCGAGCTAGATTTTAACACTTCATATAAAATTAAGAATAGATTTTAGAAATATTTTGAGAAATCTACGAAAAAAAGAGACATCCTTCAAGAGCAGTTAACAGAAAAAAGAAGTTGAAAATATCTATTTCCAATCATCCTTTAAATCCGATCCATCCAAATTTTAACACTTCATATAAAATTAAGTACAGATTTTAGAAATATTTTGAGAAATCTACGAAAAAAAGAGACATCCTTCAAGAGTAATTAACAGAAAAAAGAAGTTGAAAATATCAATTTCCACTCATCCTTTAAATCCGATCCATCTAGATTTTAACGCTTTATATACAATTAAGTATAGATTTTAGAAATATTTTCAGAAATCTACGAAAAAAAGAGACATGCTTCAAGAGTAGTTAACAGAAAAGGAAAGTTGAAAATATCGATTTCCACTCATCCTTTAAATCCGATCGAGCTAGATTTTAACACTTCATATAAAATTAAGAATAGATTTTGGAAATATTTTGAGAAATCTACGAAAAAAAGAGACATCCTTCAAGAATAGTTAACAGAAAAAAGAAGTTGAAAATATCAATTTCCACTCATCCTTTAAATCCGACCGAGCTACATTTTAACACTTCATATAAAATTAAGAATAGATTTTAGAAATATTTTGAGAAATCTACGAAAAAAAGAGACATCCTTCAAGAGTAGTTAACAGAAAAAAGAAGTTGAAAATATCAATTTCCACTCATCCTTTAAATCCGATCGAGCTAGATTTTAACACTTCATATAAAATTAAGAATAGATTTTAGAAATATTTTGAGAAATCTACGAAAAAAAGAGAAATCCTTCAAGAGTAGTTAACAGAAAAAAGAAGTTGAAAATATCAATTTCCACTCATCCTTTAAATCCGATCGAGCTAGATTTTAACACTTCATATAAAATTAAGAATAGATTTTAGAAATATTTTGAGAAATCTACGAAAAAAGAGACATCCTTCAAGAGTAGTTAACAGAAAAAAGAAGTTAAAAATATTAATTTCCACTCATCCTTTAAATCCTATCGAGCTAGATTTTAACACATTATATAAAATTAAGAATAGATTTTAGAAATATTTTGAGAAATCTACGAAAAAAAGAGACATCCTTCAAGAGTAGTTAACAGAAAAAGGAAGTTGAAATTATCAATTTCCACTCATCCTTTAAATCCGATCGAGCTAGATTTTAACAGTTCATATAAAATTAAGAATAGATTTTAGAAATATTTTGAGAAATCTACGAAAAAATGAGACATCCTTCAAGAGTAGTTAACAGAAAAAACAAGTTGAAAATATCAATTTCCACTCATCCTTTAAATCCGATCCATCTAGATTTTAACACTTTATATAAAATTAAGTATAGATTTTAGAAATATTTTGAGAAATCTACGAAAAAATGAGACATCCTTCAAGAGTAGTTAACAGAAAAACGAAGTTGAAAATATCAATTTCCACTCATCCTTTAAATCCGATCCATCTAGATTTTAACACTTTATATAAAATTAAGTATAGATTTTAGAAATATTTTGAGAAATCTACGAAAAAATGAGACATCCTTCAAGAGTAGTTAACAGAAAAACGAAGTTGAAAATATCAATTTCCACTCATCCTTTAAATCCGATCGAGCTATATTTTAACACATTATATAAAATTAAGAATAGATTTTAGAAATATTTTGAGAAATCTACGAAAAAAAGAGACATCCTTCAAGAGTAGTTAACAGAAAAAGGAAGTTCAAATTATCAATTTCCACTCATCCTTTAAATCCGATCCATCTAGATTTTAACACTTTATATAAAATTAAGTATAGATTTTAGAAATATTTTGAGAAATCTACGAAAAAAAGAGACATCCTTCAAGAGCAGTTAACAGAAAAAATAAGTTGAAAATATCTATTTCCAATCATCCTTTAAATCCGATCCATCCAGATTTTAACACTTCATATAAAATTACGTACAGATTTTAGAAATATTTTGAGAAATCTACGAAAAAAAGAGACATCCTTCAAGAGTAATTAACAGAAAAAAGAAGTTGAAAATATCAATTTCCACTCACCCTTTAAATCCGATCCATCTAGATTTTAACGCTTTATATACAATTAAGTATAGATTTTAGAAATATTTTCAGAAATCTACGAAAAAAAGAGACATCCTTCAAGAGTAGTTAACAGAAAAGGAAAGTTGAAAATATCGATTTAAACTCATCCTTTAAATCCGATCGAGCTAGATTTTAACACTTCATATAAAATTAAGAATAGATTTTGGAAATATTTTGAGAAATCTACGAAAAAAAGAGACATCCTTCAAGAGTAGTTAACAGAAAAAAGAAGTTGAAAATATCAATTTCCACTCATTCTTTAAATCCGACCGAGCTAGATTTTAACACTTCATATAAAATTAAGAATAGATTTTAGAAATATTTTGAGAAATCTACGAAAAAAAGAGACATCCTTCAAGAGTAGTTAACAGAAAAAAGAAGTTGAAAATATCAATTTCCACTCATCCTTTAAATCCGATCGAGCTAGATTTTAACACTTCATATAAAATTAAGAATAGATTTTAGAAATATTTTGAGAAATCTACGAAAAAAAGAGAAATCCTTCAAGAGTAGTTAACAGAAAAAAGAAGTTGAAAATATCAATTTCCACTCATCCTTTAAATCCGATCGAGCTAGATTTTAACACTTCATATAAAATTAAGAATGGATTTTAGAAATATTTTGAGAAATCTACGAAAAAAAGAGACATCCTTCAAGAGTAGTTAACAGAAAAAAGAAGTTAAAAATATTAATTTCCACTCATCCTTTAAATCCTATCGAGCTAGATTTTAACACATTATATAAAATTAAGAATAGATTTTAGAAATATTTTGAGAAATCTACGAAAAAAAGAGACATCCTTCAAGAGTAGATAACAGAAAAAGGAAGTTGAAATTATCAATTTCCACTCATCCTTTAAATCCGATCGAGCTAGATTTTAACACTTCATATAAAATTAAGAATAGATTTTAGAAATATTTTGAGAAATCTACGAAAAAAAGAGACATCCTTCAAGAGTAATTAACAGAAAAAAGAAGTTGAAAATATCAATTTCCACTCACCCTTTAAATCCGATCCATCTAGATTTTAACGCTTTATATACAATTAAGTATAGATTTTAGAAATATTTTCAGAAATCTACGAAAAAAAGAGACATCCTTCAAGAGTAGTTAACAGAAAAGGAAAGTTGAAAATATCGATTTCCACTCATCCTTTAAATCCGATCGAGCTAGATTTTAACACTTCATATAAAATTAAGAATAGATTTTGGAAATATTTTGAGAAATCTACGAAAAAAAGAGACATCCTTCAAGAGTAGTTAACAGAAAAAAGAAGTTGAAAATATCAATTTCCACTCATCCTTTAAATCCGACCGAGCTAGATTTTAACACTTCATATAAAATTAAGAATAGATTTTAGAAATATTTTGAGAAATCTACGAAAAAAAGAGACATCCTTCAAGAGTAGTTAACAGAAAAAAGAAGTTGAAAATATCAATTTCCACTCATCCTTTAAATCCGATCGAGCTAGATTTTAACACTTCATATAAAATTAAGAATAGATTTTAGAAATATTTTGAGAAATCTACGAAAAAAAGAGAAATCCTTCAAGAGTAGTTAACAGAAAAAAGAAGTTGAAAATATCAATTTCCACTCATCCTTTAAATCCGATCGAGCTAGATTTTAACACTTCATATAAAATTAAGAATGGATTTTAGAAATATTTTGAGAAATCTACGAAAAAAAGAGACATCCTTCAAGAGTAGTTAACAGAAAAAAGAAGTTAAAAATATTAATTTCCACTCATCCTTTAAATCCTATCGAGCTAGATTTTAACACATTATATAAAATTAAGAATAGATTTTAGAAATATTTTGAGAAATCTACGAAAAAAAGAGACATCCTTCAAGAGTAGATAACAGAAAAAGGAAGTTGAAATTATCAATTTCCACTCATCCTTTAAATCCGATCGAGCTAGATTTTAACACTTCATATAAAATTAAGAATAGATTTTACAAATATTTTGAGAAATCTACGAAAAAATGAGACATCCTTCAAGAGTAGTTAACAGAAAAAAGAAGTTGAAAATATCAATTTCCACTCATCCTTTAAATCCGATCCATCTAGATTTTAACACTTTATATAAAATTAAGTATAGATTTTAGAAATATTTTGAGAAATCTACGAAAAAATGAGACATCCTTCAAGAGTAGTTAACAGAAAAAAGAAGTTGAAAATATCAATTTCCACTCATCCTTTAAATCCGGTCGAGTTAGATTTTAACACTTCATATAAAATTAAGAATAGATTTTAGAAATATTTTGAGAAATCTACGAAAAAAAGAGACATCCTTCAAGAGTAGTTAACAGAAAAAAGAAGTTGAAAATATCAATTTCCACTCATCCTTTAAATCCGATCGAGTTAGATTTTAACACTTCATATAAAATTAAGAATAGATTTTAGAAATATTTTGAGAAATCTACGAAAAAAAGAGACATCCTTCAAGAGTAGTTAACAGAAAAAAGAAGTTGAAAATATCAATTTCCACTCATCCTTTAAATCCGGTCGAGTTAGATTTTAACGCTTTATATACAATTAAGTATAGATTTTAGAAATATTTTCAGAAATCTACGAAAAAAAGAGACATCCTTCAAGAGTAGTTAACAGAAAAGGAAAGTTGAAAATATCGATTTCCACTCATCCTTTAAATCCGATCGAGCTAGATTTTAACACTTCATATAAAATTAAGAATAGATTTTGGAAATATTTTGAGAAATCTACGAAAAAAAGAGACATCCTTCAAGAGTAGTTAACAGAAAAAAGAAGTTGAAAATATCAATTTCCACTCATTCTTTAAATCCGACCGAGCTAGATTTTAACACTTCATATAAAATTAAGAATAGATTTTAGAAATATTTTGAGAAATCTACGAAAAAAAGAGACATCCTTCAAGAGTAGTTAACAGAAAAAAGAAGTTGAAAATATCAATTTCCACTCATCCTTTAAATCCGATCGAGCTAGATTTTAACACTTCATATAAAATTAAGAATAGATTTTAGAAATATTTTGAGAAATCTACGAAAAAAAGAGAAATCCTTCAAGAGTAGTTAACAGAAAAAAGAAGTTGAAAATATCAATTTCCACTCATCCTTTAAATCCGATCGAGCTAGATTTTAACACTTCATATAAAATTAAGAATGGATTTTAGAAATATTTTGAGAAATCTACGAAAAAAAGAGACATCCTTCAAGAGTAGTTAACAGAAAAAAGAAGTTAAAAATATTAATTTCCACTCATCCTTTAAATCCTATCGAGCTAGATTTTAACACATTATATAAAATTAAGAATAGATTTTAGAAATATTTTGAGAAATCTACGAAAAAAAGAGACATCCTTCAAGAGTAGATAAGAGAAAAAGGAAGTTGAAATTATCAATTTCCACTCATCCTTTAAATCCGATCGAGCTAGATTTTAACACTTCATATAAAATTAAGAATAGATTTTAGAAATATTTTGAGAAATCTACGAAAAAAAGAGACATCCTTCAAGAGTAATTAACAGAAAAAAGAAGTTGAAAATATCAATTTCCACTCACCCTTTAAATCCGATCCATCTAGATTTTAACGCTTTATATACAATTAAGTATAGATTTTAGAAATATTTTGAGAAATCTACGAAAAAAAGAGACATCCTTCAAGAGTAGTTAACAGAAAAAAGAAGTTGAAAATATCAATTTCCACTCATCCTTTAAATCCGATCGAGCTAGATTTTAACACTTCATATAAAATTAAGAATAGATTTTAGAAATATTTTGAGAAATCTACGAAAAAAAGAGAAATCCTTCAAGAGTAGTTAACAGAAAAAAGAAGTTGAAAATATCAATTTCCACTCATCCTTTAAATCCGATCGAGCTAGATTTTAACACTTCATATAAAATTAAGAATGGATTTTAGAAATATTTTGAGAAATCTACGAAAAAAAGAGACATCCTTCAAGAGTAGTTAACAGAAAAAAGAAGTTAAAAATATTAATTTCCACTCATCCTTTAAATCCTATCGAGCTAGATTTTAACACATTATATAAAATTAAGAATAGATTTTAGAAATATTTTGAGAAATCTACGAAAAAAAGAGACATCCTTCAAGAGTAGATAACAGAAAAAGGAAGTTGAAATTATCAATTTCCACTCATCCTTTAAATCCGATCGAGCTAGATTTTAACACTTCATATAAAATTAAGAATAGATTTTACAAATATTTTGAGAAATCTACGAAAAAATGAGACATCCTTCAAGAGTAGTTAACAGAAAAAAGAAGTTGAAAATATCAATTTCCACTCATCCTTTAAATCCGATCCATCTAGATTTTAACACTTTATATAAAATTAAGAATAGATTTTAGAAATATTTTGAGAAATCTACGAAAAAAAGAGACATCCTTCAAGAGTAGTTAACAGAAAAGGAAAGTTGAAAATATCGATTTCCACTCATCCTTTAAATCCGATCGAGCTAGATTTTAACACTTCATATAAAATTAAGAATAGATTTTAGAAATATTTTGAGAAATCTACGAAAAAAAGAGACATCCTTCAAGAGTAGTTAACAGAAAAAAGAAGTTAAAAATATTAATTTCCACTCATCCTTTAAATCCTATCGAGCTAGATTTTAACACATTATATAAAATTAAGAATAGATTTTAGAAATATTTTGAGAAATCTACGAAAAAAAGAGACATCCTTCAAGAGTAGTTAACAGAAAAAAGAAGTTAAAAATATTAATTTCCACTCATCCTTTAAATCCTATCGAGCTAGATTTTAACACATTATATAAAATTAAGTATAGATTTTAGAAATATTTTGAGAAATCTACGAAAAAAAGAGACATCCTTCAAGAGCAGTTAACAGAAAAAATAAGTTGAAAATATCTATTTCCAATCATCCTTTAAATCCGATCCATCCAGATTTTAACACTTCATATAAAATTACGTACAGATTTTAGAAATATTTTGAGAAATCTACGAAAAAAAGAGACATCCTTCAAGAGTAATTAACAGAAAAAAGAAGTTGAAAATATCAATTTCCACTCACCCTTTAAATCCGATCCATCTAGATTTTAACGCTTTATATACAATTAAGTATAGATTTTAGAAATATTTTCAGAAATCTACGAAAAAAAGAGACATCCTTCAAGAGTAGTTAACAGAAAAGGAAAGTTGAAAATATCGATTTCCACTCATCCTTTAAATCCGATCGAGCTAGATTTTAACACTTCATATAAAATTAAGAATAGATTTTGGAAATATTTTGAGAAATCTACGAAAAAAAGAGACATCCTTCAAGAGTAGTTAACAGAAAAAAGAAGTTGAAAATATCAATTTCCACTCATCCTTTAAATCCGATCGAGCTAGATTTTAACACTTCATATAAAATTAAGAATAGATTTTAGAAATATTTTGAGAAATCTACGAAAAAAAGAGAAATCCTTCAAGAGTAGTTAACAGAAAAAAGAAGTTGAAAATATCAATTTCCACTCATCCTTTAAATCCGATCGAGCTAGATTTTAACACTTCATATAAAATTAAGAATGGATTTTAGAAATATTTTGAGAAATCTACGAAAAAAAGAGACATCCTTCAAGAGTAGTTAACAGAAAAAAGAAGTTAAAAATATTAATTTCCACTCATCCTTTAAATCCTATCGAGCTAGATTTTAACACATTATATAAAATTAAGAATAGATTTTAGAAATATTTTGAGAAATCTACGAAAAAAAGACACATCCTTCAAGAGTAGATAACAGAAAAAGGAAGTTGAAATTATCAATTTCCACTCATCCTTTAAATCCGATCGAGCTAGATTTTAACACTTCATATAAAATTAAGAATAGATTTTAGAAATATTTTGAGAAATCTACGAAAAAAAGAGACATCCTTCAAGAGTAATTAACAGAAAAAAGAAGTTGAAAATATCAATTTCCACTCACCCTTTAAATCCGATCCATCTAGATTTTAACGCTTTATATACAATTAAGTATAGATTTTAGAAATATTTTCAGAAATCTACGAAAAAAAGAGACATCCTTCAAGAGTAGTTAACAGAAAAGGAAAGTTGAAAATATCGATTTCCACTCATCCTTTAAATCCGATCGAGCTAGATTTTAACACTTCATATAAAATTAAGAATAGATTTTGGAAATATTTTGAGAAATCTACGAAAAAAAGAGACATCCTTCAAGAGTAGTTAACAGAAAAAAGAAGTTGAAAATATCAATTTCCACTCATCCTTTAAATCCGACCGAGCTAGATTTTAACACTTCATATAAAATTAAGAATAGATTTTAGAAATATTTTGAGAAATCTACGAAAAAAAGAGACATCCTTCAAGAGTAGTTAACAGAAAAAAGAAGTTGAAAATATCAATTTCCACTCATCCTTTAAATCCGATCGAGCTAGATTTTAACACTTCATATAAAATTAAGAATAGATTTTAGAAATATTTTGAGAAATCTACGAAAAAAAGAGAAATCCTTCAAGAGTAGTTAACAGAAAAAAGAAGTTGAAAATATCAATTTCCACTCATCCTTTAAATCCGATCGAGCTAGATTTTAACACTTCATATAAAATTAAGAATGGATTTTAGAAATATTTTGAGAAATCTACGAAAAAAAGAGACATCCTTCAAGAGTAGTTAACAGAAAAAAGAAGTTAAAAATATTAATTTCCACTCATCCTTTAAATCCTATCGAGCTAGATTTTAACACATTATATAAAATTAAGAATAGATTTTAGAAATATTTTGAGAAATCTACGAAAAAAAGAGACATCCTTCAAGAGTAGATAACAGAAAAAGGAAGTTGAAATTATCAATTTCCACTCATCCTTTAAATCCGATCGAGCTAGATTTTAACACTTCATATAAAATTAAGAATAGATTTTAGAAATATTTTGAGAAATCTACGAAAAAATGAGACATCCTTCAAGAGTAGTTAACAGAAAAAAGAAGTTGAAAATATCAATTTCCACTCATCCTTTAAATCCGATCCATCTAGATTTTAACACTTTATATAAAATTAAGTATAGATTTTAGAAATATTTTGAGAAATCTACGAAAAAATGAGACATCCTTCAAGAGTAGTTAACAGAAAAAAGAAGTTGAAAATATCAATTTCCACTCATCCTTTAAATCCGGTCGAGTTAGATTTTAACACTTCATATAAAATTAAGAATAGATTTTAGAAATATTTTGAGAAATCTACGAAAAAAAGAGACATCCTTCAAGAGTAGTTAACAGAAAAAAGAAGTTAAAAATATTAATTTCCACTCATCCTTTAAATCCTATCGAGCTAGATTTTAACACATTATATAAAATTAAGTATAGATTTTAGAAATATTTTGAGAAATCTACGAAAAAAAGAGACATCCTTCAAGAGCAGTTAACAGAAAAAATAAGTTGAAAATATCTATTTCCAATCATCCTTTAAATCCGATCCATCCAGATTTTAACACTTCATATAAAATTACGTACAGATTTTAGAAATATTTTGAGAAATCTACGAAAAAAAGAGACATCCTTCAAGAGTAATTAACAGAAAAAAGAAGTTGAAAATATCAATTTCCACTCACCCTTTAAATCCGATCCATCTAGATTTTAACGCTTTATATACAATTAAGTATAGATTTTAGAAATATTTTCAGAAATCTACGAAAAAAAGAGACATCCTTCAAGAGTAGTTAACAGAAAAGGAAAGTTGAAAATATCGATTTCCACTCATCCTTTAAATCCGATCGAGCTAGATTTTAACACTTCATATAAAATTAAGAATAGATTTTGGAAATATTTTGAGAAATCTACGAAAAAAAGAGACATCCTTCAAGAGTAGTTAACAGAAAAAAGAAGTTGAAAATATCAATTTCCACTCATCCTTTAAATCCGATCGAGCTAGATTTTAACACTTCATATAAAATTAAGAATAGATTTTAGAAATATTTTGAGAAATCTACGAAAAAAAGAGAAATCCTTCAAGAGTAGTTAACAGAAAAAAGAAGTTGAAAATATCAATTTCCACTCATCCTTTAAATCCGATCGAGCTAGATTTTAACACTTCATATAAAATTAAGAATGGATTTTAGAAATATTTTGAGAAATCTACGAAAAAAAGAGACATCCTTCAAGAGTAGTTAACAGAAAAAAGAAGTTAAAAATATTAATTTCCACTCATCCTTTAAATCCTATCGAGCTAGATTTTAACACATTATATAAAATTAAGAATAGATTTTAGAAATATTTTGAGAAATCTACGAAAAAAAGACACATCCTTCAAGAGTAGATAACAGAAAAAGGAAGTTGAAATTATCAATTTCCACTCATCCTTTAAATCCGATCGAGCTAGATTTTAACACTTCATATAAAATTAAGAATAGATTTTAGAAATATTTTGAGAAATCTACGAAAAAAAGAGACATCCTTCAAGAGTAATTAACAGAAAAAAGAAGTTGAAAATATCAATTTCCACTCACCCTTTAAATCCGATCCATCTAGATTTTAACGCTTTATATACAATTAAGTATAGATTTTAGAAATATTTTCAGAAATCTACGAAAAAAAGAGACATCCTTCAAGAGTAGTTAACAGAAAAGGAAAGTTGAAAATATCGATTTCCACTCATCCTTTAAATCCGATCGAGCTAGATTTTAACACTTCATATAAAATTAAGAATAGATTTTGGAAATATTTTGAGAAATCTACGAAAAAAAGAGACATCCTTCAAGAGTAGTTAACAGAAAAAAGAAGTTGAAAATATCAATTTCCACTCATCCTTTAAATCCGACCGAGCTAGATTTTAACACTTCATATAAAATTAAGAATAGATTTTAGAAATATTTTGAGAAATCTACGAAAAAAAGAGACATCCTTCAAGAGTAGTTAACAGAAAAAAGAAGTTGAAAATATCAATTTCCACTCATCCTTTAAATCCGATCGAGCTAGATTTTAACACTTCATATAAAATTAAGAATAGATTTTAGAAATATTTTGAGAAATCTACGAAAAAAAGAGAAATCCTTCAAGAGTAGTTAACAGAAAAAAGAAGTTGAAAATATCAATTTCCACTCATCCTTTAAATCCGATCGAGCTAGATTTTAACACTTCATATAAAATTAAGAATGGATTTTAGAAATATTTTGAGAAATCTACGAAAAAAAGAGACATCCTTCAAGAGTAGTTAACAGAAAAAAGAAGTTAAAAATATTAATTTCCACTCATCCTTTAAATCCTATCGAGCTAGATTTTAACACATTATATAAAATTAAGAATAGATTTTAGAAATATTTTGAGAAATCTACGAAAAAAAGAGACATCCTTCAAGAGTAGATAACAGAAAAAGGAAGTTGAAATTATCAATTTCCACTCATCCTTTAAATCCGATCGAGCTAGATTTTAACACTTCATATAAAATTAAGAATAGATTTTAGAAATATTTTGAGAAATCTACGAAAAAATGAGACATCCTTCAAGAGTAGTTAACAGAAAAAAGAAGTTGAAAATATCAATTTCCACTCATCCTTTAAATCCGATCCATCTAGATTTTAACACTTTATATAAAATTAAGTATAGATTTTAGAAATATTTTGAGAAATCTACGAAAAAATGAGACATCCTTCAAGAGTAGTTAACAGAAAAAAGAAGTTGAAAATATCAATTTCCACTCATCCTTTAAATCCGGTCGAGTTAGATTTTAACACTTCATATAAAATTAAGAATAGATTTTAGAAATATTTTGAGAAATCTACGAAAAAAAGAGACATCCTTCAAGAGTAGTTAACAGAAAAAAGAAGTTGAAAATATTAATTTCCACTCATCCTTTAAATCCTATCGAGCTAGATTTTAACACATTATATAAAATTAAGAATAGATTTTAGAAATATTTTGAGAAATCTACGAAAAAAAGAGACATCCTTCAAGAGTAGTTAACAGAAAAATGAAGTTGAAATTATCAATTTCCACTCATCCTTTAAATCCGATCGAGCTAGATTTTAACACTTCATATAAAATTAAGAATAGATTTTAGAAATATTTTGAGAAATCTACGAAAAAATGAGACATCCTTCAAGAGTAGTTAACAGAAAAAAGAAGTTGAAAATATCAATTTCCACTCATCCTTTAAATCCGATCCATCTAGATTTTAACACTTTATATAAAATTAAGTATAGATTTTAGAAATATTTTGAGAAATCTACGAAAAAATGAGACATCCTTCAAGAGTAGTTAACAGAAAAAAGAAGTTGAAAATATCAATTTCCACTCATCCTTTAAATCCGGTCGAGTTAGATTTTAACACTTCATATAAAATTAAGAATAGATTTTAGAAATATTTTGAGAAATCTACGAAAAAAAGAGACATCCTTCAAGAGTAGTTAACAGAAAAAAGAAGTTGAAAATATCAATTTCCACTCATCCTTTAAATCCGATCGAGTTAGATTTTAACACTTCATATAAAATTAAGAATAGATTTTAGAAATATTTTGAGAAATCTACGAAAAAAAGAGACATCCTTCAAGAGTAGTTAACAGAAAAAAGAAGTTGAAAATATCAATTTCCACTCATCCTTTAAATCCGATCGAGCTAGATTTTAACACTTCATATAAAATTAAGAATAGATTTTAGAAATATTTTGAGAAATCTACGAAAAAAAGAGAAATCCTTCAAGAGTAGTTAACAGAAAAAAGAAGTTGAAAATATCAATTTCCACTCATCCTTTAAATCCGATCGAGCTAGATTTTAACACTTCATATAAAATTAAGAATAGATTTTAGAAATATTTTGAGAAATCTACGAAAAAAAGAGACATCCTTCAAGAGTAGTTAACAGAAAAAAGAAGTTGAAAATATCAATTTCCACTCATCCTTTAAATCCGATCGAGCTAGATTTTAACACTTCATATAAAATTAAGAATAGATTTTAGAAATATTTTGAGAAATCTACGAAAAAAAGAGACATCCTTCAAGAGTAGTTAACAGAGAACAGAAGTTAAAAATATTAATTTACCGAGGAGATATTTTAAATATGCGAATGCATCAAACGTCCATAAACATAACATTAGTGAGAGGGAATTCGAAAGCTGAGTGACAAGCAGCCTTTTAAGGGGTCTCAGGACTCTTAAAATTGGAAAAATCGAAAAAAAAAGACCATTTTCAACATATAATATCTTAAAATGTAATTGATTTTAAGACAAAATTTATATTGGGATGAAAGATATAAGTATGTTCTTTCATTGCATGTATTTGAAAAATTACAAGATGCCGAATTAGAATTTACAGTGGGCTCCACAATGTCAGACATTTGACGAGCGGAAAATCGGCATAACAGATTATGCGCACAATTACAAAATAAATTTAGTAATAAAAAGTAGAAGGTAAATTTTGTGTCCTACTTATGCTTCACATTGTAATAATTACACTGAACGTAAATAAATTTGTATTGAAAGCATTTTTCTATTTTTAATACGAAGTTGTATTTATTTAATGCAAAATTTAGAATTTTTCAACAGTATAATCACCTATAAAGAATATATTTCTGAACAATATGAAGGAAATTTTAGGTTCAGTTTATACAGACTAACATGAAACATATGTTTTGAAAATTTCATGAAAAAAATTTCAGAAGTTTTTGAGCTATCGTGCACGTTATGCCCAAAAACGTCATTTGGACAAAATTGACTTCAAAGTTTCTGAAACGCCGCTTCAGCTATTGAGCGTGCATAATTCTAAAAGCCATAACTTCTGTTCTAATAGGAATTTCAAGGAAACATTTATACTAAAATGTTCAGAAAAGATAGTAGTTTAATATCTAAAAAAAATTAAAATTTCCAAAATTTTAAAGCTTTAAGAGTCCTGAAACCCCTTAAGCTTGGAGTGAAACATCTTATATTTTTGATTGAATAAGAGGTTTGTAATTGAATAAGAGTTCTGAGTACAAAAAATTTTCATTACAGTATGACTTACCATCTCCGGAAGATAGCATATAACTTTTACAAAATGAAAAAAAAAAATCATCATTAATATGTTTATCATCCAGTAATACAAGTGTAAAACTATAAGAAAATCACAATAAAACAATGGATCTTTTGCATACACATAAAATTAATTAAAAGTTTCATCATTTCTAATCAACAAAACAAAACGCTAAAATGTTGTACATTTTATTTAAAAACTTACACCAGAAATATGTTTAGAAATATATTTATGTAATATTTTATGTCAAATAACGTACGAAGCAGTCGGTGTGAAACATAATTCCTAATATTACTAGCACCCTCAAAGGTAGCTGGTGATATTGAATTAATAACAGAAGCAGATGTTGATTGTTGTATTTTAGTTTTGTGTAAAGTGCATTAAAAATATATTCCTCATTTATGACAAGCGTCTAGTCTTCTAGACCCTGCACTTTGGCTACGATTTCAAAAAATGGTTCGCTCTGCGCCCACGCGTATTGTGATCTACCAGGGGGTACCATTCGTACGATGCGCCAACTGTAAAGATTTCTTAACTGCTCGCGCATTACCTCACGTGGCGGATAGATTCGCCTCGCTTCGCTCGTTTCTGTATGCCGTTCTGCGATGGAATTTTTTTTATGTGAATGATTTTAATTATTCTATTATTTTAACAGACTTTAAAAAAAAGCTAATGAATGCACTATATCAACATGTTTTAATAGCTCTCGGAGAACACGTATACAGATTTTAAAATCCAGTACAAAGTCTCAAATCCGGTCGTCGAAATACGGAATTATTCAAAAGACGAGCATTTTGTTAACTGACGATTATTATTCTAGAGAATCGCAACGAAAAACACTAAAATAGCAGAGGCCGAATGTACTATATTAGGCTGAAATTTTAAAGCCGAATACCTTTTGCGAACGTCAATTTCTGCAGAACGCAAAAATCTCTAAAAATTGCATAAAATAATCGCGAGAAATTCCGAATAAACTTAAATGAAAGTGAAAAAAAAAAAAAAAGCAAAGAAAAAGAGGACAGCATTTACTGGACTAAACGTTTAAAACCGTACTTCTTTCACAAATTCAGACAAATCGCCATGAATTGGAAAAAAGCAGTTCAAAGCAGAGGAGAAAATTTATTATATTTGGCTAAATGTTGGTAACCGAGTTCCTTTTACAAATCTCAAAACTCTAAAATTCGTATAAAAAACTCGCGAAAAATGCAAACTCCGAATAAACTTAATTGAAAAAAATGACAAGATTTACTATACTGGGCTAAAAAATAAAGCTGGATTCCTTTTATTCATATTTGAAAAATGCCGCAGAAAAGAAAAGAAAAAAAAAACATGTGTGTGTGTGGGGGGGGGGGGGTTATACACTTAGTTGTTATTACTGCAGAATATTAGAGCTCTGGTAGTTTTTTTTTCTTTTTTTGCTTGAAACTAAGCCCTGTGTATATATATTGTTACAGATATTTGAATCATATTAATGTGCACTTGAAACTAATGAATTTAAGAATTGAATTTTGTTTATTAACCCCTTAATTCTCGCTCCCGTCATATTCTCGGGCTGTGTCTTTTACTCAAATTGTTTGATTCCCACCAGTTTTATAAAATAGTGAAATTGGCTATATTTTAGTGTCGTTTTTCCTGCCATTAAATTAGGTGAATATTTCTTTTTCATAAAAGTGGTGCCAATAAGCAATTTGAATTTTTCAACCGTAATTTAATTCGAGCGTTAAGCGGTTAATGAGGATCAATGATTTTGCTACCTGACAGTGTGTAAAAAGTATTATTTTTTTCCCTTTCTATTTTTTGAAAATGTTAACTCAATGTTAAATCTGTATATCTCCATAAATTTTCTTTCTATTGTTTCTTATTTGTATGGAAAAATGTTATATTAGATGTGTTTTATAAGATAACATGGACATTTTAGAACTGAAGTTGTTTTAAAATATTCAGTTTTTGCTGAAATTTTGTATATATGAAATAACGATATTGCTATTTGTATATCATAATGTAAAAAATATGTATAGTACATATTTTTTTCATAATAGAATTAGTTTAATTATAGAGTAATATTTTTGTATTATTTTGATCCTGAATAAGCATAGTGACATTCGAATTTTTTTGAAAACATATCTAGTAATCGGACAATGCATTAGTGTTAAAAGTTTTGATGCGAGATTTTTGTTTAATATATAATGTTTGATAATTCTAGCCATTTTATTACTACTGCTGTGTCATAATATTAATATAATTCATTTTATTTTGCAATAGTTTAAAAGTTTTCATTTGTACTTTTACGCATTAAAAATTTAATTTTTTTCGGGAATTTACTCAAGTATTTGAATGTAAACAAACGTATCGCGATATTATTTAACAATTATGTATTTTATATTTAATTAACTCCAATCAGTGTTTGAACAAATTTTAAGGAAAGTGATTTAGTTCAACTTACTTTCGAAGATCTGCTTTTTAAAAATTTATTTACTTCATATTCCGTTCTTTTACGCTTCCATTTACTTTCTCACCGCTGGTCGATCTCCGATCTCGTCCGCCACATGACGTAAGAGTCCTGCTCTGCTCTGATTGGATATCCTTCAAATGGAACAACCTTATGTAGAAGAACCTTGTGATCTACTTTGAGAGAAATGAGTGTAATACTGCCATTTCGTTGTAATCTTGTAGACATATATGGTGTAATGACACGTCTTGTAAGCCCATGTTTGCGGTTTGTACCCTCGGTGTTTGAGACTTTTTAAGAATTTCGTTTCTCTCTTTATTGAATTATTATCAGTTACCCTGAATTCTTTTAAATCGATTCTTGTTATTGAAACTAAGTTTTAATATTTAATTTTATTTATTTATATACTTATTTTTATTAATTTACTATCAGTTAATAAAATATTGTAATTTTTTAGTTCAATTCTTCTTAACCCCTTGGGGACGGAAGCCCTTTACGAAATCTTTAATCTTTTTTCACCGTTTTTTAAAAACAGAAATTTGTGTCTTCTTGAATCGATAAAGTGCGCTGATTAAATAAGGCAAATTTTACCGTAAAATTTTACTGGTGAGGAAAAGCAAGGATTCTGAGCGCTTCATGCGGCACGTATACGTGCCGCTCGTCCCCAAGGGGTTAAGGAAACTAAGTTTTAATATTTAATATCACCTAAGGGCAATAGTTAAAGAGAAACATATATTTTAGTGCAATAATTTAAAGTTACAGCATAACTAGTTGGATGTGCCAATCCCAAAACTTTCTTCTATCTGATATATTTTAATATTTCAAAATGTTGTTTGAGATGTCTTTCGTCTTACATTTCTGTTTCAGTCAATTAATCGAAGTAAAAACGAGTTAATCTCGATCATGACATTTGTTAAAAACACGTATAGTCGCGAATAGCCGACTTATCAGAATGGGAAGTTCCCGTTGATTCACGACCCACTGGTGAACAATAGAACTATGAAAAATTAAGAAGATTACACAAGAATCGCTATTACAGCGCTCCCTTCCGTCAGAATTTTCCCACATTCAGGAAGGACCTTTTTGCCATGGCCAAACACATACACAAAAAATTTGGTTCAATTCTATGCATAACTTCATACGCTTTTCGAAAGTACAATATTGAAAATGGCACAAAAATTGTTATTACAGCGCCCCCTTCCGGCGGATTTTTTGAAAATTCAGGGAGGCCTTTCTTGCCATGACCAAAAACATACACATAAAATTTGGTTGAATTCCATGCATAACTTCATACACTTTTCGATGGTACAATATTCAAAACGGCACAAAATCGCTATTACAGCGCCCCCTACCGGCGAATTTTCCCAAATAAATGAAGAACCTTCTTGCTGTAGGCAAGAACTTAAAAATTTTTTTGGTTCAATTCTATGCCTAACTTCATGCACTTTTCGATGGTACAATATTCAAAATCGCTATTACAGCGTCCCCTTCCGGCCGATTTTTCCCAAATTAAGGGAGGACCTGCTTGCTATAACCCAAAACTAAAAAAAAAATTTTGGCTCAATTCTATGCATAACTTCATACACTTTTTGATGGTACAATATTCAAAATCGCCTATTACAGCGCCCCCTTCCGGCGGATTTTTCCAAATGAAGGAAGTACCTGCTTTTTTCCTAGCCAAAAACGTAAAAAATTTTTTTCGTTCAATTCTATGCATAATAACTTCATACACTTTTTGATGTTACAATGGCGACAGACACACATATACACGGACACACAGACATTTTCTATAAACATGTTATTGGGATATCTGACCCCTAAAACATGTAAATCCGTCGAAAACCGAAAGTCGAAAAAAATTTTGATAACAATACTTACTCCTACTGAAGATAGAAGGAAGTAAAAATATTTTTATGTAATTTTAATCGATATTATTATTCATTAAAATATATGTTTCATTTTAATTATTAAAATATAGCCCTTAGGGGCCCTTCACGTATTAAAACTTAGTTTCATTAAGAAGAATTGATTTAAAAAATGATAATATTTTATTAACTGAAAGTAAATTAATAAAAATAAATAGAAAAAAATAAATTAAATATTAAAAATTAGTTTCATTAACAAAGTTAAAAAAATTCAGGGTAACTGATGATAAATCAATAAAGATGGAAACAAAATTCTTTAAAAAGTCGAAAACAACGAGGACACAACCCACAAACTTGAGCTTACTAGATGGATACTCTAACCGTCACACCATCTATGTGATTACAAGCAAACGACTCTATTGCACTCATTTCTCTCACAGAAAATCACAACACGCATGCGCACAGAGTGATCCGTTTTATGAAATCGTAGCCAAAGTGCAGGGGCTAGACCCTTGTGTCAATATGGGTTGTAAATATATAGCGTTATCGATTTTTTTTTTCAATTTTGAACACGTACCCCTAACATATAACTGTATATCAAATAACACTTTAAAGAATGATATGGATTTATAATCATTTAATGCTTTTAGCATTCATTTTGTATTTTCATAAAAATAGATAACAGACTAAAAGAATAATTACAGACTATATTGACGTAACGAAAAAATTAACAGAAAAATAAAATTTTGTTTCGATCAAAAATGATAACGATATCAAAAAACAAATCCGCACTTTCTCTAGAGATATCTTAGGATATCAAATGTGAGACCCCCCCCCCTTTCCTCTAAATAGATAAAGTTATATATGTACAATCCCTTACAATGCTATGCTTTGTATGGCGTAGAGGGGTAGGTGTTGCGAAATGGCTTCTGCCTTGCGCTGATGACCCGAGGTCACGTGGCTCAGTACATGTTGCGAAAGAACGCGCGCACCTTGATGCTAGAATTCCTTTTTATTTAAGTAAAGAAAACTTGAAATGTTTGGTCGGGAAAAAATGTATTCTCGGAATTATAAATATATTTATATGAAAAAGTGTGATTTAATGTAGAAAAGTGATGTTTGAGTTTATGTAACTAGAAGATTAGAATATCTTATTTACTTGGCCGAGATGCATATTTATATGGCATCTTCGGAATTTATGGTCTTATTTAACTGTCAAATATTAATTGTTCTAAATGTCGTCGTGCTGTGCTGTGAATAATAAAAGATAAAAAGTCTTTCAATGCTTATTAATTTTCAAGAATTGGATTCAACGAAATATTTTTTTGTTTTTTCTCGAAATCATTTTATTACTTCGAATGATATTGCTCGACAGTTTTATGAATATGAATAAGTTTTAGTAGGGGCGTTTACTTAGAACTAATATCTTTTCATCTACTTTCCAATCTCTATTTTTTAACCATTTGGAAAAATGGTTATTGTCCTCGTCAGGGTAGGAAATCAAAAGCATATCTGAAGGTTTTTATTGGTTTAATCATCATTTTATTCGTTTTCTGATTGGTCTATACAGTAATCTGAATTTCCCTTTACTTTCAACAGAGATGGACAACAGAGTGTTGCCACTATGACAAAAAAGTAATAAAAACTACAAAAAAAATTAATAATTCAGAAATAAATGGAGATACAGCTTTCAAACAAATTGCATTTAAAAGTACATTTTTTTTTCTCTATACGACGATGTAAAAAGTAATATTGTGATTGTGGGATATTTAGAAGTTTAAGAAATAAATTTCCTTTAAAATGGGCCGTCAGATGGAAATCTGACGATGGAAAGCCTTTCCCGAACAGCCAATGAGATGCTCGGATAATACATAAGTTTCAGATGGATAATACGTACGAGCCGCAGGCGATTTTTGTCGCTTGGAATTTTTACGTGTAATAACACTGTTAATGTTTAATTCATGGCGTACGTAATGTATGATCAACTCCGTGCGATTTTTTATGTCTTAAAATTTAGTCTTTGGAAAATCATTTTCCAAATGGTCGTTGTAATTTGTTAAATCGCTTTTTTTTTTTTTTTTTTTTTTTAGAAAAAAAGAATACTTTGAGCTAGAATGGATATTAAGTAGAGTTCAAATAACAACATCATAGAAGCAGGACGCAATTCAATTTATTTTCTGTTTCAAATAACGATTTTTTCAGGGTTCGTACGCTTCTGAGATTTTTTCAGGGCAAATATCACTATTTGTTTATAGAAAAATAAATTTAGCTTAAACGCACGAAATTTCGCGTTATTTAAGAAGAGACTTTTCCATAATAAAATACTGGTACCGAAGAATTTCCTGGTCGTGAAATTTCAGGACAAGTACGACCCCTGTTTTTTTATTAAATAAAGGCGGGTGGTTGGACAATTTGCATAATACAGTAGAACCTCGTTTATTCGAAACTCTTTTAACCGAAACTCTTGATTAACCGAAATCCATTTTTAAAGCTTTTTTTTTTCTATTTCATTCCTTGTGTGCATAATATCCATTTTGAAAGCTCTTTCTTTAACCATCATATTCTTTGTGTGCAAGCGGTCCTTTTCGAACTACGAGTACATATAAATATTTTCGATCCCCTTTCTTAGCGTTCCTTTGAATTTAACTTGAGCTCCCGTAAGCTGCGGAGTGGAAAAAAACAACAACGAACAAATCAGCAATTCTGAAGCTTTTGAATGTTTTGCAAAAAGTTTGGCATGGCTGAAGCAGCAGAAAGACTTTGATACTGGTGAACTAATAGTATTAAAAACCTTCGTGATAAAGCTTCAAAGAAAGGGCAATTGGAACTGCGACGAACAAAACATTTTTTCAAACCCTTGTGACATATATAAAAGGTACTTAATTTCAAAATTAAAATTCAGGTAATTTATTCTTGTTTCTAATTTGCTATTGCTTTATTTTTATTAAGCACTCGTTACCATAATAAGAAATATTGCACATATTTCTCCTTAATCTTAAAATTGAAGCATTCTTGATTATCCGAAAACTTCGATTTTCCGAAAGAGGGTCGGTCCCAATTACTTCGGATAATCGATGTTCTACTGTACTATTATAGGAGTTCTAGGTATATACATTAGAAATACAGATGTGTTAGGAATGAAGTAGTCTCTCTCTTACTATCTGTTGTTTAACCCATTAACCCCTTCGGGACGAACGTCTTTTACAGAATTTTTTATTTTTTGTCACCGGTTTTTCAAAACAGAAATTTTTGCCTAATGGAATAGGGGAAAATGCTCGGATTAAATAAGGCAATATTTACAATAAAAATTTACTGGTGGGAACAAACACTGATTCTGAACACCTTACGCGGCAAATATACCTTTCTCTCGTCCCCAAGGGTTATGCCGAAACCGTAAGATAGGGGTCTTCAACTTTTTACGTTCGCCACCACAAATATTGAAAGATAATCTTCGACTTATTTAATGTTCAAACTTTCTGTAATTAAACAAGGATATTTTTTAAATTAAAAAAATACTGGTACCTAGAGTAATTAATTTAAATTTATTTTTAACGGTGCAAAAACGCACCATTAGCAGGTAATGGGTTAAGAAAAGACACGACTGCGGCGCCACGCCCCCCCCCCCCCCTCACATTAATTTTACTCCAACATTTTATACACTTTTATTCTATGTAACTAAATTTTATCCAAGTGTTTATGTATATTTTAATTCATGCGTTTGATAAAACTGTGCAAGAACTTCCCACAATCTAGAAGTATCTAAATTATTTAACTCTCCGAAAAATTGTACTTTTCAGTTAAAAACCCCATTAACTCCTAAAGTACTCGAGCGATTTCGAGAAGAAAAATTTTTGATGGTACAGTATAAATATAAGATCATATGTGGCAGATAGTTTTAAATAATTTTAATTAGTTTCAGAAAAAAATACATTTCTGATAATTTGAAAATTTCTGAAAAAATGCCATTGCTCTAAAATAAAAAGTTTTAGTTGCAGATAAAAACTGTCTGCCATAACTTTTGAGCATAGATCAGAGAATATTAATTCGAATTTCATCAAAATCGATCGGGTAGTTTTCGAGCAAACGGGTCTTAAAGCTCGCATATTTCCCATAGGATTGCACCAAGTCTTGTCTTCCCTTAAAGAAGAAATAATATGTAGAAGTAACTATTGCTTGAGTTAATATATAAAAATAGGTTTAAAAAATGATAATAATAATTTTAAAAGATTATAAAATGTATATTAAGTTCATTATTTACATGGCAAGAAGCAACATTTTGGGAAATCTTAGAGGGAAATTTTAAGACTATTTCACAGAGTTTCAGGGGGAATTAATGTGCATTAAAAGCATACTTTTGGCAGATATCATGCATCTGATAAAAATATACTGACAACCGAGGATTTTTATGTGTGTGTGGCACTAAATATATCTAGAATAAAAGAAAAACTTTACTTCAGTTATGTCGATTGTAGGGTTGACAGTTTAGCCTCCATTTTTATTTCGAAATTTCCAATCACATCGGAAATTTTGATAGGAGAATCTTTACTTTATGTTATCACTAAATTTCTGTCATTAAATAGAATAAAAAATGTTATTTTTAAATTCTAGCACGAATTCGGATTTTCTGGAAAAATATGGAGGCCAAACTGGCAAATCCGGTTGAAATCCCTTTGCCAAAACTGCATGCATATTAAGCGTACAAACTTAATGCTGGAATCAGCCGTAAGTTATACAGCTGCGCCATCTTGTGGACGGGCCACATACGCGGACTTTTAGTGTGACGTCATATATGACACAATCGAGGCTAACGAAAAAGACCGGCTACCGCGGTGCATCGCAGGTGTCTTTTTTTACAGACCGCTAGAGTCACGTGATGCTCTTTTCGCACACCTTCATTGGTGCATTCGAGTATCGCGCAACTTCAGCGGTCTCTAAAAAAAGATACGTGGAATCCACCGCGGTAGCCTATCTTTCTCGCTAGCCTCGTGACAGAATATATACCCTCTGCGCATATTTTCTAAATCGTTAGTCACTCATGGAATACGAATGATGTGTACCAGATTTATTGCAAAATAATGGCGTAGCAAGAAGGGGGTGGGATCCAGATGCACTTGACACGACAAAGTTTTCTTCGCCTTATCTAAACAGTCTCTTTTCAGCTATTAATCAAGCTGAAAAAAACTTTACAATTTTAGTGGTGTGAAGTAAGATAACAGTTAGGTATCTTCCTGTAGTTCAACCCCATCCTCTACGTGGTGAGCGACCTTGATTGATGGGACCCCCTCTTTAATCTTGCTGTTACCTGTCCCATTTAAGATAGGACGCTTATATATATGCAGTTTTGGCCTTTTGCTTTTGCATCACGTTATGATTTGATTATTTATTTATAGTTAGAGTGAAATAACAATTAGGGCACTAAAAGAAAAAAATGGTTAAGAATACCCGTCACTCAGTTTCCGAATTGCCGTCGGTAATGTTAAATCGAAGGCATTTGACGCATTCTTATATTTAAAATATCTTCTCAGGACATTTTTTATTTCTGTTTTCTGTGTGCTCTTGTTAACCCTTTAGTGCGCAGCTTTGTATATATGCAAACAACACTGTTTTGAATTAAATATATTTTTTTTTATTCGTATATACCTAATTCACGTTCGAAAATTAAAATAGCAATACTTGATTTAATTGAAAAACAGACATTCCGTATTTAAATAAAGCGAAATTAATCATTGAAACTTTCTGGTGTAAAGTCAGATTCTCTGAACTACGTAATTTCTAGAACGTATTCTATTATGGGAATTAAGCGGTTAAAGAATAAGTTTTATAAAATAAATAATTATATAAAATAAGGTATTTGTAGATATACTTATTAAAGTATTTACTAATTTGCATTATTTAGGCATAAAACAGCCGCACGACAATAGTTTTTACTAGTATTGCAGATATGCAATAGAAGAAAAGATTAGCGTATTATATGAAAAATATATCTCTGATTTTTTTCATTATTTTTCCTGTGTTATAAACGTTTCAGAGTATCATGTATAATTTTTTCAAACAAAATAAAAAAATCGCGCATTTAAGGGTTAAAGGATGTCTCTTTTTTTCTTAGTTGTCAAAATATTTCTCAAATCTATGCTTAATTTAATATTTTATGTGTTAAAAACTGACGATCTGGGGTAACATTTTAACACTTCATACGAAATTAAGTATGTGTTTTAGAAATATTTTGAGAACTAAGAAAAAACAAGTTTGAAATTGCTCGTCAAACGTGGCAAATGAGGTGCGTTTGTACTATAACTAGTTTTATAAATATTTTTTGCACTGCATATTGTACTGAATGTATATTTTAGTGCACTTCATAAGTGTCTATCAATTTCATTCTGTTTGAAAGGCTATAACTTCATTAAAAGTGCACTTGAAATAATATTTTACCTTTGGCCGTAATGTAACGGAAAATTTTGACTGTCCCGGTAATTAAACTATACATCCGATTTCATAAAATTTTAAATGACTCGACAAAATTGTGCAACAATTATATATTTTAAATTTCAGACCATTCGGAAGGCTGTAACATCATTAAAATGCATTTGCAATAATTTATTCCTATTGGCCGTAATGTAACGGAAAAAAATTGGCTGTCCCTGTAATTAAACTATACATCTAATTTTCATAAAATTTTAAATGACTCGAAAAAATTTTGCATTAATTATGTATTTAAAATTTTAGACCAATCGGTTGGTTAGTTTTTGCTATGTTATATGTGGACAGACAGACGGACTAAACGACGACTATAGGTGCTACATATTTATATAATTACGAACGCACCTAAAAGCCTCTAGCATTAGGATCCATCAAGGATCAGGGTCCACTTTAAAAAAAAAAAAAACACTAAACCTGTGGCGTTACGATCTATTAAGGATCAGGGCCTACTATTTTTTTTTTTTTTTTTTTTTTTTTTTTTTTTTTTTTAACAGACCAGTTCAGCAGTTACAACTTAATTTTTTTCCCATTGGCCGTAATGTAACGGAAAACTTTTGACTGTCCCTGTAATTAAACTATACATCCGATTTTCATAAAATTTTAAATGACTCGACAAAATCTTACAACAATTGTATTTAAAATTTCAGACCATTCGGAAGGCTGTAACATCATTAAAATGCACTTGCAATAATTTTTTCCCATTGGCCATCATGTAACGGAAAACTTTTGACTGTCCCTGTAATGAAACTATGCATCCGATTTTCATAAAATTTTAAATGACTCGACAAAATTATGCAACAATTATATATTTTAAATTTCAAACTATTCGGTTGGATAGTTTTTGTGCTGTTATATGCGGACGGACAGACAGACGGACGGACGGACAGATAGACGGGCTAAACGAAAACTATAGGTGATACTTATTTATATAATTACGAACGCACCCTAAAAGAGACAACAGATATATATTTAAACACAGATATTTTAAATATAAGAATGCACCAAACGACCATAGACTTAACATTTCCGAGGGA
Source organism: Maratus speciosus (assembly GCA_963932465.1). NCBI lineage: Eukaryota > Metazoa > Arthropoda > Arachnida > Araneae > Salticidae > Maratus > Maratus speciosus. The sequence goes on from OZ010798.1 coordinate 281,493,912, forward strand.
AATTCACCACCAGTGGCCGAGAGGTTCTGCCCTCGAAGCTGGTAGACAGGAGGTGCTGGGTTCGAACTCAATCGTGCCCATCGGTCTAATCTTTCGGTGTTTTCGTGGTTTTCTTCGAACTATGGATTTCCATGCGTAAATACGGGTTAGACTCCCTTAGAAAGACCCCCATGAAGGGGAGATCTCCCCCTGTGCCTATATCCCTCGAGTAGATAATTGGCCGTCAAAAATCAACTCAACCCTACCCGAGGTGAATTCAGAAACTGAGGGACGAGCAGTCTTAAAATTTTAAACTTTTGTGTTTCGGCAGCAATGTGAATGAATAGGGGGATATAGATATTTTTTGCAAGAGTATTTGAATGATTGTTTATTTATCGTTACTTCAGATTCAAAATAACATAAAAAAAAAGAAACAGAATAATTTTAAAAAAGCATTTTAAAGATTAGGCTGTGTGTTATAAGAAAGCGGGAAGTTTAGAAGATTGATATAAATTTTGACTGCAATCTAAGAAATAAGGCTGATTTTTCTTCTTCTAAGAAATAGAGTTTTAACCCTTTGAGGGGCGGTGGGATAAAAAAAAAATCCCACAAAATATAATGACACAACCAGTGACACACAATAACAAGTGAAAATATCCCACCTAATTTAAATAAGATTCTCATCAGAAAAATTTAACTAAATTTTATATTTTTAACTTTGGAGGAAAATCGTTGAAAAATTGCGTTTCCTTATTTAAAAAAAAAAAAAAAAAAAAAAAAAAAAAAAAAAAAATCTATTAGTCCGGTGAGAATTCAATATTCAGAGACATTTTTGCTTGCTCCTCAAGGGGTTAACACTAGAACCGCCATAGCAGTCATTTTGACCGTCAACGAATAAAAATACATCGATTCGAACCAGAAATTTCTTTATAAAATAAGTTAAATACGTACCATAGGGAAATAAGTGAAATAAAGAAGTTTAGATAGTTTTTAATAAAAATTCTGATGTAAAATATTTTTATAACACTAGAGTAAAATTTCCGGCGGTTGTAGTGTTAAAGACCTCAAGCTTTGCATGCTAGTGGGAAAAGGAGAAGGGAAAATCGAAAATATAATGGGGCACTTAAAAAAGAATGATTCTTTATCATAATTACAAATAGGACAAACAATTTTTCGAAAAGATAACGAGTTTTAGCACTCGCAGTACTAAGATGGGGGTCAATTTGACCCCATCTGGACATTTTGCAGTTTTTTCTCATTTAGAATATGCATGATAAAATTATTTTCTTAGAATTATCCTATAAAGGTCTCTTTCATGATTTTATCTACTTAGTAAGTTTCGCACATTTAAATATTTTTTATTTATTTGTAGAAACTGCGAATGGGGCCACAAAGTGTGGTCACAAGAAATCAATTTTCGAATTTTTTTGGGGGGACCCCCCAAAAAGTTGCCAATTGACTAGAAAATGAGATTGCCTAAGTTTCAGCTCATTTGGATAATATTAACCCGTGCCTCATTGAGGTTTAAGTTTGAAAAAAACGTGATTTTTCGCAAAAAAATGCTGTTTTCCCTTCATTAAATGAATACAATTGAACCTAGAAACATAATGCAGGTCTCATTTTATAAAAAAAAGTTTTGCTTTGAAGAACCACACACTATTTTTTTCTAAAAATGTATAGATTTAAAAATATGCGCATTTTTCAGGACCAGATTTCACCTGAATCCTAAAAATTGACTTTTTATGAAAAAGCGAAAAAAAATTTTTTAACATTCCATTTCATCTGCTTTCCACCTTTTGTTTTTCTTTTTTTCATTTTGTGAAGTCCAATAAAGTGTTTGATTAAAAAAAATTCCAAAGAAAAGGGAAAAAATCGAATTTTAAACTGAAAGAATTAAAAAAAAAAAGGGAGGGCAAAGGAAGTATAGAAATGAGAGCAAATAATGCTCAATTGCATTTTATTATTAAAGTTGTGTTACAAGAAAGGAGGCATAATAAAGAAAATAAATTATTTTCCCTTACAACTGTCACGTTAACCCTTTCCGGCACAGAAAAATTCTGTTCGTAAAAGGATGAAATGATTGTCTACCCTGGAATTTACAAACGACTTTTTTAGAAATTAAAATCACATTACTTTAACCTTTCATTGTAAAAGCAAAATTTTATTAAAATATTCTTTGTGCCGTTTGTAAGTTTGGAATTAAAATTAGGTGGTCCCGGCGTGGGACACTGCGCCGGAAAGGATTCAAGTGGTAATGGTTTAGATAAGGTGGCTTATGTTGACTTTTTTTACCAAAGTATTATCTAAAAATGAAAATGCAACTTGATCCGAATTAAGATACCAAAGGTGGTTTGTCATTTTAGCAATTGCTTTGTCTGTAAACTATTTATCAAATTTTTTGTAGTGAACAAGTGATTTTATTATTTGCAGGTCTTGAATTGGGGGCTAAAGTGGCAGTGGAAGTATTGAAGCACGCTTTTCCATAAATATTGATTAAAAATAAGAAAAGATCTCTGATACCTTCTTTTTCTAAATTTGTTATTGAAAGATGATTCCTGAAACAATATATTTTAAGAGAATGAATGACCTGTGTCTCCATCCATCTGACATGATTAAAAGTACCAGGTGCTTTGAAAAAAAGTCTTTTGCTGGAAGGAGTTCTATAAAAATTAAACAAAGTTGGATAAACTCTTTATAATCATCCTGAGCTGTTAATTTTTAAAAGTTCCTGTAAGAAAATTTGAAATTTCTTCTGAATTAACTATTTATACCTAGTATTTCATTTTCAGTAACATTTGTATACTTACTCTGATTTAATTTAGACTACCCAGTCAGAATTGTTTTTTTTTTTTAAATATCTGGCTGAGGGGCAGTGATTATGCCCATTTTACAATCAAGAACAGCTTTCTAAATTATGCTGGCGGCATGGTAAATACAGAAGACTTTTCCTTTAACAATTGCTATAGAAAAATGCAGGTTAACTCTGAGGCGACCTGTGTTTACTGCAGTTGTATCAAAAAATATTGCCTGGATTTTACCAACTTCCTCCCACTCTTCAACTGCTGAAAATACAGCTTTCGCCTGAATTATTCCGATACTATTTTCAAGTTGAGGAACTCGTAGTAACTGTTCTTCATCCCCACAACTAATTAAAACTTTTATCCACTCTATTCTTTATTCAAAAAATGGTGAAGCAGTTTTCCACTCCAGTGAACAACAGTTCTCTCTAAATGGGAATTTTAAAATCTGTTTTTGATGAGCTCAGTTGTTTGTTTACGAAACAGTTATTTGCATAGTCGATGTCTGTGGTTAGCTAGTGGATGTATTCTAAGTCTAGTAGCTTCTCTGGCGTTCAGTCCATTTTGTGAATATTATAAAATAAAATACATAAAACTTGACAATTACTTAGCTGCTCACTGTCGATGATTTGATGAGACATGTGGCCAATTTAAAAAATCTTACATTTCTGCCATCATATCAAGAGGGGGAAGGGGTTTTACGGAATGTTTCGTCAATTCTAAAAATAGATAACCATAACAGATAACAAAAACAGCCTTGTAATAAAAAGAGAAATTCAGAGGTTCAACTGCAACACAAATCGAGAAGCTCTTTCTTACTAGACACAGAACTAGATAACTAATAATCAATTATAATTCGTGAAAAATTTTTAAAGTTCCAAAAATTGTTCACTTATTTTTGACTATTAATGATACAAAAAATTATCAAAAGTAATAAAATTTTTAATTTGTCATTTTTTACCTATGTTTCAAAAATGCAGAGTTTGAGGGTATGGTTCACTAGATGTCTTGAAAAATACTAAATGTTCATTAAATATAAGTTTTCATGAGAGTAAAAGTTCAAGGCAACAGCCGTTTCTATGAAATAAAACAAGAATCAGGTTTCTAAGACAAATATTTTTCACGTAAGGAAAGAAAAACGATAATTTTTTGCCAAAAATTGCAAATTTTCAAGAATTCAACTTCGATGAGGCACAGGTTAATATTATTTATTTGAGCTGAAACTTTGCCAATCTCATTTTCTAACTAATTGGGAACTTTTAGGACGGTCCCTCCGAAGAAAACGCTAAAAAATGTTTTCCCCATGTTGCTTGTGACCACCCTAGGACCACATGGACCCCATCTTAGGCAATAAATAGGCAGGGAATAAATGAAAGCTTTTTATCATTTATCCCATTTCAAGAGAAAGAAAGATAATATTTGGCATCCTGGCAAATGTAGTTCGCTGTGGATACAGCGTTACCATGCAAGCGATTTTGTAGTTTTGTGTGCAGCGGTCTCTTCAGAACAAAATAGACAGACACACGAAAATCTTTAATATTATGTAATTGTGCTTTTATTATTATTATTATTATTATTATTATTGAAAATGATTTCTTAGGGAAATAACTTATCCTTAAAAGCAAGATTTTTTATTTTGCTTCGAAAAAAATATATTTGATCCCAGAAAGGTTTATTAACCCCTTCGGACGAGCGTCTTTTACAGAATTTTTAATCTTCAGTCACCGAATTTTTAAAACAGAAATTTTTGTTTAATTGAATCTAGAAAGTGATCTGATTAAATAAGGCAAAATTTACAATACAATTTTACTGGTGAGAATAATCGCTGATTCTGACCAACTTACGCGGCATGAATACCGGCCGTTCGACCCCAAGGGGTTAAACAGGAAAGTAATGAAAAAAATTGGTGATACATTTTTCGTATAATACGTCAAACTTTACTTATCATCAATACTGTACTACATCTGCAATACAAGTAAAAACTAAAATATTGCCAATTAGTACGCATTTTAATAAGTATAAAGTATTAATAAGTAGGTCGTTCGAACGACCCAATAAATACCTTATTTTATATATTTTTTTTTATTTTGTAAAACTTAACTCTTAAATGCATGATTTATTCTTTTAGAACTATGTTTTTTGTTTTTTTTTTAAAGATTGCCACCAGAAATATTTAGATAGATTTTTAACTTTATTTAGTAGCATATCTTTTTTCCTTTTCATGTTTCACAGGGTTAATACTTCGATATAAATATAGTGGTTGCAAAGGGTTAGTGAGTGTGCAAAGCTTCGGGGGCTTCCTACAATGCACAGTGGGACGTTTTGCTGATATAGGTGGACAAAATTGATTTTCCCAGTTATCTCAGAATTGGACAAAACCGCGTATACTGGTAGCTGAATGTCTGTATTTTTCAAGATCCGTACGAGTTTTGCCTTAAAAATTCGAGGTGTCAATTAATTATGACCGTGAAAAAGATATTTTGCAGTTAGTTTGAGGGAGTTTGAAAACTTGCACTATCTTCATCAAAGTTTCAAAGCACGTCGTGAATATTCTTTTTTATTTGAATGCACGAGTTCGCTGAACGTATGTCACAGGTTTGTCAAGGTCAAATTTAACCCATTTTTGTTTGAAAATAAGCGATATTAAACCCGCTTAACTGCCTTTTCAAAAATTGTAATTCTGGATGATCCTTGATGTTGTTTACAAATTTCATCTTGACTTTTAACATATTATTCAGCATTATTCAGCAATAAGCATTATTTTAAATCAACCATTCCTAAAGTATTGGAAATTTTAAAAAACTCCTGCAAATGCTTGCTAATCATTAAGTTTTTATTAATAAGCACGCATCATATTAGCTTGCAGTGCATGTATGTTTAGCATATGTTAGTATATGCATGCTAACATAATATAACGTTTAGCTATGTTTTTAGCACTTTAGTTCAAATCTTGCTAGTCAAATTTAAACCACTTTTAATTATCTAATTGAGCCGAAACCGTGAATACATGTGTAATTTTAATGACAATACATACAATATTATTATAATTTAAAGAACGTAGAAGTTTGTTTAAAATACAGTTTCTACAGGGATTCACAAAAATTTTTGATTAAAACTTGCAAGTTAATTTTAAACCAATTTCAATAATCTGATATAGCTGAAACTTCGCTCAGAATATGTAGTTCTGATGACAATGCAATATTATTATAGTTTATGGTACGTATCAGTTACTCTTTCTTTTACAGGGCCACATAAAAGACTAGTTCAAAATTTGCAATAAAATTTTAAAACACATTCAATTATCTGATTGAGCTGAAATTCTGCCTACATGTGTTTTTTGACTAATCTACTAAATTATAATTTGACGAACGTATAAATTATGCATTTTTTACAGAGCCACGCAAAAGATCGCGGAAAGATTGTTGCTAAAAAGCATAAATTTTAACAAAAATTTCAAATAAATTAAATTTCAATAATTTAATTAATTAAATTTCAACAAAATTACTTTAGGTTATTGAGATACGCAATAGCATTTTATAAATTGAAAACAATACAGGGACACATAAAAAATTCAAATACATTACCGTCTATATGCAGAAATTTCATTTTAACCCCTTGGGGACGAGCGGCACGTATACGTGCCGCATGAAGCGCTCAGAATCCTTGTTTTTCCACACCAATAAAATTTTACTGTAAAATTTGCCTTAATTAATCAGCGCATTTTCTCGATTCAAGAAGACACAAATTTCTATTTTTAAAAAACGGTGACAAAAGATTAAAAATTTCGCAAAAGGCTCCCGTCCCGAAGGGGTTAAATTGAATAAAATGTATACAGATTATTTATTCACACAACAACATTTTTTCAACCGAAAATAATTTAGGTAGCATTTATATGTTTTACAGGGTAACTCAAAACATTAAAGTTTTTTTTTTAATATGACTTCATTTGAAAAATTTTATCTTTCAGGATTACTACACAAATTTCTAGAGCAAATCTAAGTAGAAAAAAAATAAAATAAGAAATGGATTTTAACTTACATATGTGAATTAACCCCTTCAGGACAGGAGCCTTTTACGAAATTTTTAATCTTTTGTCACCGTTTTTTAAAAACAGAAATTTGTGTCTTCTTGAATCGAGAAAATGCGCTGATTGAATAAGGCAAATTTTACAGTAAAATTTTACTGGTGAGGAAAAACAAGGATTCTGAGCGCTTCATGCGGCACGTATACGTGCCGCTCGTCCCCAACGGGTTAAATTGTTTTTTACTTAATAGTAAAGTAAGTACGTTTAACCCCTTCGGAACAGGAGCCTTTTACGAAATTTTTAATCTTTTGTCACCGTTTTTTAAAAATAGAAATTTGTGTCTTCATGAATCGAGAAAATGTGCTGATTAAATAAGGCAAATTTTACAGTAAAATTTTACTGGTGAGGAAAAACAAGGATTCTGAGTGCTTCATGTGGCAAGTATACGTGTCGCTCGTCCCCAAGGGGTTAAAGCATTCCTTGTAATTCATTATATTTTTATTTTGGAACATCATTGTAAAAAAAAAAAAAAAAAAAAAAAAAAAAATATATATATATATATATATATATATATATTTCTCACTATTTGCGCATTTTATTGGGGATACATTCGAAAAATCAGCAAAAATTAATTAAACTTCAACGAAATAATTTTATCCACCTAGATCGTCAAAACGTCCCACTGTGCGCCGTGTTATACAGGTTGTCCTTAAAAGAACGTCCCAGTTTCAATTGTATATCTATATTATAAAGGACAAACATATCTGTGCGTAACGCATACGTCATTTTGCGAATGGCAACACTTTGAAATTTGAAATGAAATTTTGTTTTTGCACTTTCCTCTACTGCAAATTTTTAACTTCTAAACATCGCACAGTTTCAACTTTTACACCGTAAAATATGGCGGAAATATACTTTTAAATGCAATTTGTTTTAAAGCTCTATCTCAATTTATTTTTGAGATATTAATTTTTTTATAGTTTTCAGTACCAATTTTGTAATTGTGGCAACTGAAGTACACCATTTCTATTAAAAATAAACGGAAAATAGTCATGGTTTATTTATTTTTATTTATTTTTTTGATTATATCCTTATTGATGCCATTTTCACATTACAAATACAAGTAATTTTTTTTTATAATTTTTGAACAGAAAATGACGTCAGCCATTAAAAAATAAATACGCATTCTTCTTCATAAATCAATTACATTTCAATATTTTTTAATTACGCTGATATTGAGCTTGAGACGCTAGGCAAAATAATTCAGTGAGTAAAAATGATGTCATATTTAAAATAAAACGATAATTTTCTTTGATAAAACTAAATATTTGGCCAATACTATGACAACTAAAGGCAAATTTCTGAATTTTTTATTCGCGGGTACTGAGATTAGAGATATTTGTGAGAATGTTCACATGCAAAGTTGTATGAGACAAACTTGACTTTAACTTTGGAAATACATTCATTAATAATCTATTGCGTGTTAAAATATTTTAAAATTTTGAACTTGAGTGGTGCGTACATAAATTTTGAGAATGTGAAATTTAACGTACAGTTTAGATTTTATGGAGGGGGGGGGGGGGAAGTTAGGAATTTATGATGTGACAAAGCAAATTCCTTTTTACTGATTTTCATCCCGTAAAAACAAACGTAAGAGCCTCAATTGATAACTTCATCATAATTATTCATCTTGATTACGTATTCTAATACAGTTTAATTTTTTTATTATATTAAGCAGCTGCAGTTTGTGGAAATAACATCTTGGTAAATTTAGGTTAAAAATATTATTTGTTTTAAGAGTTAGACAACCAATGTAAGATGAAATTTTTATTGTAATTATTTTTGTAGTTTTATCATAAATTTGATCTAACAGTTTCTTTCTAAACATTTTAGTTCGTCGAATTTCGACGGGTTCCAACTCGTTATTTATAACAGTATAATTTAGACTATAGTAGCCTCCCGCTTAACCCTTACAGACGCGGAGTAATTCTGTTTATAAACTGATGAAATAATGGACTGACACCGCAATTTATAGACGAATTTATTAGAAAATATGAACTTGCTTATTTTCATGTACATTATAATAGGAAAATTTTAGTTAAATAATCTTGGTGACGTTTGTCAGTTTTGGAATTAAAATTAGGTGTCCTTTTTTAAGGACACCGTGCCGGAAAGGGTTAACCGGCCTAAACGTGACCGAGGGTTAGCCGGTTAAGAGAAAAACTGGTTAAACCGGAGAAGTAAAAAAATGCCAATAAGTAACTGCATATTTAATTAATTAAATGCGTAGGATGCATTTAGTTTTTTAATTTGTGTAGTTTAAAAAAAGTACATATTTTCTGTATTTTGAGAAATGAATTCTAGTTATTAACTGAATAGAAATAAAAATTATCACTAATAACAAATAATGAATAGTATTTAATACAAATTAAATTGTTGAAAATCTTGTCACATACCTTTATAAGAAGTTGAAATTATTCTATATTATGTAAATTTGAGTTAATTAACCATAAAGAAATGAGAACCGAAATTTTTCTTTATGAATTTTGCGTGATGTTGGGAAAAAAAGTCGGCCGGTTAAAGCGGAGTTCTTGTTAAGAGGAGGCCGGTTAAGAGGAAGGCTACAATAAATCATACATGAAAATGAAGGTTAGTTTTTCACACAGATGTTCAATATGTACACCTTTCGTTATATGGCACACATCCAAATTAAGTCCAATTCTTCCGAACTCTTCGGTTAACATGTCCCGAGTAATAAATGCAATAGCCCAGGGTTGGCGAACCTATGGCACGCGTGCCACAGCGTGGCACGTAGTCTCATTTTTCTGGCACGCAAAAATTTTTAATTTGGTAATCGTTATATAGATTAAACCTATTTTTTGTTTTTGTTAAAATTAACAAAATTTTGTTCCATACGTGCAGATCACAATTTTTTTTTTTTTTTGCATTAATTAACGCATCAGAATAATTTTCTTTTCCTGTCATGCTCTGCAGAGTTTTTGACACGTATTTTGCCTTTTTATCCGAATTAAAAAAGCTGTAATTTTCAAATGAATTTCGTTTCACAGTCACTTCAATAAAATGATAAATGGATCGTATTTAGCTATGTGTATTTGTAAAAATAACAAAATATGAACCATATTTAAAGCACTTTTTATCGAACGTACAACAGTAAAAGTCTCACCAATATATTATCAGTACAATGTTTATTGCAACTTGGAAAATTAGAGCCGAGATCTTGGAATTCTAAATCGTTAAAAATTAATAAAAAAAAAAAAACCTCGTATTTTTTTCATTTATTACAATACATAGAGCATAAATGAATCCTATTTACGAAATAAAAATTCATTCATTTAATGGCTGATTGCAGTATACAGAAAACCTCATGTTAATTTTTAATATATTTTAATTATTAATGCATGAAAGTAACCAGTGTTTCGTAACCAGATTTTATAACCAGTGTTTCGTATAAACATCGAACTCTTCAAAATTATTTTTGAAAAAGTTTGGCGCGTTACATTGTTGATAGATATTGTTTGTGAATTTTCGGCACGCGCACGTAAAAAGGTTCGCCGAGTCTGCAATAGCCTCTTCAATTCTGTTTCTCAACTCTGGCAAATCATTAAATAGCGGCGAAATGTAGACACGATCTTTCATAAAGCCCAAAAGGAAAAAATTGCATGGCTCTAACGGCTTTTAAATCTTCAGCCAAGCAATAACGCTTTACGCTTAGGACTCGCCATTTTGCGTATATGGCACGGCAAGCGAATCAATAACAAAGCAGCACTCCCGCATGCGCTTACCTAAAACTGTTTGAGTTAATCTTTATTTGCGACTACAACGCTTACAGTTGGTACTATTAAAATTTATAACTGGGACGTACTTTTATGGACACTCTGTATAATTCGAGTCACTTTCTTTTGAAAAGTTCTCACTGAAAGCATTTTCCCATAACAATGTGGCTGAAACTGGCTGTTTCTTAACAAACATCTACCCGTTATATCTTGCATTGTACTGTAATGTGGTTGTGGGAGATAAAGAAAAAAAGATCAAAGAACATTGAGAAACGTTAGTTTTACAGAATATTGGTTTTAAAGAAAGTTGTTTTTTACAGAATGATGATTATTACGGAAATACATTAAGGGAGGACATTCAGATTCTTGTATTATTATAACTATAAATATTAAGAAATGATTGACGCATACAGACCAAAAATGGAAATTTAAGATAATGGTCCTATTTCTGCCAAGGTGCAGAGATATACATTGGTCATCAAAATTAAAGGATAATGAGAGAAAAACATGCTTATTAAGTTAATGTTACAATCAATGCCCAATGCTGCAATCATTTATGTTAATCAAACACAATTTAACGGAAAATTGCACATCCGCGCTTACGTTAGCGCCGGAAATATGCAAATTCGGTAATTGACAATATGGTGCGCAATGGACGTATGTTGGAATTCTGGTATGCAGTGTTGTTTAAAGTGAATGCGGTGTTTGAGAGTGATCAGTATTAATTAGTTATGGCTCAAAGGCATAATTTAAGTGAAGGTCATAATTGGCACATAATTGGTAGAATCGAAGGAGGTCAAACACTAATGGGGGTCGCCCAAGATTTGAATATCCCTCAAAGTGTTGTATCAAGAGCTTGGAGCCGCTTTTTTAAGCACTGGATCCGTTGATGACAGCCAGGTCAAGGGCAACCAAGATCAACAACATCATCCGAAGACCGTTTTCTGTCATTGTCGGTTAGAAGAAACCGCGAAGCGACTAGAAGAGATTCGGTTTCAGACCTTCAGGCTGCCACGGGAACAGGAATTAGCCGTTCTATTGCTAAACGAAGTCTTAACGACCGTGGAGTGTATGCGAGAAAACCAATAGTTTGTGTCCCACTCACTCCAAGTTCCAAATGGACCCGCTTAAATTAGTGCCGTCGTCATGTTCAATGGAGCCAAGAAGACTGGGCCCGAGTATTTTTTTACTGACGAGTCTATATATAGTCTGAACACTGATTCTGGACATGTTTTGATCTAAAGAGAGGAAGAAACACGCAACTTGCCTTCCCTTGTCCATGAAATATCCCGTTTCCGCAATCGCGGTTTAATGGTTTGGTGGGGAATCATGACAAATGGCCGCAACGAGCTGCATATACTTCAAAGAATGTTCTGTAACCGCTCGGAGATATGGGGAGGAGGTATTGTAACCCCAAGTTAGACTGTTTAGGGCTGCTGTTGGCAAAGAGTTTTTTGCTAAAGGATGACAATGCTCGACCACATTGAGCATACGTGGTATCAGAATACATGCAAACAAAATATATAACTCGAATAGATTAGCCACCTTACTCATCTGACTTGAACAAGATTGAGCATGTATGTGATGCCTTTGGGCGTCGAATTTCATCTCGCCAAATGCTTCCCGGACCCTACAGGAGCTGAAAAGTGCACTTTTAGAAGAGTGGTGTGCAATTCCACAAGACTTGATCAACACTTTGATAAAGTCTATGAAATCAAGAAGTGAGGTACGCATATCTGTCCGAGGTGACTATACACCATATTAAAAAGAAAAAAAAATCCACAAGAGGTGACTTCATTTTACCATCATTGTCCTATTTCCATAAATTTGATTTTAATTTCAATATTTTTAGAATAATCAACTGCCAATTATTGTAATCTGTGTTAACTAATGCTTTTGTACAAATTTCTATTAATAATTTTTCATTAAGTATCAGTTACGTTTTATTTCTATCATTATCCTTTAATTTTTGCCGAAACGTCAGTGCAGTGTTGCCAGTGGGCTATTTTTTTAAAATTCAGATTTCTTGATTGGTACCACTTTTCTGAAATGGTAAAATTATCCTTGTTTTCACCTTAATTAATATGTCATTAAATAAGGTGAATTTTACTATTTCAAAAACGTGGTGTCAATCAAGAAATCTGAATTTTTAAAAAGTAGCCCACTGGCAACACTGCGTCAGTGAAGGCATACTGTGGAGATCAGAAAAGTTCTTGGTATCCGTTTGTTTGTTTGTTAGTCTGTCTGTCTGTTCCGCGATAACTGCCGCAAAAAACAAGCGATCAGCCGGAATTAGCTGTATATATATTTTTTATTAGATTTAGTTTATTCATTTGGACAATATAGAATATTTTATTTTGTGCCATAATGCTTTTCTATGGCAAGTCAAACGATTTTCAAATTTTTATTTTTTGAAAGAAATGGCTCATATGAATAATGGATTTAGATGGTAAATTTTGGATGCTGAAATTTTTAAATAAGAGTATTAAATTATTCCTATTAGTTTGTAATTTTGTCAAAATACTTGTCAGAGTTTTTAAATTAGGTGTACAACTTATGATGACATTTTATACATGTGTTCGAATAATATAAAATATTTTATTTTATGAATTTACTTATTTTAAATGTACATATTACATTGTTTTCTTTTAACCGCTGCTCATCTAAAAATATCATAAATGTGAAAGTGTGTATGGTTTTTAAGTCAAATCAAAGTAAAAAGGAATGAATTAATGAATGCCTTTGTATAGATATTTGCATATAGATTGATTTAAACGCGGAAATGAAAATAGTATTTATATATTATATAGAGCAATATTTTTATTTATTTTTTCAACTATTTTGATTATAAATGAAAAAGTTCGTTATTTTCATACACATTAAACTGACATTATTCTATTAAATTTTATAAACTTTATTGTTGCCAAAAAAAAAAAAAAAAAAAAAAAAAAAGAGGGGAATAATAATTTCTCACAAAGAGTTCATTTTAATTTGTAAGATTTTCACGTGCAAAAGAAAAATGAAATAAGCAAATAAAAAAAATAAAAAAGAAAAAAAATAAATAGGATAGGAGTGAATACATATAAATATTTCACACCAAATACCACCTAAAAGGATTTTTGTAGTAGTATTCTCCCAGCACTACGAAGAAAGATTCCTCGATGTATACGATTTTACTTGGCCTTCCCTTTTTCATTGGTTGCGATTTCATTTTCGCAATTGTTTATATTAATTGGCACAAAGTTTTAAATTTTTATGGCTGAGGTATATGTAAGGCCATACAAATAAGAAATTTCGTATTGTCTCCTATAAAATGTGATTAAGTGTTGGTTAATTAAATACGTTTTTATTAAGAGGAGCAGAGCTGCCAAGCCTCCGGCGTTCTGGATACCAGTATTTTAATACATAAAATGTTACTTTATTTTATTGGAACATTTGAGCGATTTAAAAGAACAACATTTTCTCTAAGATAATAATGATGTGCAAAAAGCCTGATACTTGGCATGTCTGGTGGGGAGTGAAATGTTTTACTTAAACCTTTATCTACTAACGGTACTTATAAGAACCACTCAAAGCTGAAATACAAATATTTGCAACTTGATAATAAAAGAAAAGTCTAAAATATATTTCGATTTCTTTTGAACGGAACATGAGTTTTTAATGTGTTTTAAGTATCATATTGCTTGATTTTTTTTCGTTTAACTTATTAGTTGTAAAAATTTAACATTAAACGTACAACTAACTGAATAAAATATATTAATAAATGCTCCTTTGTTTATATATTTTGTCACATTTGTTATTTTATTCTAATAATAAGTAAATAAATAAACAGTTTTCTACATTATCCTTCCGTTACAAGGCTGCCGTAGGCGACTATTTTTATATTCTATTCACAAGACAATTTTTAAAATACAAATTTTGTAGCCTATTTCTCTTGC